>WOXC01004676.1:600000-942500 GCA_011680675.1 Gymnobelideus leadbeateri | reverse complement strand
AGTCAGAGTGGAAGAGGGAGAGCATTACAGGTATGGGGGACAACCAGAGAGAATGGCTAGAGCTGAGTGTCTCATTCATGATTATCACTGGATTAAAGAACTAGTTTGAGTAACCAGGGAACAGAGAAAGACAGGAGAGTCAGGGTAGCCTGGAAGTGAATGAAGGATAACACTATTGTCCCCATTCTGCAGATGTAGAAATTGAGGGTGATAGAAATTAGGTGATTGGCCTATGGTTAAAGCTAGTAAGGGTTCTATGCAACATTCAAACTCAAGTCTTCCTTACTTTGGGCCCCAAACTGTATCTACTCAAAGAGAAATGGATCCCAACCACCTACATACTGAACTAGAAAACCATAAATTAACATTGTCTATGTTGTATTGTATTTTTTTTTTTTTGGTGGGGCATTAAACATTTCCCAATCACATTTTAACCTGATTTAGGCCATGCTTGGGAGTTTTGGACTTGCAGCCATGGGACACAAGTTTGACACCTTTTCTCCTCATTATCTACCTGTCTTACTCAAACCCCTGTTTCATCCTATACTCTTTCTGTTAACCCCAATCTACACATTTGATGAGCATGTTTTAAATGCCTTCGTCCATATCTGTTAAAATGTTGAGCAGAAGAAAGCCAAGGATAGATCTCTGGGGCACTTCACTAGAAACCTTCCTCCAAGGTTTCACTTGGAGGTAATCACTTACTTTACTTGGAGGTAAGGTAATCACTTACTTTGCTTGTCATTCAGACAGTTCTGAATCTCCCCTTCTTTAATGCTATTTTGACTTCTCCATTATCTGCTGTCATCATTCCATCTCCCAACCCTTTACCCACCAGCACTACTATCCCATACCCCTTTTTGATCTTTCTCTTACTGTTTACCACCATTGCTCAAAAAGTCCTGCTCAATCTGGGCGTGGTGATGCTTGCCTTGTAGTCACTGATTTGGGGAAGGCAGAGGCTGGCAGATCACTTCAGCTCAGGAGCTTGGAGCTACAGTAGGGCTAAAGTCCATCAGGTGTGTACACTAGGCTTAGCATCAATATGATGAGACCCTGACATCAGAGAATCACTGGACTACCTGAGGAGGGTTGAAATAACCCAGGTCAGAACTGGAGCAGGTCAAATCTTCTTTGCCAATCAGTATTGGAATTGGCTCATGACTGGCCATATCTAGCCAGGGTGAGATAGAGAGACTTGATCTAAAATAAAATAAAATAAAGTAAAATGAAACAAAACAAAACAAAACAAAATAAAATAAAAGGCAGCTCTGGTTTTTAGTATCTACCACAAGCCTCAGTTTTTTCCTGAATTTTAGTTCTCATGAAACAATTTTCACAAAACAATTTGTGTATTTTAACAACTTAAGTTGGTTGATAAGTTTCCTGTACATTCTCATCAAAAAGGGGTACAGGATAATATTGCTGGTGGGTGAGAGGTTGGGAGATGGGATGATGACACCAGATAATGGAGAAGCCAAAATTATTCAGTTCTTATTTTATTCCTATTTTCTCTATCTGCTTTGCCACCTACCTGCCCTTAAGTCTCAGCTAAAATCCTTTCTTCTACAGGAAAACGTTTTCAACCTCTCTTCTCTGATGCCTTGCTTCTTTTCTTTTCCTATTTATCCTGTATATATAGTTTGTACATATTTGTTTTCTTGTTGTCTCCTTCATTAGACTGTGGGCTTTTTGAGGGCAAAGAGTGTCTTTTGCCTCTTTTTTTTGTCCCTGGGGCTTAGCACAATGACTGTCACTTAACAGTGCTTATAAATGCTTATTGACTGACTGATTTTTAGTAGAGAGGGATCTTTAAAACGTCTGGGATAATTGAAGTCTCTTACCACACTATATTATGTCTCTAAGTCAAGTGATTCATTCCTTGAATTCATCGTTTGTTTCTTCCTGCTTGACCAGGTGGTCTTTATGGTATGTTCTAACTACAATACTACTTGAGTTTCTTCTTCCATTGATCCTCTTCCAAAAACCTGCCATCTTGCCTCCCTATTTGCTTCAGGGATTTCCTCACATGAGCACATATTCTAATGTACAGTGTTGCTTTACTTCCTTTTTTCCTAATCGTTTCCTTTTAAATAAAGTATAGTATTCCACAGCAATTTCCCAGGTTATGAGTTAAATCGTATCAAGTCTTAGCAAGACCTCTGAAGTCAAATTTGCCTCCTTGCATTATGGTTTCTACTTTATATTGTTTATTGTTGTTCTTTATGCTTGAGCAGGGATCAATAAATCAGATTAACTAGTTCTCATAGGAATTTGTGGAATGTGAGTTGGAAGAGACCTTAGGGATCAGTTGATCTCACCCATTAATTTTACAGATGAGGGAATTGGAAAAAGAGGAAGGAGTTTGCCCAAGACCATAGAGGCAGTGAGCAGCACAGCCTGGTTTTAAACTCCGGTCTTATGACTCCAAATCCAGTACTCTTTTTACTATATCACAATGCCAGAGAACAGTGACTTGAGTAAGTAGGATGTGGCAGAGTCAGTCCATAAATATTTATTAAGCCCCTACTGTGTGTCTGGCACTCTGCTAAGTCCAGGGGATACAAAGGAAAGCATTCCCTGCCCAAAATGAACCCACAATCTAATGGGCGAGACTACATCTACACAGCTAGGTATAAACAAGCTATATACAGGATAAATAGGAAATAATCACCAGAGGGAAGAATTAGGAAGGGTTGGGAAAGGCTTTTCATCCTGATTTCTAGGGTGAAGAGAAGGGAAGGGATAAAGGAAACACAGGACTTGGCTGGGTGTAATATAGCTTGAGGAGTCAGTGGGCTATATTACAGTACTTGGCACCATGCTGGGCATTTAGTAAGTGCTTAATAAATGCTTGTTGCTTGATGGGAGGCCATACCCAGGATGAGTTTGCCAGGACTACAGGTAGAAGGCTGCTTTCACCAACTTCGCACTTTTCGCTGGGTATAAGGTACTCTATACTTCTTGCAATATTCCTTAATGAATCTGGTTTCAGACAAAATTATTTGAGTTATCTCAGCATTCCTGTGGGGTTCTGCTCTTATTCACAATAATTCCTAGCTGAGGGTTATATGGATCATCCCTGGATTGTCTTCTGGCCTAGGGATTGATGGTTCTGAAGATCCTAAGGGAAGAAAATTCAGATTTTCTCATAGTGATAATTTATCCTTATAACAGTTGATATTAGAAGTGCAGTCAGCTCTGCTTGTTTTGAAAACTCAAATTTGTTCCAACTTGACTGACATATTAGGGAATGAATTGAGCATAAAGCAAAATTTTTGCTTGTTTGTGGACAATTTCATCCACAGGAAACTTGGAGAGTACACAGAAAACTGTACCACTTTATAATACCTCACAATCTTCAACCCTTTTAAGGTCAACTTCCATGAGCAAAGTTTAGGCCTTTGTTAAGGTAAAATGCCCTGTGTATTATATATCTCCTGGTGTAGTTGGAGCTGTGGGAAGAGAATGGCTGGTGTGCCTCCAGATTCTCTTCCACCTCCCACCCTACGAGGCCAGCCTCACCCCAAATGACATGATTTTGTCAGCTACAGCCCTGGTCCTGTGGGAACTATGAATAGGCTCTTAACCCCATTTTCCTCATAGGCTCTATGGTTTTTAGTGCATATTTTGCATAGCCAGGTGATTTTCAGGAATGCACATGTTGTTATAGCAGAGTTGTTTATAGTTATTGCCAGAAATACATGGTGCCATAATACCAATAGTGGTTGATAGACAAATATCACAAATCCTTCTCTAGTCACCCAGTTTGACCAGTTTAAAGGGACTTTTCTTTTGGTTTCTCTTTGAAAATGAGTGGTCCTAGGATCACAGATTTATAAATGGAAGGGACATTAGAGGACATTTCATTTTATAGATGAGGAAACTGAGGCCAGAAAAGCCATGACTTGCCTCAGACCACACAGCTGGCAGAGCTGGAATCAAATCTATGTCCTTGAATTCAAAATTCACTGTTTTTCCCCCACTGGACTTTAAAGTGGCCTGTCAGAAGTTATAGGAGTATAGCAAGCATTTGTATAAATAATATAAAAAGAAAATATAACTAAGATGAGAGTATTTTGCTATATGCCTTTTTTCCCTATGGGAAATAAAGTACTATCCCCTTTCTGATTTCACAAAATAATATGTACAACCAAACTGTAGGTTAGTGATAATCATGTTTTTTTTTTTTGCTCATGGCACATTATTCTTCACCATGAAGATTCATGGTGCAGAGAACATTTTAAAGTTAGTGACAGTATGGGAGAATCATATACATGCAGTTTTCCTTCTTATAAGAATAGCAATTTTTAGGGGTGGCTAGGTGGTGCAGTGAATAGAGTACTAGCCCCGGAGTCAGGAGGACCTGAGTTTAAATCTGGCCTCAGACACAACACAAAACTATCTGCGTGACCTTAGGCAGGTCACTTAACCCCAAGTGCCCTACCTTCCCCGCCCCTCCCCCCAATTCAACTATTTGGGGCAGTCCAGAGTTGGGAGGACCCAGGATCTATTCTGGCCTCAGATACTTAATACCCACATTAAAAAAAAAACTGGCCCTGTAACCTTGAGCAAGTTACTTAACCCCAATTGTTTAAAAAAAAATAATAGCAATTTTTGCTTCATTCTTTTCCAATTCAAGGTCTGAATTGTTTTTAGGTTAGTGTGTTAAGTCTAACAGGCAAACTCTATTTACTTTGTGAATACTTACTGAGCTTTACATACCAGGTAAGTAAAATTTATATTAAACAAAATAATTTGTACATTACCTTTTATCGGCGATAAATGTTGAACCCCAAATTTTGCAGCATGCCTAGTGAAACTTATGGCATGTCCTTGGGAACCACTTGCTATCATTTCCCTAGATTTGAGGATTTTGAGAACTTGTTTTAAAGCTCATTCAGATTTTCAATAGGTCTCTTGACTTTTGCCATTTCCTTTTCCCAGTTTGCCTAGGAAAAAGTACAGTTGGGTTCGGAATCCTCAGAAGGAAGGTCACACTTTATATATGTTCTGTAGGGCCATATTGCAAACTGTAGATGATAGATAACAGCCTATTAAAAATCCAGATGTAGATATGGACTTACAGTGGACAGTTGTTCAGCAGGTAGTTCAATGTGTGAATTAAAATAACTTTACAGTCGCCCCCTTCAAGGTTCACACAAATTACCTGGTAAGGACAATTTGTTTCTTGTTTTTCTTAAGAGAACATTTCATATTGGACTTTTCTCATTTTCCTTTGATTTTCCAGAGTGCAAAACATAATTTATTATCTCTATATTTATAAATGTGTATAAACAAAGATGTGAGCTCCTTGTCTCTTCACATATCCCCTTCCTAGTCTTCAAAGGCTCACAGAAGGTCAGATGGTCTATGTGGGCCTATAGCCAAGCACCTTTGATGGATAACACATTAATAAAAATGATGAAGGGGCAGGCTGTATATTATTAGGTTTGCTTAGTAACCCAAGGACACATTTTTAGAGAGGAGGTGGGCTGAATTAAGAAAATTAAGCTTGGCTGGCTTTTCCAGGTAACTTACAGAAAGCATTCTTTCTTTCCAGCATGGGTTGCTGATGAGTCAGAGGCTAGCTAGCATGAAGCCCTAGGCTGCCCTGCATGCCTGGCCCCAGGTGAAGCCCCTTCTGTCACAAGGTATTTTATCGTCCTCCTGGTTCTACAAATAATGAACTGCAAGCCCTCTTTGAATCCCCAAGCATAACAGTTGTGTTTGCATGGCTGGGCTCTGCTTCCTCCCCCCACCTCCAGGCCTTCTAACCATCCATTCCCCTGGCCCCTTGCAAGGACATCAGTGTGTGCTACTCTGAAGTGACTGGCAGAAGAGCCCCAGGTCTCCCGACAGTTAATGTGATGGAAGAAAGGGAATAGCATTGATGCTGGTCCAGCTCTTTTAAGTGGTCCCTCTGCTCCTCCTTGGTGTCATGTAGGTAAATTCAGTCCAGAAGAGGCCAAATCTTGAGTGGAATTTGTGCCTTCATCTCTCACAGCTGTGGAGAGTTTAGACTAATCACTGTCCTCCCTGGGATACTATCATCTTGGTAATTTGAAAAAGGAGCAGGAGCCTGAAGGCTTGGAAAATCTTGAGGAAACTCTGGTCCTGAAAATACATCATCACATGTGAAAAGACCACTTGCTGCATCATCACTGAGTGTTTAAGAATGACAAAATCAAGTTCTCTGGCAGGATTTCACATGGCCTAAGAAATCTGAGGGCTTGCTTTTCCTTAACTGCAAAACAGATTCTTTCCCTTTCCATCAACCTTGTTTCTGTAAATGCATCTGATGTTTGGTGGCAGAAATAATGAACAGTCTCTTAATGATAGCAATGCCAAGGTTAGCACTGCCATAGCAGTCTGTCTCAAGGATCTAATAAGATGTTTAAGCACCCCCCTCGCCCTTTTCTCTCTCTGTATATATATCTATATATAGATGTAGCTTAATATATGTATTAAGCTTTATATATATATATAAATACATATATTGTAAACATAATCTATGAATAAAAATCTTTATATATGTAAATCTATGATCCTATGATATATACATGTATGTGTGTGGGTATATGAATGTACCCCCCAAATATATATATACACACACATATATATACACCTATATACATATAAATTTACATATGTGTATGTATATATATATATAAATTTAGTCATGCATGTGCATACATATACAAATCTATGATTCTATGATATATAGGATGATAAATTTAGAGCTACAAGGTACCCCAGAGGCCATTCAATCTAACCTCATTTTACATATGAGGAAACTGAGGTCCAGAGAGATTGCTTTGAACTCAGGTCCTCTGACTACAAATGCATTGAACTCTCTTTTGTTGCTCTCCATTTCTGATGACATCCTTCTCTCCTTCCTCTCCCCTTCTCCAATAAGCCATCCTATGTAACAAAGAATTTAAAAAATCAAGGAAAAAAGTAGTTTAGCAAAACCAACCAATGTATCAACTCAGTATGATAGGATAGGGTGTCCCAAAAGTCTCAGTGCAGTTTAAAGCTTTCATAGTTTAAAGCAGGATGACTTTTGGAACACCCTCTACATACAATATTCCATACCACTGGTTCCCCACCTTTGTAAGAGGAAGAGAAGGAGGTGCATTTTCTCAACTCTTATTCAAGTCCAGCTTCTTGGTCATTAGAATGACTAATCTGCAGTTTTCTTTTTTTTTCTTTTCATTTACCTAGGGTGTACCTTTCTTTTCTAGGACTGCTTATGCATCAGTTCATACATGTTTTCCCTTGCTTCATTGACTTCTTTACATTCATCATTTTTGTGGCATAGTAATAGGCAATTACATTCATATGGGTCATTAGAATGTGAGCTCCTAGAGAACAGGGACTGTCTTGCTTCCTGTTTGTAGCCTATGAGACTCTTAGGTCACCCACCGGATCCTGGGCCATCTCCAGTCATCTTGACCTTTGTCTTACCACTGAACTAGAATGACTATGGAGGAGAGAGCAAGACTGAGGACTTTGTACAACTCTGCCTCACTTAAATCCAATTAAGACATTACTCTGGTGATGTCATTGATCCTCTTTGGAATGAAGGATGAACTACAACAGCAACAACTCTTCCTACCTGACTGATTTCATTAGTATAAGTTACTCTTAGTGAGGAACTCCCTCTATCAGTACAGATCAACAGCTACTTTGCAACTTTTTATTTTTAAAGAGAATTGCCCCAGGGCACAGAGAGGTTGGGAGACTTACTATATGTGTCCAGTGTGTGTCAGAATCAGAACCTGAACTCCAAGTCATCCCATCTTGAGTCCATGGTATAAAGCCAATCATGAACAGTTCTCCTGAGGACTGCTGCTGTGAATAATTTTAAGGATCTAATCGCATAGTATAGTGAACTTTTAATTTATTCATCAACAAACTAAAGCAAACATTCAAGAAATTAAAACACAACATTCACAACAATGTACCATAACAACTTATTAATAAGGTGGCCACATAGTCTTAAACAAAACATAGCATTCAGTAAATTGCAATCTCCTCAATCAACATAGAGTACCCAAGTAAACTCTTCTTTCATCTTGACTTGAGGATGGCTTCCAATCATCCTTAAATCAATCATCCACCCCCTAGGTCATAGTAAGTTACAATATCATCAGTCAGCACTGAGTACCCAAGTAAAGTTTCCTTTCATCTTAACTCGAGGCTGACTTCCGAACCCCATGACTCCTCTTCCATACTCTAGCTCCTGCCTGGATTCACTGATAGGCAGCTCTCCGCTCCTGTTCTATATTGCAGCTCATAGGGACTGCCCCACTCCAAGTTCTTCCACAGTTTCTATTTCTGGGAAAACAAAACTCAACAGGGTTACAACAATATTTACACACATTGCCAGCACTATCATCTCAATTTACTTTCTGTCTGAGAAATCAGTACAAATCAACAGAGTGCTTCTATCTGACAAAGTAACACTAACACAAATCAACAGACAGAATGCTTCTGTCTGACAAAATAACATCAACAAAACAGATGAACAGAGTGCTGACATCACAAGCATTCTCTCTCTCAGTTCTGCTTGGTCCCAGCTCATGCTTGAGTTTTTCTTTGCTCTGCTCCTTCCTGTTCTACTCTTTTGGCAAGCTCCTCCCACCATGGGCTCCATGTGATGATGTTAGGCCTATTAAAGGCAGGGAAGCTCTCCAAACTTCCTTAGGTTTATCAAGGGCAACACAACATACAGTATTTCCAACAAAGACTTGACACAATCAAAGGTGAGGCCCAAAGACACTTGAATAGCTAAAACAAGCAGCAAAGTACTACTTTGTTTGCTATTATACATGGCTGGTCTTTATGCATGACACTACATTGCTTCTTACCACAAGAATGCTGAGGTTAAAAAGATGTTTCCTTTAAAAAAAAGTTTCATGGAGAAGCTCAAGATCACTAAAAGAACCATGCAAATTCCCCAAAGCAATCCAACATAATCTCTTTTTCCTATTCAGTTCTGGCTTAATTTGTTGTCTATCTGTATTGTCAGTTAGATATTCAATCAATCAGTCAACAAACATTTATTAAGTACCTGCTATGTGCCAGGTACTATACTGGATTCTGACACATAAAGACAAAATGGAAAAAAAAAGGCCATGCCCCCAAGCAGCATAAAATCCAGACTGGGGAGACAACATGTATAATATATAGTTTGTTGGTATTCATTCATTTCAGTTGTGTCTGACTCTTCATGGCCCCATTTGGGGCTTTCTTGGCAAAGATACTAGAGAGGTTTGCCATTTCCTTCTCCTGCTCATTTTATAGATGAGGAACTGAGGCAAATAGGGTTAAGTGACTTTCCCAGGATCACACAGCTAATAAGTATTTGAAGTCAGATTTGAACTCAGAAAGATGGGTCTTCCTGACTTCGGGTCTGGCACTCTATCCACTGTACCACCTAGCTTCTTACATATAAAATAGATATGCAATAAATATTAGGTGATTCTGAGGGGAAGACTCAGTACTTGGGGGAGGAGAGTCTAGGGTAATCAGGAAAGGCCTTCTGTAGAAGATAGAAGTTGTTTAGTGCCTTGAAGGAAGCTAGGGATTTTGTGAGCTGAAGGTGAGGAGGGAGTGAATTCCAAGCATTTGGAATAGCCAAAGTGATAACATAGGCCATATATGAGGAACAGCAAGAAGTCTAATTTGATGTGACTTTTAAATGCCAACTACCATGCTACATGCTGGAAACATACAGACAAAAACTAAATGGCTCCTACTCTCAAGGATAGGGGCAGTTAACAATACTCTGTTAAGCTCCTGGGGAAACAAGTAGAAAAGTAGAGCTAGGCCTGGCTCTTAAGGAGCTCACTTTCTAATAAGGGAGACAGCATGTATAGGAGGTTTTGACTGTAAATCAGATGAAAAAGTCCTTAGGGAAATGTGGTACATTGGCTTCTGTGGAAATTGCTGCTGAAAGGCTATTGCCTGATGGTGGAGTAATGGAGAAACAAGATGGCGCTGGTATGGGAAGATTTCACCTGGTGAATGGCTAGTTTGGAGAAGAAGTATGTTATCTGGAGGCTTTTGTTTTTGCTAATGATTCTTGCTAGTTAGGCACTAGACTCAGTTGCTTCTGTCTGATGAAAGACTGAAAGTGTTATTAGCAAGTTCCAAATTTCAAGCCCTCGAGGGAATGTCCTGGTGCCCCAATCCTAGTTAAAGCTCTAGTAAGAGGCACAAACCAACCTCCATTTTCCCCCTCCAAAAAATTCTCTATGCTAATTATTTGAGGTTTAAAAAAAGCAGGTTTCTTTGGGGCAGCTAGGTAGTACAGTGAATAGAATCCCAGCTCTGGAGTCAGGAGGACCTGAATTCAAATATGAACTCAGACACTTAACACTTATTAGCTGTGTGACCTTGGACAAGTCACTTAACCCTAACTGCCCTGCCTTCCCCCCTCCAAAAAGACTAAAAAAAGAACCAGTTTTCCTTATCTATTAAAGTTCTCCACCCTGTCACCATAACCATGCAAGCCAAGCATTTGGAAGTCCCCATTGTAATACTCAGAAACAGGATACTACATGTCAATAGTCCTATCACTATGCGTGCCATTAGTCTGTCCATGTAGTCTTAGAGATAATCTGGTCTAAACGTTTCCTTTTACAATTGAGGAAGCTGAGGTCCAGTAAGGAGGAGTGACCCAGGAATCTTTGGACGATGCAGAGGTTTTCACTGTAACAGTATTTATTGTGATAGGCTTTGACTCATATTTCAATCAGAATCCCCCATGGGGAATCAAATACTTCAAGCATAACAAGGTTGTAGAGAGTAGAGTGATTATTCCTTTTCCTTGTAGAAATTTATCTTATTTCTCCATCCTATTTGTTGTTTCAGCTGTGAAGATTTCCAGTGGTCATAAAATCACCTGTCTATCTTTAACACCCTGTCACAAGGTTTGGGGATTGCTCATTCTGTGTCTGAGCGATCCATAGCTTGATGCTAATAAAATGAATTCTCTTTTCTCTCTTCTCTGAACTACTGTAGAACTTAATATAGCTGATTCTCTGAGTCTTATTACAAACCATACTGACATATTATGGTTATTTGTATAAACATTTTATCTCTCCTACTAGAACATAAACTCAGAGGGTTAGGATAATATTGTTTATATATTTCTATCATCTGAAAACATCTAATGTACATAGTAGACATTCAGTGTAGTTTGTTGAACAAAGGAATAAATGGATGAAAAGAAGACACTTTTGAATACTTTGAAACTATTCTAAACTCTTCAAATTCCTAATTTTCTTGCATAGGGCACCAGCATTACATTTTAAAGAGAAGCCAGATCTCTGACCTCTGAGATGGAAACTAAGCATCTGTAATCTGCAGGTTATATATTCTCCACTTCCTTTTTTTGCTCCTGTTCTCCCCAAAACAGGAGTAGAGAACTCTTGCCTAAAGTCTCCATTGTGTTGGATAGCAAAATAAAAATGAAATTTTTTCACAGCCCCTCCCCCCCCCAAAAAACCCCATAACTTCTCCAAATCTAGAAGAAAAGTGTCAGAGCCACCGACCACATATACTGTTACCGTTGGGAGAATGATTCCCCCTTAACAGTTAATCATAGGCTTAATTCTAGGAGAGATGACAGGAATTGGGGGGATGAGGGGGCCTGAGTGTGAGTGAAGGAAGGGGGCAAAGAGGATGTGTATTCCCTGGAAGAGGGGAAAGTTTCAATCAACAAGCTCAATAATGGTGTTTTTTTTTTTCTGGGCTTCTTTCCACTTTTTCTTTGAAGCTGATATGATCCTGGATGAGATAGGATCATGGTCTTGAAGACGATGTAAGGTTCATTGGCATAATAGCATTGTACTTTAAAAATTTTTTTAACTTTATATGTTATTTATCTTAATGTGATTACACTTCTCCTCCCCCTCCCCCACTGCCTCCACCATATACAGAAAACATTCCTTTAAAATGTGGCCAGTTATTTTAACTGCTGATGAGTCCTTGGCAGCTGACAGTACTCAACCAGATACCTTTATTCCTAAATTCTTTTCCTTAGGGGATCTTTCCAGGTCAGAGTTCATCAGTATATGTTTATAATACTTTTGCCAGTTTTTAGCATTTCACATTTATCAAAATTCCCATGTGTGTTAAAAATCAGTCCATTCCTTCTTAACAATTTCCAGCAATCAACCTAAAAGCATAGATAGAACCAGATATTCAAGTGAAAGAAAACTCCAATATGTTTGTTCAGCCAAGTGGTCTGAAAGTGGGGAAAAAAACCAACTCACCACAGCCTTGTCATAGTGAATCAACTGTGTAATACATTTACTTAAGAACTTCTGATCAAAACACGGGGGAAATACCATGACAACAAATTCTTTTGCAATGAAAATCTTTGTATGATCAAATTTTCAAGTCATTTAACTTCTATCTACTTATTTTTCTGAGAAATGAAGTTATATAAAATCAAGTAAGGTAGGTATGTGAAAACACTGCAAAGTGTTGTAAGATACAGTTATTCCCAATTCTGGCAACCTCACCCATCAAGATCATAAATATACTCTTGACTAATGAGCTAAATGAAAAGACCACGAGTTTACTCTGGACAGCTGAACTGCTATAACGTCCTCCACAGGAAATTTTGTGTAAGGCAGAAGTCAGTGTGGAAAAATGGAAAGAGCTGTCTTTAGAAACAAGAAAACCTGAATTCAAGACCTGTCTCTCACACATATTGGCCGTGAGACCCTGAGCAAATCCTTTAACCTTGTGGTACTCCAGTAAATTGCCTAAGACTAGGTAACATGCAAAATATGTGCTTATCCACTTTGGTACGAGGATTTTTGTTTTTTTACCAAGAGTTCCCTATGCCAATTCACAATTCTGGGCAAAATAACAAAATACGGCAGTAGATTTGAATTAGGAGTACATATAACACCAATGCTATATTCACAGCACCCACAGTGGCAATGAATATGCTGGTATAGTTGTGAATCACAAAATGTAACAGACTCTCCACATGGAAGAAGAACCAAAACATTTATTCAAACACCAGACCCAAACCAGAAAGCCAAATCCATTACAGCAACCAAGAAGTTGGTACACATAACCAATGTAGCAAATATCAACGTTCCCTAGCCTTCCCTCTGTCTGGCCTTCAAAACAAAATAGGCTCTCTTAAGCAAAAAATGCCCCTCTCTCAGGCTAGCTGCTTTTCCTCCATGCTGCTTGCTTCCAGCTGTTGTGGCTCTCTCTCCTGCTCCTTCCTGCTCCACCCTTCCTGTTCCACCCTTTCAGCAAGCTCCTTCCCCCATGGGCTCCATGTGATTACATTTAGCCTATTAAGGGGCAGGTAAGATCTTCAAATTTCCATTACCATTACATTACACAATGATGATATCAAGACATGGAAATCGACAGCCTCCTGATGAGAGGAACTAAAAGTCTCTTAAGGGCATATCAGTTTGGGGTCATATTTGGGTTTAAATAATAGGATCAGGACATTAGTGTACTCAAGCCAGCTCAAACTAGGTCTCTCTCATGATCAGATTGTTAAATTTTCAGTGTGAGCATTTATAATTCTTTTGTTGATTGTCTAGTCTTAAGAAAGTGATGGATAAAATGTTAATAATGCAGATTAAACTTTAAAGTGAATCATGAGTACTTTTTCCTCCTCTGGCTAGCTATTTAATAATGGCTAATAACATTGTAATAATGGCTAATAATAATAATAATAATAATGATAAAACATTTAATAATAATAACACTTATATAACACCCACTGTGCCAAGTACTGTGCTAAGTGCTTTACAAATATTATCTCATTTCATCCTCACAACAACTCTGGGAGGTAGGTGCTACCATTAACGTAATTTAAAATTTTTTTACAAATTAATTAATTTTTAGTTTTCAACGTTCACTTCCATAAGTTTTAAATTTTCTCTGCCTCCCTCCCTAAGACAGTGTGCAATCCAATATGAGTTTTATACTTTACTTCCACTTGCAGGACATGGCCATGAGCAAAATCTTGATCTGCTTCTGCTTACCTCACAGAGTGAGGGGACAAAGATCATCCAGTAGAATAATACTAAATGATATTTCTGTAACACTTAAAGGTTTGCAGAGAAGTTTACATGTTTTATCATGTAGGCCTCTTTAAGAAGTTAGTCAAGGGATAGACCCTTTAATTAAAAAAAAAAAAAAACCTCAAACTGGAGGGGAAGACCCTCAGGGTTTCTGGCCAAAAGAGAAACAGTTACTAGAGCTACAGGCTAATAATTAAAATAATAATTAATATTAATTAATAATTAAGTATAAATAATATATTGATTATATAAAATATAAATAATTAATATAATAAAAATTACTAATATTTATATAGCAACTACTGTGTTCCAGGCACTGTGCTCAGTGCTTTCCAATTTTTATCTCATTTGATCCTCACAACAGTTCTGTGAGGTAGGTGCTATTATCCCCATTTTACACATGAAGAAACTGAGGCAAACAGAGGTTAGATGACAGCACAGGGTCACACAACCACTAAGTAATCTGAGACTGAATTTAAATTCAGATCTGCCTGATCCTGGCCCAGCTCTATCTACTACACCATGAACTCCAACTACCTCGTTTTTGCAGATGAGAAAACTGGTCTGAAAAAGTTTAAAGTGACTTGCCTAAGGTTCCAAAAGCAGTAACTGGGAAAATAGGAATTCGTACTCAAATCCTGGGACTCCAACCCCCTGAGACAGGTGTTAGTAATTTCTGCTATTTTAGAGATGAGGAAAATGTTTCAGAGAGGTGTCAGAGGCTTTGAATCCAGGTTGCTTCTGATGCCCATTTCTTTCCACAGCAACATACTTTCTCTAAATAAAGGTTGGATAATAGATCAAATAGCAACAGAGGGCCAATATTGGAGTCTGAAAGACCTGAACTCATGTCCTGTCTTACACAAACTAGCAATGTAACCATAGGCAGATCATTGATTCTCTTAATGCCCAAGGCAACTCTTTTTAAGGTTACAGACTATTGTGTGTGTGTGTGTGTGTGTGTGTGTGTGTGTGTGTGTGTGTGTATGTATTTGGAGTTTATTTTTTAGGGTATTTTTAAAAGCTGAATTATCTTTCTTGTTCTTTGCAAACCATGCAACTAATCTGTACCACAGATTCAGTTTTTCTAACATCTTTGCTAGGCACTAAGTGCTTTCTTCTAAAAGGATCTCTGAGGTAGCTCAGGCCAGGTACCTATAAACTTTCAGTGTGTCCTAAGAGGTCAGATCTAGGACAAAGACTGATTGTTTCCCTTCTCACCTGAGTTTTACAAGTTTCTGATCTCTTTTTGGACACAACTTTATGCTTGCCCCTGGTTGGTATTCCAATAGACTGTTATTGTTCCCCAACCCTGTCTGTTACCTGGAAGTCCTGTAGTTTTAAAGTAACGGAACTGTCACTTGATATGAACTCTGTGCCCTAGTTCCTAAACTGCAGGTGTTAGAATAGGTTGGGGGCTGAATTTGCAACCTTAGTTGCAAGTGACTTTGGGGCAAGTGACTTAAAATTACTATTTATTTCAGTTCCTGCTCTTTGTCCACAAATCAGTGAGCTGGATCTTCTGGATGGGTGACAGTTCCTTTTTCTGGAACACAGTTGCAAATCAGTCCTGTGCTCAAATTCAGATTTTCTCCTAAGTCTGCATTGGACTTGCACCCTAGCTCTGGGGTTAGAGAAATAGCTGCTAGCTGGCTCCTATTCCTGCTCCTTGGACTAGAAAAATGATTTACTGTGTTTCTTCCTTATATTTCCCAATGTTCTGTGTTTTCTGCTTCCTCTAGTGTTCTTGAATTTTTGTTGGAATAATTATGGGGGATAGCATGGTTACACTGTTTCCTCCTATAATCTTGGCCAGTATCATTGCAAGTTGCAGTTGAAGGGGGATTGCTGGCTAGATTTCTTTCTCAAAGACCAAGCTTTAAACCCAATTCACTGTGGAGCTCATAGATTGGACAACTATAGGTCCCTGCCCTGCTCGAACAGAGTGAATGTAAATAGTAAATAGTAACAGTTTCTCTTTTGGCTAGAAACCCTGAGGGTCTTCCCCTACAGTTTTTTTTTTTTTAATTAAAGGGTCTATCCCATGACTAACTTCTTAAAGAGGTCTATTTACTGAATGGGTATTACCTGATGCAAAGTGAAAAGACTCCTAAAAGGGTCAATGTCTCCCAAAGCATCCTGAGTCATCTCCAGTCATCCTAATGAATATCTAGCCACTGGACCCAGATGACTCTGAGGAGAAAGTGAGGCTGGTGACCTTGTACAGCCCTCCCTCCCACAAATCAAAGTCAACTGCAAGTCATGTCATCATTTCCCTGATCCTCTTTGAGAATGGAGGACAAACACAACAACAACAACAAACATTTTTATATTAGTCATGTTGTAAGAAGAATTAGAACAAATAGGAAGAACGACGAGAAGGAAAAAAACAAAATAAAGAGAGCAAATATTATACATACTTCAATCTGCGTTCAGATTCCATATTTCTTTCTCTGGATGTGGATGTTATTTTCCATTATGAGTCTTTTGGAATTGTTAGGTCCTTGTATTGCTGAGATAATAACCCCATTTTACAATTGAGGAAATTGAGGCAAACAGAACTTTAGTGACTTGTCCAAGGTCGCACAGCTGGTAAATGTCTGAGGTTAATTTGAACTTAATTGTGGCAAGAGATTTTCTGGTTCAGGCCACTATACTAACAGAAAAACTGTGATGGAAAAGCTCCTGCTTTGGCTAGCTGGCAGATGCCCATATCTTGCTCCTTCTGTTATTTGTTCTTAGACATGTATACCCTTATCTTATCCTCCTGCTTTCCATAAAATTCCTCTTTTCTCTGCAACTTATGCATCCACATTGTTTATAAGTTTTCTGAAACTGATGCTCTGTTTTCTGCTTTTCTATACAGATGAGCCTCTGCTCTAAGGGTAAATAAAATATACAGATAATTACCTCTGTGTGTTGGTTCACTGACTGGCAGCAGTATCTGATCAGTGGACCTTGGATAATTTTTAATCACACCAATCACTGCGCCACCTAGTGGCCAATGCCTTACCAGCATATCTATGGACCAGAGCAAGAATACTCGTTAGTGGGGCTATGAATTGGCTGAAACATTTTGGAAATCGTTTGAATCATGCCCCCAAAACTCACTAAATTGTACCTTCCTTTTGACTCAGTGACAGCATTATTAGATGTATACTCTAAGAAGGTTATGAACAGAGAGAGGGAAAGGTCATATACATATACATAGGAAAATATATCAGTCCTTTCTTGGTAGCAAAGAATGGGAAACCAATTTGGTGCCCATAACCTGGGGAATAACTACAAAAATTGTGTTATGTGAATATAATAGAATATTACTATACTGTAGGAAATGATGAATATGAAGAATTCAGAGCAACCTGGGAAGATTTATTTGAATTGAAGTAGAATAAAAGAACTAGAACCAGAACAATTTACACAATGTCTGATATAATGTGAAGAAAGACTTTGAACAACATTGAAAGACTTCAGAACTCTGATCAATAATAATTTTAGAAGAATGACGATGAAGCATGCCTCCCAATTCTTAGCAGAAAGATGTATGTAAAGTAGATGTATGGAATGAAGCATACATTTTTGGGTGCAACCAGCGTATTGATTTGCTTTTATTAACAGTACTTACTTGTTACAAAGGAGGGTCATAGATGAGAAG
Organism: Gymnobelideus leadbeateri; assembly: GCA_011680675.1. Classification (NCBI taxonomy): domain Eukaryota; kingdom Metazoa; phylum Chordata; class Mammalia; order Diprotodontia; family Petauridae; genus Gymnobelideus; species Gymnobelideus leadbeateri. The sequence continues at coordinate 924,761 of WOXC01004676.1, read as the reverse complement.
TCTGGGGAAAGTGACAGTGTTGTTAAAAAAAAAAGTATAAAACAAGCATAAACAAAAAAAAAAGAGTAAAACATGAAAAAGAAGTAAAAAAAAAAAGAAAGATAGTACTTCTGAAGTAAGAACATAACACACACTTGTGGAGTCTGTTGCCATACCTTGCCAGGGGGAATATAATATACTTCCAGAGACAGACAACTGAACTGTGACAGACAAGTTATTAAAACAAAAGGGGGGTTATTTCCATTAATTTATATTTTTTAGTTCTTCTATAGATCTGTGACCTCATGCAATGAATCTACATCCTCTTATCCTGTGTAAATTTTGTTCATGCTTGTCCATAAATCCTCCATAGAAGACCTATCTAGCACATGGGAGAAACAGTGTGATGTGGTGGGAAGAACTCAGACTCAGAGTCAAGAGAACTGGGTTTTAGTCTTGGTTCCCATGCTTACTACCTGCAGGTCTACTGGCAAATCATTTCTTTGAGCCTTAGTTTCCTCAGATGTAGAATGGAGATAATACCTGTACTCTTTTCTTCATAAGTTTATTGTATGGGACATCTAGGTGGTAGATGAATACATTGATTTAAAGTATTAAAAAAAGAATATAAACTTTAGGGTATTATGAAGGGGCTATGTTATTACCTGTTTCATGAATAATAAGGGACTGACATGGCAAGTGAGCCATGTGACTTTTAAGAGTTGGCTTGAGACCACCTGAGGGGGATGAATGGGTGCTAAGTTGTGAATTATGAACAAAAGCAATGCCTTTTGGATTCATTTCATTCATTCTATTCCATGGTCACTACTTTAGTTCAGGTCCTTTAATGACCCATGGCTGGATTACTCCTCAAAACTTCCTTACTGGTCTTTTAGTGCTCAGTTTTTTAATCCTAAAATCTATTCTCTAGGTTGCTGCCATATCAATCATCTTAAAGCACTTTTATTCTTTTTTTAAATTTATTATAAGGCTTTATTAAACAGGATTACAGGGTTGTTTTAGAAAATGATAGTTCCAATTCCTTTCAATCCCCTGGCATGAAATGTTGTATTCAGTGATGGAGACATACATACACACACACACACTCACACTCAGTGATGAAGACATACACACACACCACAGCTACTAAAAGGAGTAGGTCCAGAATATATATTCACTTTTAAAATCCTTATTCATAGACCCAGTCATGAGCACAAGACTTATAATTGACCAGTTCTTCAGGCTTAAACCACAGGCTGATCTCCTTTTCAGCACTTTTTACAGAATCACTGCCATGAATGATGTTCCTGCCAACTTGAATGCAGAAGTCCCCACGAATGGTACCTGGCTTGGAATCAGCTGGGTTGGTCTCTCCCAGCATCACTCTGCCTGTCTTCACCACATTCAAGCCCTCCCAAAAACCATGGCTACAACAGAACCTGAGTTCATATATTTCACAAGCCCAGGGAAAAATGGCCTGTCCTTCAGGTCAACATAGTGCTGTTTCAGATGTTCCTCTGAGGCCCGAACGAACTTCATGCGCACGAGGCAGAATCCCTTCTGCTCAAAGTGTTTGATGATGTCCCGACCAGGCCCCACTGGACGCCATTGGGCTTGATGGCAATGAAAGTGCGAGGTGTTGGCCATGGTCCAGGGAGGATCGGGCTGGAGCAGGAGAAAGAGACGTCTGTGGCTGCGGCGGAGAAGGCAGCACTTTTATTCTTTTCTGTTTAATTCTTAAAACTTTTCAATGGTTCCCCCAATGCTGGCTGAATAAAGTCAAAATTCTTTAGGCCAAAATTTAAGACTTTAGCAATCTGGTTCATGTATCTTTTCAATTTTATCTCCTCAACCTTATCTCCTACTATTCTTAGAACTTAGAATTGAAAGGAATCTCAGAAGTCATCTAGTTTAACTCTGACCAAATTATGAATTTTATCTTGAGGATCCCTACAAGTGGTCATCCAATGTTTGCTTGAAAAACTCTAATGGTGGTTAAATGACTATTCCCTTCACTCTCCCTCCTTCCACCTTTCAATTTTCCCTAGCACTATCCTTTCTATTTTTGAGGATAGTTCTAGTGGTTAGGAAGTTTTTCCTTCTATTGTCTTCTTATTACTTCTTACCCATTGATGTTACTTCTATTCTGATGCCAATTCTGAATACTCTCCTACGTGACAGCCCTTAAAGTATTTGAATACTTCTACGCCCCCCTAAATTTTCTTTTCTCCAGGCTGAATAGTTCTAGTTTGTTCAATCAATTTTCATATGACATAATTTTGAGTCCCTCAATACTTCTTTGGGTGGGCTCCCGCTGGGTATACTCTAACTTGTCAAATGTCTTCTAAAATGTGGTTCTCAGAATGAGACACAATATGCCATATGGGGTCTGATTAGGTCAGAGAATCCTAGTCAGAGCTTACTCCCTGCTCCTCCCCTTTTTTCTCTCCCCTACCCCTATATTGTACAATACTTGATAAAATTCACTTTGACCAACTAGATCAGATTGCTAACTCATTGAGTTTTCAGGTCAGTAGAACTCTTGGGTTGTTACAGGTGGTGGTTTTTTTTTTTTTGAGGGCAATTGGGGTTAAGTAACTTGCCCAAGGTCACACGGCTAGGTTTTTTTTTTGTTTGTGTTAAGTGTCTGAGGCCGGATCCGAACTCAGGTCCTTCTGACTCTAGGGCCGACGCTCTACTCACTGTGCCACCTAGCCGCCCCAATGGTTTTTTTTTTATATATATATCAATTGCTATGCAAATCTTTTTCCAGATCTTGTAGTTAGTTGTTTGAAGCAAAGTGCCTGACTCTACAATTTAGTATAAACTAAATTTCAGCGATTAAATCCACTTCTTATAATAGCTTCAATCCACTGTTGACCAACCAGCTTCCTTATTATGAATTCTTTCTGTTTGATGTACTATCTGACTTTTAAGGCTTAATTCAATTATAACCATTTCTGTGATGATTTCTTTCATTTCTCAAATCAGAAATGACCTCTCTTTTATGAAATCTTCTAACTTTGTCTGAGTCTTATGATATGTTAATATAGTCATTTATGTACATGTTTTATCTCTGGTAGATTATAAATTCCTTGAGGACATCTAATTTATGATTGTCTCCCCCATATCATCATAGCACATAGTAGGCAATTAACAAATGTGTTGAATGACTGAATATGTTTTTAAAGTTGTAATTTGAGAAATGAAATTGAGATTACTCCAGGCCCTTAGTTTTAAAATTAGAAACATTAATTTTATTTTGAATACACATAGAAATAAAACAAACAAAACTATTCTTTTGAGACCCCCCAGGTTGTTTCTAGGTTTTTATTTTTATTTTTGCACATAAAGAAACCACCAGTTGCTTGAGACAGAGTCAACATGGTACAGAGGAAAGAGTATTGACTCTGGTGTTAAAGAACTTGAGTTCAAATCCTGCTTTTGACCCTGATTACATGTGTGACTGGGCAAATCACTTAACACACTGGGTCTCGGTTTCTTCATTTGCAAAATGTTGAAGTTGGATTAGATGACTTCTGAGGTGTATTCTCCAGATCTATGATCCTGTGATGTCACAAAAAGAGTATTAGATATGGAGTCAAAGGACCTGGATTTCCATCTTGATTCTGCTATTTAAAGCTGTGTCAAGTCAGGCAACAAGCATTTATTAAACACTTGGTCTGTGCCACTGGTGAGTGGGAAAGACTCAAAGAAAGGCAAAAAGCACTGTGCTCTAATTCTAAAGGGGGAGATAAGAGGCAAGCAACTGTATGTACAGATCTATTATGTCCAGAATAGAAGCCAGATAATCTCAGGCAAAAGTAAAACAAAGTGAGAGCAAGATAGTTTCATAGTGAGTAGGAGGTGGGGACAAGCTTCCCAAATTCTCCATTTCTCAGTTTCTTCATAAAATAAAGGAATTGGATTAAATGACCTTGAAAATCCATTCCAAGTCTACAGTTTTATTTTTATTATAACAATAACTATATTTATAATCATTTCCTAGAACCATAGCTTTTTGTCCAATTCTACTGGTGCCATTTCTTGGCAATATTTAGCCTGAATCTGTGGTGGGAGAAGACAGCAGGCTAGCATAAACGTATTGTGGAATCCATTTATGGAGCAAGAAGCATTCTCAGGCAAGAAAGCAAAGAAATGATTTCCAAACCAGACTGGATAGTCCTTGGTGGTCATAGTTCTTGGCAGCAGGATGGTGGACTGAGGCAAAGCTGGTTGCTATATGATTCTCCTAGTTGTTGCTGTCAGGCCACAGGTAACCTTAATCCTTTCTCTCTTGTTTCTTTGATTTGTGTTTCTCCTTCACTATAGGAGAACACTTTTCTTCCTAAGCTAGTTATATCCTCCATGCAACCATAACTTGGCTTTACTGCCTCTACTCTGTGAAAATCCAGTAGGGAACTACAGGACTCCTTCCCCTCTCCAAATGTGGAATGTTAACATTTTTACATAGGCAAAGGAGTAAATTGGGCTAATTACCATTAATTTTGCTGGACAGACAGGTCATTGCATCTTTGGAGCCATTCTGACTTAGCTGCCTTTCTGCAGCTGCCATAGATATTTGTCTCATTCTTAACGTTCATTTCAGCTGGAGGCCTCTATTTTTCTTGCTTGACATCTTACATCTTCTTCAGGGGGTTTGCACACTAGAGTTTGCCTTTGAACAAAACAATTCAAGATGGTCATGGGAAGCTGATTGTTGGCTCTCCCCAATACTGGCCCTCAGGGAATTTGCCTTGAACATTTACTCATACACTACAGCAACAAGTCGAATGTAAGTCTTCAGCCCCAAGACAGGCAGACGCTCTCCATTACTGAGATGTATGATGTAATAATTAAACTACTATTTTGTGCAGGCAGTTTCATTTGAAGATCCCAAAGCCATGAAAACATCTGGTGGCAATTTATTGCTTAACACAACATTAGTTAGCATTTATTGAGTGTCAATAATACACTAGGTGTTGTGCAGTACAAAACACAAAATTGGACACAGTCTCTGCCCAGTGGGTGTAGAAAATGGGACTATACAATAAAGAAAGAAGGTAAATGCTAGTTTCATAGCAGAGTAATTGAGGCTCATGTTGAGTAAGGGTTAGGATTCTGCCAGGATTTCTCCTTATGTGTTATTTCTGTTTCCTTTCTGAGGATTTTTATTCCTGTCTCCTTTCCCTCCTCCTCCTCTCCCTCATTTGTTACTCTCATCATGTACTCTCCCTACCACCTCCAATTACTTTTCCTTTAAACTTATCCGTCCTTTATTTTATTCTCTTCCAAGGTGACAACTAGCCAGTCTGATAAAACATTTGATACCCAGTATGCTATTGGGGAAGTGAAAAGAGGACTCTATTTTGAGCCATAAGACTTGACTTGGAATCTTTTTTTTTTGCTTATCGATTGGGCAACCCTGGGTATGTCACTTCCCTTTTTAGGATTCTATGCTACTCTTTAAGGTAATAATTCACAGAAGAGTTGTTGAACTGCATCAGTAGAGGGAGTTTGTACACCGAGAATTTCCAAACTGATAAAATCTCTCTAAAACAAAATAAAACTGATTTCAAAAATAAATCAACTCCTTGAGGTCAGACTCTTTAGTTTTTGTCTTTGTATCCTATAGCAGCTAGAAAAATGCCTGGTATGTCTGAGGCGTCTAATAAATGCTTGTTGATTGATTGATTGATCAGCCCCTGAAGGTAGCCCTGTAAATAGCTCACAGAATTCTTAAAGAAAAGTTAGATTTGTGCAGGTTCACACCCCACCTTTATTCCCAGGAATGAAGTCCAGCTTCACCATTCAGAAGTACATAAATCACTTTAGGGTAGGTGAAAGTTCATCTAGCCCAACATTTCTCCTCTGTTTTGCTTTATCCTAATCCTAGTTTGCTATTTTTTTCACCACACCCTCAATCTCCTCTGTCTCTAAAAGAAGCATAACTACCCCCCTTCAGCTCTTATAAACCCTCAGTTACAGCTACTTTTCTCAGTAACTTATTCCATATGTTTCAGCATGCATGAGTTCTGTTGGGATTCCTCACTCATTCCTGGCTTCCTCATTTTTATGTGGCATTCCCCAGTTTCTGAACCAGTGAAAGAGAAAAATAGCAAGCTTTTCTCTTCGTTTTATTGGTCTCTTTTCTTTATTTGAGAAAAGCTCTGTGAGGCTATATCTCAGTTTCTCCAGTTTTCATGAGAATCTGCCCTCTCTTTCATTTCTTGAATCCCCAGACTAGTTTGGTGGCTCTCCTCTTCACCCTAATCAAGGCAGGGTGCTTTGTGTGATAGGTCATGGGGACAGAATGGAGTTTTCCAGAGAGCAGTCTAATAAGAACTCTGAAAAGTAGTAGACTCTCATCTCTGACTTTCCATTCAAGTCCCTTTGCCAGAGCTGCTCAGATTGTTTGTCTTCTTCCACCACAGCTGTGTACCCAGCTGATGGCTTTCAAAGACTTTTTTTTTTGTTTCCACTACGACCTCCACACCTTCTATCCATCTAGTCCCTTCCCCAGATTGGTGCCCAGATCTGATTGTTCCATGAGACACATATTCCATCCATAGCTTGGCTCTCTGCTTCCAGACTAATTATCTCATTCTTTGCTAATAATAATTATTTTTATCTTTCAGACGGAAACATTTTTTCCCCATGATGAGATGTTTTCTTTCCTGGGCACCAACCAACCGGCTTTATCACCATTTCCCTCCTTCTGCTCTTCTTGGTTACAGGGACAGGTTCCTCCAGTCCCAATCTGTCCCTGATGCCAGGGAATGCAGGTGCACAGACCTCACAAATAGCACACAGTGCCTGGCAATGCCCTGGTGGTGTGGAGCTGTGCTTAATTATTGTCGATTTCTAAGTCTGACCTTTTAGATACACAGCAGGACAGGAGGAGGCTTTGCCAGAAAGCTGCTTTACAATGTTTATTATACCTCACAGCAGTCCCATTGTGGGTATAGTCACTGCTTGGAGGGCTATGCCAAGGTTCATGAAAGGGATAGTGACCCCTTGGTAGTTATTTTTCACTGTGCATGTTTTTTAAAACAAACAATTCTCCCACCCCATCCTCCCCTCCAAAAAAAAAAAAAAAAGCAAAAAAGCAAAAAAGCTTCACTGTATTTTTTTTTTCAGTAGCTTAAATTCCTGCCTCTTTGTAAAGAAATGGTCTTGGGCTCTTGGACCTGTATTCGGGGACAGGAAAATAAGCATTTATTAAACACCTATGACATGTCAGGTACTATACACTAAGTGCTTTACAAATATTATTTCATTTGGTCCTCACAACAATGTTGGGAGGTAGGTGTTATTATTACCCTCATTTTATGGATGAGGAAACTGAGGCATACAGAGGTTAAATGACTTGCTCAGGGTCACACAGCTAGTGTGACTGAGGTATAATTTGAATTCAGGTCTTCCTGATGGCAGCCCTATAGCTCTATCCACTGTGTGGTTTAGTCATGTCCAACTCTTTAATGACTTCATTTGGGGTTTTCTTGGCAAAGATACTGGAATGGTTTGCCATTTCCTTCTCCAGCTCATTTTATAGATCAAGAAACTGAAGCAAACAGGTTTAAGTGACTTCCCCAGGGTCTGAGTAAGTGTCTGAGGCCACATTTGAACTCAGGAAGAGGAGTCTTCCTGACTGCAGACCTGGCACTCTATCCACTCTGCTACCTAGCTCCCTTTCTATCCATTTTACCACCTACCAACTCATGTTTTACACAGCTGTTTTCTCTTTCCTTCTTCTACTAATTCTTACTGGGCTAAGTGAACTTTGAGTTAGGGTCATCTTTGAACTCCAATGTCCCACTGTTGGAGACAGGTCTATCTATAGGCATTGTATGATTTAAAAAGTACAAGAATCAAGTCAGTTTGTAATTAATTGTAATTAATTGATCAACAAACATTTCTTTTAAAAAATATATTAATTTTGTTAAATGTTTCCTAATTACATGTAAAAAAATGAACATTTCTGAAAGTTTTGGATTCCAAATCCTTTTCATCTCTCCCATCCCAATCATACCCATTGAGAAGGCAAGCAATATAGTTATTATATGTGTGAAGTCACATAAAACATATTTCTATGTTAGCTGTGTTGCAAAAGAAAAGACATACATAAAACAAGAAAAATAACTTTAAAAAAGGTATGCTTCAATCTGCACTTAGAATTCATCAGTTCTCTCTCTGGAGATGGAGAGCATTTTTCACCATGGATCTTTTGGAATTCAAGGAGCATTTCTTAGATATTTACTATGCACAGGGGAATACAAAGAGAGGCAAAAACAAGCCCTCCAGGAGCTCATTTTCTTACAGAGAAGACAATCTGAGAACAGGTAGGTACATATAAGATCTGTACAGAGTAGATGAAAGTAATCTCAGAGGGAAGGCAGTATCAGCTGGTGGGATAGGAGATTTGACCACCTAACTCAACTAAACTTCAGTTTTCTTATCCATATAATGATGGTCCTAGTCTTCAAGAAGGATTATTCTAGTCCTGTGATTCCTCAGCTGCTGAATTAATCAACTATTTCCCTCCCTTGATTAAATTCTGGGTTTGTATTTCTTCATCTGTAAAATGTTTGGGGATAGGAGGTAAATACCCTTTCAGCTTTTCTTTTGAAAATTAAAAAAAAGTCTTTTATTGAGCCTTTCATTGCCCTGTGTATTTTTTATTAATTGAAAACATCTATATACTTCCAGTGAAATATTTAAGCAATAAAAGGTAATAGTCTTTCACCACTTTGATTAGGTCTGTACAAGTCCTTAATTAGTAGGACTCACACTAGAGAAAATTTGTAAGCCAGAGTCTACTGTCTCTTCATTCAGCCCAAGATCATATTTTGTAACCTGTTTGGGTTTTACTTTGACTTTGAGAGCAAATTTAGAAGATTTTTCCTAGTCCTTTTCATATTCCTTGAAATATTCTTGGTATATTTTCCCCTTTTCCCTCTCCCTTTAACTTTTGCAACAGACTGGCTAAAATCTACTTGTATTCTTCTGTCATTTATAAGCACATTATCCATTCTGAAAAAGTTTTTTTCACAATATTCTTCCTTTTCAAATTCAATAAATGCATAACAAAGGGCCTCTTCCATCTTCCAGTCAGGAATAACTTCACAGCTTTTTATGGACCCAAATCTTGAGAATATCATTTCCAGATCTTCATCTGTGGTTGCTGGATTCAATTTGCACACAAATAGGCCATTTTCTGAAGTCTGATGTCTGCATTAGGTAAATCTCCAACCATTTCTAAAAGAATAACCTGAGGTTTTGCTTCTTCCCAGCCATTTTCTTCAATTTCATCAGCTGATCTCCCCTTTAAATCAGCCACTTCTTCATCTGCTACTATTTGGCCACTATCCAGTTGTTCCTTGGTTGGTTGTGGTGATGGATCAAAGATCAGTAAGCCAGTTGGGTCATCAAATGGATCCTAAGGTACAAAGTCTTCATCAGCGAAAGTCTCATTAATTTTCTTGATTACATCCATTCCTTCTCTTACTTCACCAAACACTATATACACACCATCAAGGTAATCTAGATTTCCTTCTTGTAGTAATAAGAAATTGAGATCCATATTAATCACTGCCATTGTTCACCACAAATTCGGAGTCCTTTCTCTTGGCCTTAATTCTTGGCTTTCTTTTCGTGCCTCAAAAAACCTTTGCTTGATCACAATACAATTGCACAAAGACTCATTCTCCTCCACAGCCAGTACCTACAGAATAACCAATTTGTGTGTCTGTAGGTGGTCAATGAGACAATAATTACAGTACTGAATTTTGCACAGTTTCAGAAAATTCAAGCAAGCCCACAGCCACTCCTCTCTGTGGACCAAAATGGCACCTCCACGGCAGACACCCGGGCACCACAAACTCGAGAAACTCTTCCGCTTCCACCGGGGCGCTTCTTCAGGTCGGCGCCTCTGTCTGATGTCATCACCAGAGCGATGCCGGCACTGAAGGTTGTACCTGTGCCCCACGTTCAGTTTTAGACCATAACTGGAATGACAATGTAGGTTTCCCACGTTTAAACATCGTTGTCAACCCAGGACTTCTGTATTACGGTATTCAGGGCAATATTTCCAAGGCAGTAGCCAGCCCTGGACTAGGACAACCCAGGAGGAATATATGGATTCTTGGATGGCTGGTTCAGTCCAGGCTTTCTCCCCCTCTTAATTCTTTTAATGATTCTCTCTGAAGAACTTAGTACTTGAATTCATTGTGATGACCACATCTTTCAGAATCGCATTCAAAACTCACAAAGCTTTTGAGAATTTTGTTTGGCAAAAATCATGCCAGTGTGCCTCAGCACTCCCTTCTAGTCTCTCTGAGACTGCTTTTTTCTTACTATTTTTTTCATATCATAAAAGACCCACAAGTGCTTGAGTATATGAGATACCCTTTCCTTCCCAGCTAGCCAAGCACAGGTTCTCATGAAAACAAAACAAGAGGACAGTAAAGGGAAGGTCAAGCACACTGCATTTATCTGAGCACAGGAATTTCATTAATCCCTCCTCAGGACCTCATTAAGTTCATTAATTTCTTTTAGTCATTGAGTCATAAAATGGTAGAGTTGAAAAGGACCGTACCATAGAGCTCATCTAGTCTAGTTCCCTGCCAGGTTGGTTGCAAGAATAATCTTTGCATCATTGTCCACAAGGGGTTATTCAGTATCACCTTGAGCATTTCCACTAATGGAAGGCTTCAGGAGGCACCTTTTTTGTTTACTCATAATTATTAGAAAACACTGAGTCAGATTTTACCTCCTTATAATTCCCACTCATTGGTATTAGTTCTGTTCTTTGAAGTCGTAACATATTAATCTCTCTTCCAGATGACAATACATCAAATATTCAAATGTTGAATGGAGCATTGAACTGAAATCGAATTGGAATCAGAAATCATTAAATCCACAATCATCTTTATTTCAGTAATTTTTCCTTTCTAATTTTTCCTATTTCTGTCAATGGCATTTCCATTTCCTTAGTGAAATCAGGGAGTCATCTTCAGTTTCTCCCTCTGTCATTCCCTATATATAGGGTCTGTCACCAAATCTTTTTGAATCTTTTAAAATATTTTGTGAATTCATCTCTTCCTCCGAATAGCTAATGTTACCATCCTATTAAAGGCCCTCATCTCCTCAGACTCCTCCAAGCTTGTCATCCTTCAGAATCTAATTTTTCCTCCACTTCATTTTTCTCATTACTACTAGAATCAGGTTACTAAACATGGGTTTTATAATGTTATTCCCCTGGTCAAGAATTTTCATTAACTCCACCTTTCCCATGAAATCAGGTCAAAATTCCTCACTATTGCATTGATAAATAATAATTAATTTATTTTCTACAACTTCTTCTCCCTTCCCCACCTGCCTTGAACCTATCCAAACTTATCTCCTTTCACTCACTGACCCCTGCTCTCCATTAAGCTTAGTCAGTTTCCTAGCCTTTCTCTGCACACACTGTGTTTATTCTTGTTTTTATACTTTACGTGTTGCTTCTTTTTTTAATTTTTAATTTTTTTTTGCTTTTTGGAAGGCATTTGGGGTTAAGTGACTTGCCCAAGGTCATACAGCTAGTTTTTGTGTTAAGTGTCTGAGGCCGGATTTGAACTGAGGACTTCCTGACTCCAGGGCCGTTGCTCTATTCACTGTGCCACCTAGCCACCCCTCGTATTGCTTCTTTTAACCTGAATTGGACAAAGTCTCTTATGATGCTCTTGAGTGTGAGGCAAGTGTGGCATGGACTATAGTACAATCTGGTATATTTGCAAATGGATGTATGACGTCGGTCCCAAAGAATTCATTAATGAGTTGATGTCAACTTAGAGGTAGCTGTATATTGGAATGTCTGTCCTTTTGCCCAGTTGTGTTTAACAAGTAGCTTAGTATAGTGGATAGAGTGATGGACTAAAAGTTAGGAGACCTGGGTTAAAATCGTCCCCCAAATATTTAGTGACTATAGAGTCAGCAGCTTAACTTCTCAGAGCCTTACTTACCTGTAAAATGGGTATAATAATTCCTATGCCATCTATCCTTTGAGTTGAGGTTAGTCCCTTCCTAATAAGATAAAGTGGGGTACCCCAGCACAAATTAAAATACATGGAACAAATGAAGCTACCTTGGTTAGTATGCTCCTGGAAATGACTGGGAAGTTAGAAGATGTATGGTGAGAAAGATTCTTTTCTCACTGAGTCTGCATCTGTCCCATGCATGTAATAAAAAGAGGGGCAACAGGGGAAAGCTATTTGCTTAGATCTTGGATGTGGGGGAATAGATCATGGCTAATATAAGCATATACCTATTTCACAATAGTGTTGTATGGGACTGTTTCCACTTTTCTGGCACTGTGTTTTTGTTGGGGTAGGGGAGGGGAGGGGAGAGCAAAGCCATAACTTGGTGTAATGAGATCTACCATGCTGTTAAGGAAAAAGTGCAAGCTATGCCTCTCAACTTAAATAATTAACAATATTGGACAACATTAAATTAGTAAAGCAGTTCTATTATAGAAACAACTCTCCCTGGGATTTGTTCGAATGAAAATACCATATTATCCTAGCTTTGAGGAAAAACCACAGCTTACTGGAGCTTTGTGGATTCAGGATAACCACAACACACTAGAGTTCTGTGCATTGGGAATTGTGAGCAAGGCAACAAAATGATTAAGGGACTGTAGGGACTAGCTTATGAGAAAGGATTAAAAGAATTAGGTGTGTAGAGCTGGATGAAGAAAAGGAGACCGTATAAGTGTCTCTAAGTATTCCAAGTATGTAGATCTACAAGGAGAAGAGTCTTCAAGGCAATCTAAAGGAGTGGGAGAATGGAGGAGAGGGAGAGAAAGGTCTGTACAGTGTAGAACAAAGAGAAGTATGATTTAGGCTGAAAATCAAGAAAGATTTCCCCAAAGGAACGTTTATTAAACTCTGGGTTGGTCTTCCAAAGCAAGCAGCAGAGTCTAAAATGGTGCCTTAAAAATATGAGGCATTAAAAACCCCCAATTCTTTGTGAACAGCCCCACAGTGCTGAATTAGTAATGGGGGCTTTGAAAAAACACCCTTTGCACCTCTTTAACTCTTTTCATCCAGGATCTCTAAGCACTCTATAAACTTTAATGAAGTAAAGTTCAGCATATTGGTGGTTACACCGAGAGGCTGCCAATTTTGCTTTCCATTTGGCATTCAAATGACATCTAGTGCTTAACTAGTAAGTTTCCATTGGTGGGTAGGAAAAATGAAGTACCAAGTTCCCGACTTTTCTCCATAGGTTATCTTTAGGTTTATGCATTTTCCAAGTTGTATTTTTTTAAAAATCAAAACCTGTCACCTAGACCTAGCACTCTGTGTTCTCCACCACCCACCTAAGTATTTATGATGGAGGTGCTGGCTTCTCTATAGGTTAACTTATTCCCAGTTTTTCTTTCCCTTCAGTGACCTGAAGAGATGCTGGAATCACTTGTCTGCTCTCTCATACATGGAAGTCTGAAGACCAGGATTTCTTTTATTCTAAGCTTTTGCCAATTCTGTCCCTCACACAGGCACAGAACATTGAATAAACAATCTCCACCAATGAAGAGACTTATGCAAATGAACTTTGAGCCATGGGTTACACTCATAATTATAAGACTGATTCAAGTCTTTTCTTCATCTTGCGTGCTCTCTAGCTTATTGACATCCTTCCCAAACTGTGGTTCCCAGAACTGAACACAGAACAAAGTACAAGGAGCTATCAGTTACTTATTCCAGAAAGTTTTGCTTAATGAAGCCCAAGTTTACATTAGCTTTTTTGGTTGCCATATCACTCTGCTGACTCATGTTGAACCTAGGGGATTAAAAGCCCTAGGACATTTTATCAGAAATATTACTTTCTAATAATTTTTTTCCTCATATTGTACTTTTATGATTGACTTTTTCAAAATCCAAGTAGAAAGCTTTACAAATCCATATTGAATTTCATCTTATTAGATTCAGTAAAATACTCTAGAAGACTCTTAAGATAATTTTGGATCCTGACACTCATCCAACAGGTTACCATTCTTTCCCTGCTTTGAATCACCAACAAATTTAGCAAACATTTCATCATAACATTGAATACATTATACAATTACTCTGAGTTTGGCCATTCAACCAGGTCCAAATCCATTTAATTGTATTATCAACTAATCCACAACTCTCCATACTTTGATAAAGTACTTTATTGTGTTGCTAAAATAGAGGTAAACTCTATTTACAAAATTTCTTTGATATACTAGTTCAGTAAACCCTGCCCAAAAAGGAAATAAGGTTAGCCTAAAATGACTTATTCTGGATGAAGCCAGGCTGGCCCTTTGTAATCACTACTTCCCTTTCTAGGTGTTTATGAATCATCTCTTTAATGATCTGTTCTTGAAATTTGCCAAGAATTAAAGTTGTTTATTGGTCTGTAGTTTGTAGACTATTTCCCCCCCTTTTTAAAATGGGGACAACATTTTAAAAATCCTGCAGTGCCTCCTCCCCCCTTCTTCACAATCTTTCAAGTATCACTGATAATATTTCAGCAATCACATTTGTCAGTTTTTTTTGAATCTCATCTCTGCTACTTAAAACCTATGTGACCTTGGGTGAATCACTTAACTTCTTTGGAACTCAGTTTTTTTCCCTCTGTAAATGAGAGTGGATTTGATGATTATTATTGTGATATGATTATTTAATCTATGATCCTGTGATGAATATGGGACCTGTGTAAGGACCCACAGATCAGAAAACTGAGCCTCACAGAGGATTATGGCTTACCAAAATTTTTGAGATCATAAATATAGAGTTGACAGGTATCTCAGAGGCTAAAGAGTCCAACCCTCTCATTTGATATGTGAGAGAACTGAGGAACAGAGAGGGTAAGTGACTTGTTACAGGGAGGATTTAATCCCAAATCTTCCTCATTCCAGGTTCATATTTGTTACATAGCTAATAAATAGATGAACCATGACTTGAACCCAGGTTTTCTGAGTTCAAAGTACATGATCTATAGCATGCTTCCATATGGTATGCTCAATCCTGACATACCTTTAAAAAAATTAATTAATTTTTAGTTTATAACATTGAGTTCCACAAGCTTTTGACACATATTTTTCTTTTGATCATTTCTATATATTCCATCTTTCCTTTGACATTGCCACTCTCCTGGTTTGTACCCTCATCACCTCATGTCTGGACTATTGCAATAGCCTTCTGGTCTTCCTTCCTCAAGTCTCTTCTCATTCTAGTCCACCCTTCACTCAGCTATCAAACTGACCTTTCAAAAGCACAGGTCTGATGATGTCTCCCCTCCCTTCCTCCACACAATTCAATAAACTCCAGTGGCTCCCTGTCACTTCCAGAATTAAATATAAAATTCTCTGTCATTCTAGGTCCTTTATAACCCAACCCCTTCTACTTTTCCAGTTTTCTTATACCTTACTTACTCTCTTCAATCCTTGTGTTCCTTCACTTAAGACATCCCACCTCTCAACACCTTATATTTTCATTTGGTATTTACTTGCCTGGAACTCTCTCCCTCCTTATCTCTGCCTCCTGCTTCCCCCAACCCCCCCTTCCTTCAAATCCCAGTTAAAATCTCACCTTCTACAAAACACCTTTCCCAATCCCCCTTAATGCTAGTGCCTTTCCTCTGTTGATTATCTCTAATTTATTTTGTATCTATCTTGTTTTGTATGTTGTCCTCCCATTAGACTGTTAGTTCTTTGAGAATAAGAACTGTCTTTTGCATTTCTTTGCATCCCAGTATTTAGCACAATGCCTGACACTTAATAGGTCCTTAATAAATGCTTATTGACTGGACTTGATGGAAGGGAAAGATGAAGTGTGAAGATTGTAAGTACCAGACCAAACAGCTTCCTATTGAGATGCTTTAGAGTATGGTTTACTACTTAGGGAAGGTGGTAGGTGTGAAGGACAATCAGGCAACAGAAGGGTGTTTGGCAGCTGGAAAAGACATGCTGAGAAAGATGGGGATGTTAACCTTTCATTGGCTCATTATCACCTAGTAGAAACTTTTGATGTTGGATAGAGATTGAGTTCTTGATGTCTCAGGTGGGGGAATGAAGAGAATGCAAAATGGAAAGCATCAGGTGAGAAGAAATAGTAGAAAAGAAGACATAAACTAGGTCACAACAAGGTACTTATCATCCTAGGTCAAATGCTAAGCAAAAGATTGGCTTGCTGAGTGTCATTTGAACAATTACCTGGGAGCAATACATTTGGTTATTAGACCCAGTGTTAATGGATTAATAAATTAAAATTTAATAAAGAGTGTTAAAATAGTAAAACTAAAATTAATAAATTAATGAATAGTTAATGAATTGAAATAAATAATATTAAAATAATAAATGGCTTTAGTTATCCTAAGAATGATAGATGGCACAGATGAAATACCTACCTTTACTGTGGTCATTCCTTTTCTTTTGCTTTTTGGAGGGTAATTGGGGTTAAGTGACTTGCCCAAGGTTACACAGCTAGTAAGTGTTCAGTGTGTAAGGCCAGATTTGAACTCAGGTCCTCCTGACTCCAGGGCTGATGCTCCATTCATTGCACCACCTAGCAGCCCCCGGTCATTCTTTTTCGTTCCTTCCCTTTCTTGGTAATATGACCACTAAATAGATGGTTTGGGCCAAATCATATTGCTTGCACCACTAGTCTGTAAAGTCCTTGAGAACAGGGGTCATTTTATTTGGGCTTTTGTTTCCTTCCTAAGTGCTTTTCAACTATATGTCATTTGATCCTTACAACAGCTTTGGGAGATAGAGGCTATCCCACAGCTAGTAAGTCTTTGAGACTTAATTTGAACTCAACCCTTCCAGTGCTCTTGCTTGTGGAGTGCTTTATGGAAGGTGTTGTGTTAGTGGATTTTAGTAGAATGTGAATTCTTTGAGCTCAGGGATTTCTCTCCCCCCTCCCCCTTCTTTGTATCCTCAGCACTTAACATGGTGCTTGGCACATAGGAGATGCTTCTTAACTTGTCTTGAGTAGGAAGTGCCTGCTTATAGGCTTTTGCTTTCTTGTGGGAGCCACCCATGTGTAGCTTGATCTCTTTCAGGAGCCTGTTCCTGCCTAAGCTTGGTTCACTTTTGCCTCAAGGGCTCATCTCTCTGGTGTAGGCTCCTTGAGGTGTGAAAACTTGTGTTTGCTTAGGGGTAGGACAGCAGTGTTTCTCTCCTGCTTTTGACACTTTTAAATGGGATCATAGTCTCCCCCTCCCTACCCTTGCCAGAATGGATCCTATCTTTCTGAGATCTAACATCTCATCTTGAAATTGTACCCACTGCCAGCACAAGCAAGGATTTACAATCACCAAATTTTTATTTTATTAAGAGGATTAAGGTGATAGCAATGAAAGTACAGAGCACAGTGATGGGAAATAGTTCTCTTTGATAGGAAAAAGCTGGCAGCTCATGTCTGTTACTCAATAAATATTTATTAAATACCTATTATGTACACTATTAGGGGTATCTAGGTGACAAAGTGGATGGAACACTGCCTGGGGATCAGGAGAACCTGAGCTATTTACTAGCTGTGTGACTCTGGGCAAGTCACTTTACCCTGTTTGCCTCAGTGTCCTTATCTGTAAAATGAGCTGGTGAAGCAAATGGCAAACTACTCTAGTATTATTTGCCAAGAAAATCCCAAATGGGGTTGTGGAGAGTTGGACATGACTGAAACAACAATATGTGCCAAGTCATTGGAAAAGACCTGATGTTGGGAAAGGTGGAAGGCAAAAGGAGAAGGAGACATCAGAAGATAGTGTCATGGAAACATTGAACATGAACAAAACCAACATTATATGTCAGGCACTGTTAGGTGCTGGATTTACAAATATGAATAAAAGCAGACAATCCTTGCTTTCAAGGAGCTTAGGATCATAAGGACACAAGACAACAAACAAAAGGGGAGGGAGTTAATCAACGAACATCTATTAAGTGCCAACTATGTACCAGAGATTGTGGTAAATTGCAGACACAGAATTAGCTTCTTCCTTCTTTAACTTCTGGCTACGGGGATGAGAGGCAGAATTTGAATTGAGCAGTAGAGGAAAATGTGGGGAAGGTGCTGCTCTTTCACCTGGAATTGAGACTTAGAGAGAAGGAGGTGATCAGGCTTAATTACTTGCATTATTTCACCTACCATCATTCTTAGCTTTCAGTTATCTCTTGTTGGACCATTCCATACTGCCACAAGAATCTCAGTGCACAGGGGACTGCAGGGTAGGGGGAATGGTGCCCATGTGTCCTTCCAATAACCCAAACTGGCCCGTGCTTTTGTATGGGCAGACAAGATGGATGATCTAACTCTTCTCTTCTGGCTTTGCTCTCCTCAGTCCTCTAAAAACTGTTTCTGAAAATTGATTCAAAGATGTCATCAACCTGGTGAACTCTGGGTTGAACTCTAGGAGAAGTCTACTTGAGTCTCCCATTCTATAGAAGCACTGGTGACACAGGTGTTACAAACTCCTATATAGATGGTGGGGGGAGGGGAAAGCTTGTGAACCCTGACCTCTAAGTCCTTTATGACTCTCCTTATTTTATTTTTTTATTTTCATGGTACTATAAAGGGAAGAAAAGAATTATCTTGGAGAAAACCTAAGGTAAGGTAGAGACCAATGGATTAAGTCAGAGGACACACATTTTCTTCTTGAGTTTGCCATTAAATAGCTGTGTAACTTTGGGAAAGTCAATTAACTTCTCTGTTCTTTAGATTATTCAGGTGCAAAAAGGGAAGACTAATTTCTGTGCCTCACAGGGTTGTTGAATTTTGTGAAGACTGAATGTACCTGAAAGTGATTTGAAAAGAAAAAAGTGCCTGTAGCTGTATATAGTAAGGTATTCTATAAAGAACAAGTAGGACCTAAGCAAAACTGTGATGTTGAGGATGTTGGTCTCTGGTGCTGTGCTCTTCTTTTGTGACTGGTTCTGGGTGCCACATATTAGAAATAACATGGATAAGCTGGAAAGGGTTCTGAGGAATGTAGCCAACATGGTTAAAGGCCTAAGATCATGCTGAGGACTGGCTAAAAGAGCTGGGGATGTTTAATCTGGAGAAGAGACATGATAGCTGTCTTCAACCATTTTAAAAGCTGTCCTACAGAAGAGGAATTAGCCTTAATTTTGTTTTGCTCTAGAAGGTAGAACTAAAAGTAATGAGCAGAATTGCAAAGATGCCATCTATCTTCCTGACCTGTGGTGTGTCTCTGGCTAGGTTTCCTGTTTTCACATCTGGGTCTCTCTCTGCCCAAGCATTGAGTTTATCAGTGAAAGCTCTCTACCATTGGTGCAGGTATCATGTAATCCAATCAAGATGACTGTAGTTGTTTGTCCTTCATTTCTGTAAAAGACCATGACATCAGGGAGGTGATGCAATGACATGCAAATGAATTGAAGTGAGGGAGGGCTGTGCAAAGTCACCAGCCTCACTTTCTCTTCTGGAGAGGAGAACCATCTGGGTCCAGTGGCAGGACTACTGGAGATGGTCCTGGATGCAGTAGGAGTCCTGGGCATTTTTAAACTAAGGTCGTTAACAGGTCTCAGTTTGACTGAGGGAATGCCCATTCAGTGATTAGGGCTAGGTAAGAAATGAAGTGGGGAATGACATTTTTTTTTTTTTTTTGCTTTTTGGAGGGCAATTGGGGTTAAGTAACTTGCCCAAGGTCACACGGCTAGGTTTCTGTTTGTGTGTGTGTTAAGTGTCTGAGGTCGGATCAGAACTCAGGTCCTTCTGACTCCAGGGCCAATGCTCTACTCACTGTGCCACCTAGCCGCCTTGGAATGACCTTTTTTAGTTATAAAAAAATCAACCTGGAAGGGTTTAGATCCTCTGGGTTTCTGGTCAAAACAGAAACAATTTCTATTTGCATTCATTCTAAGCCAATCAGGGCCCAAACAGTGAAAAAGTGAGGCTCGGGCTGGGACCTATTGTTGGTCAATCAATGAGAGTCAGAGTGAATTGGGGTTAAGGCTTGGTCCTTAAGAAAAAAATCTAGCCTGTAAATCTCAAGATATCTTGCGTGGGTTTCAGTGATCAAAATTTACATTTTTTTTGGGCAGAACACCCACAGGAAAGGGTCTGATACTCTATGGACAGAGGGAAGGGAAAGAAGAAAAGAAAGAGCAAGCTGTGTTGCCCAACAGGCCAGTTCTAGTACTCAGAAGTGGTTGTTCATAGTCCAATCAAGTTTAGTATTGCTTCTAAGTCAGTAATTAATTGCCCAATGACTTCATTCTTCCTGGCCTGTCTCTATATACACTCCTTTATATAGTATCTGTGGTCCCTTCTTATTAATTTGAGTTCCTTGTCAGGGACAGTCTTTTGTATCCTGATCTTAGCAGAGTACTTGGCACATACTTTATAAATGCTTGTTCATTCTTTCATTCCCTTGGTGGGAATTCCTATCACAATTAGATAAAAAGGACAAATTGGGGATGAATGGCAGAAGGAAGGCACTAGTTAAGTGGGATGGGGAAAAGATTTTTTATAGAAGGTGTGATTTTAGCAAGGACTCAAAGGGAACCAGGGAAACTTGATAGAAGAGGCTGCCTCAGGAATTAGTGGGTTCCTCCTCATTGGAGGCCTTCAAAGTAAGTCTAAATGACCACTTGTAAGGTATATGTCGGGGTAGATTCTTGCTTATTAGAAGAGGTGGCCTCCCATTCAGAAAGCTCTAGTGGCTTCCTAAAACCTCTAGGATCAAATAAATATTTAGGAAGACCCAACTGCACAAAGACTTTTGGGACACTGTGTAAAACCTGGCTCCTTCCTTACCCTTCCAGTCTTCTCATAATTTACTCTTTCCATCTCCCTCCATGCTCTGTCTTCTGTCATTCATTGACACAGGTCCTCTTGCTTGTCACAGAAGACACTATAACTCGACCCTTGGATGTTTCTGATGGCTGTCTCCCATGCCTGGAATTTCCTCCCTCCTTATCTCTACCTCTTGACTTCCTTGAAGTCCCAAATAAAATCCCACCTTTTTCTATAAGAAGTCTTTCCCCATCCACCGTATTAATGCTAATGTCTTACCTTTGTTGAATATCTCCAACTTGTCCTGTTTATAGATTGTACATAGTTGTTTTTATGTTGTTTCCCCCATTGGTCTGTGAGCTTCTGAGAACAGGGACAGTTTTTGCTTTCTTTGGATCCCAGGACTTTTAGCAAAGTACTAATGGCACATAGTAGGTTCTTAATAGGGCAGCTAGGTGGCACAGTGGATGGAGTGCCAGGCCTTTAGGAAGACATCCTCATGAGCACAAAATCTGCCCTCAGACACTAGCTGTGTAACCCTGGGGAAGTCACTTAACCCTGTTTGCCTCAGTTTCCTCATCAGTAAAATGAGCTGGAGAAGGAAATTGCAAACCACTCCAGTGTCTCTGTCAAGAAAACCCCAAATGGGGTCAGGAAGCGTTAGACCTGACTGAAACAATCCAAGAACAAAAAGTTCGTAATACATATTTCCTCCAGACTGTCTGACTGAGGTATCTTCTAATTTGAGAATCTATGATTGTGGAAACCACTTTTCCCCCACCCCGACCACTGAGTGTTCTCAGGCTGTGTACCCTCTGAAGCTCATCCTGGAAGCTAATTACCATTAGCCCCACATCATCCACCTCCCTACTCTTCCCCAGTGTCTTAACCTTGTTCATTAGTTCGCCTAGGGAGTACCTGCATTTTAAAAAAGTTTATGAGCCAGACGCTCTGCCTTCCTGATGGTAGCATTTTAGAAAAGACAGTTCAGGGGCAGGTGAACCCCTCCAGCTGTGCTGCATGAGTGACTTTTCTGCACAGCAATCACAAGAGTGGCCTTTTAGGAAGGAAGAGGTTATCTTTTGCTTCCCTGCTTGAAGGATACCCAGCAACCTCTGCCTGGATATTATAGTCCCAACAGAATCTAGAATCTCATCCCTTTGCTTGGCTCTGTAACAATGCAAAATCATTCCCTTTACTTATAACCCCTAGCTCAAAGTAGCTCCTATCTGAAAAATTACGTAGCCAAGGAAGGAGAGCTGGGAGAGAGGAAACGAAAGGAAACCTTCTTACACTGCGTAAAATTGTTTTTCAGTTAGAGAGCTCTCATCCAAATTTCTTTTGTCCAACCTTAAAATAATCTACTGGATCACTTTGGGGTTTCAATTTCATGATTCTCAGATTCGGCTTCCCTTGAATCCTCTTCTAGGATTGGTCAGCAGGGGGCACTGCAGGGCGAGTTTTTCCCTTCTAGCCCCAGCCAAAAAAAAAAAAAAAAAGACTTGGTCTACATATGACATAAAGCAATTTTCAGGTGTTGTTTATTTTTAGCTACGTTATTTACCGGTGCAAGTGAGTAATTATAAGTTTAGAGTCAAAAGTTGTTCTTGGGATGTGAATAGCGGAGGAGAAAGAAAACTTCAGGCTTAAGGAAGGCTGCCAGGTTTGTGTTTGGAGACTCCAGGTGTGGAAAGGGGGAGCCACTGGGAGAGGGGACTAGGGACTTGTGTGTGAGTGTGTGTGTCCCTGCTAACAATTGTCCCTAGATTCCTTTAAAGAACCAAGATTTTCCCCAAAATGAAGGCACTTAAACAGGGGCAATTCAATGTACATGAGTTTGCTTGGAAACTCTCAACTTGAGAGAATTTGGTGGTGTAAAATAGCTCTGAAAGCATGGTCTTCCCCTTAGGTCACAGCATACACACATCCTGCATTGCTTTTATAGGATGCTGGGAACTCGGGGGTTGTGGCTTCCAGCCAAAAGTAAACTTGTTGCATAATAACCAAAGGAAGAAGGGATAAGCAAGTATTTTCTCCAAGGAAGGAAAAGAACTTGAAATGCCAGGAAGGAAATAGGATGAAAGCAATCACAAGGCTGGTTTAAAAAAATTCTTCAAAGATATTAATGACTAAAAAGATTTTAATACAGATGCTGCTTTTGTATGCTCCCTCCCCAGAAAGGAATTCAGGAATAAACTGGCCTCCTTTTAGCCTTATCCAAAAAGGTATATTACTGGAGTTACCAGACAGACACAATTTTAACCCTAGTTTATCCATAGTAGGGTCTTGCAGCCTAAATCCTGAGGTGTCAACTTATTGCTCTTACTTGTTACCAGGGTAACAAGCATTTTTGGAGAACTGAAAGTTACAGATTTGCAGTCTATGAATATTTATAGCTTCTTTATAGATAATGGAAATTATCCAGAAAAGGCACAATCAAGAGTAGTCTCTGCTAGAGAAGAATTAGTCAGTCACCAAGCATTTATTAAGTGCCCACTATGTATGAGGTACTGTATTACATACTGGGGATTCAGACAGAAACAAATTTCCACTCTCAAAGCATCTTACCTTTGGTGGAGTTTGACAAGCACACCTATAAACAGGTTACTGTTATGATCAAAATTAAGGTAAACCTAGGCACAAAATTTTGAGCACTATTGATTTGTTAGAAAAGCATGAATTTACCAGTAAGTAGCATCTTGACTTCCCCAGCAAAGCTAAGGTCCTGAATGAGGGGAACAGTACTCTTTTATGGTTTCTTAGGGAAGTGAAGTGCAGAACGAAGACTAGGACTTTGTAGGTGGGGGAAAAACTTATGATTGATTAGAAGAACTTGATATCACAAGTGGTGAAATCAATATGATAGCTTACAAAGCTGAGGCCTGGGTGACAATATTATTGGTTGGAAATTGGGAATGAGGGACTAACAACCCTTCCCCCTTCCCTCCTGTGACTAAGAAATGTTTATTGTTTAAGTCTACCTGCAAGATTAGATAGAAATAGTGAACCAGACTTCTTTGGATAACAAACCACACATCCTTGAAGAACAGCTTGATGGTATAAAGATACTAGACCAGACTCCTTTGTGTCCACCTGCATCCTTCAAGGATAACGAATTTCCTTGAGGAAAGATTAGAATGTTGATTAATTACCAGGAGAACTGAACTTCTACACTTAACTCATTACAGGCTGGCTAAATTTCTGAATTAAGTTCAGAGGTGAAGATTGTGACTGAGTCATTTATAGGACAAAATCAATTAACTGTAGATAGGATCAATATAAAGAAAAAAGAATTAACCAGTATAAAAAAGTAGTCAAAGTAAATACAAGGTAGCCTGGGAGAGACTCCAGCAGGTGGAAGGATCAAGAATGACCTCATGGAGGAAGTGATCCAGGGTCTGAGCTTTGAGGGAAGCTAGGAAATCTAAGAGATGGAGGTAGGGGACTTGTTAAGTTACTGGCCTTGGAGCTTAATTTAGAGCACTATTGAAGAAGCAGTAGAGTTTTGGAAAGCTAATTGAATTTGGAGTACCTTGATCTGAGTTTTAGCTCTGCCATTCATTTGCTGTGAAACTTTAGTCAAGTTACTTACTCTCACTTAGACTTGGTTTTATGGTTTTTAGGGAAGTGCAGAACAGACTAGGACTTCATAGGTGGGGAGCAAGTTATGATTGATTAGAAGAACTTGATATCACAAAGTAGTGAAATCAATATGATTGGTATTGGTATCGTCTATAAAATGGGGATGATAAAACCTGCATTTTCCTTCAGGGTTGTGGAGAAGAAATAGCTTTATCTGAGCTATTTTTCTATGGCATAACTGTATACAACAGCGTATTGTACAATTTCCTCATATCAAATGAGTTCAGTTCTTTCAGTTGTGTCTAACTCTCTGTAACTACATTTGGGTTTTTCTTGGCAAAGATACCAGAGTAGTTTGCCATTTTCTTCTTCAGTCCATTTTACAGACCAGGAACTGAGGCAAATAGGGTTAAGTGACTTGTCCAGGGTCACACAGCTAGTGAGTTTGATGTTGGATTTGAGTTGAGGAAGATGAATCTTCCTGCCTGGAGGCCTGGTGGCACTCTATCCACTGTCCATCCAGCTACCCTATCAAATGAGTTATCAAATGTAAGATACTTCTTGGCCTGGGGGCTAAGAGGGGTAGTACAAAGGAAACAGGCATTTTAAGTCCTGTACCTTTTTTGGAGAACATACTTGCTTGTCCCTTCTTCCTTTGGTTATTGTGCAACAAGTCCTGTTACCTGATAGCAATTTACAATGTAGGTAGGATGAGGAACTTAATAAAAGTTTGAAAGATTTTAAGTTGTGGGATAGAATAAAAGTGGCCTAGTGGATAAGAATGCCTTTGGAACTGGAGTGCAAATCTTGCCTCAGTGACAAAAAAATGGCTGTGTGACCTTGGGCAAGTCACTTAACCTTGAAGTGCCCCTGTGAAAACCTCTGAGTGCAGAACAATGGATGATATATTTTGGTGGAGAGAACAGAGTGGCTTAGCAGATAAACGAAGTCAGACTTTAGTTTGACTCTTGCCTCAGACACTCCCTAGCAGGGTGACTCTGGATAAATCCTTTTTAACTTCTCTATGTGTTAGTTTCCTCATCTGTAAATGGGGAAGATAACTCACAGGGTTGATTCCAAGATCAAATGAGTTAATGCACCCATGCACACACGCACCCATGCACACATGCACAAACCTACACTTTACAAACCTTAAATTGCTACATAAATGCTAGCTGTTATTATTACTAATAATTAATAGTTTCCTCACTAGGAGTTCCCTATATCAATGAAGTCACAGGCCCAGCTCCTTTCCACCTCCTAAACCCATCATAAAAAGTTACAGAGGAAAATTGATCAGGAGGACCTGGGTTCAAATCCTGTCCCTGAAACCAGCTGTGTGATTATGGTTAAGTTACTGAACCTCAGTTTCCTCACCTATAAAATGAAGAGGTTAGATTAAATGGCCTCTAAGGTCCCTTCCAGCCTATTTATCCCTACATGCCTCTGAGTTTCTGAGCCCATGTCACTATGATTATAGCATGATCCTGCTATTCTGGCTAACCATGGTGAAGTCAACCAGATGCAGCAAGAGCAAGGATTTTCCCCTCCATTCTCTACCCCCTCCCACAAGCTTTAGGAGAATGCATGGTATTCCTAGGGGCATTCCTGCCCAGAACTTAGAAAAACACTTTTGAGGAGGGTTGGAAACTAGAAGAGAACCTTGATGATTTGGAATGATTTGAATAATCTTGCGCAGTTTTTTAAAGAGAAAAAACTGAAGAGTCATTGGGGTCCTTGGTGGACTGAGGAGTGTCCCCTTGGGTGGAAGGCACCCTTCAAGGTGTCAGAGGCAAAGGAGGGTATCAATATTTTGAGTCACTATATCTAAACACTCCTGAAGCTACTATAATTTTGCTTAACTGTCAGGTGGTTCCTTATGCAAAAAATATCATTCTTATAAGGGTAGCAGAATAGTGATTGATTGACTAAGATGAAATATGACTTAATCTATATCATATAATGGAGAATAACTCCACTATTTTTGTAACCAGCAGGTGGCAGTGTCTGGCAAGGTTTGAAGATCTAAGGTGAAGATCAACTCCCTCAGATCTTAGAAATTTGGGCAAGTTCACTTTTTCCTCAGCTCCTGGTTGGGAGGAGTTGAAGAAATGGAGAGATATGATTTTCCTTCAGTTAGTGCTGAAACTATTTCCATCACTAGGGGCAAAAGAACACAATAACCTTAAAAGAAAAGAACAAATGAAGAGTGTAAACTCTGCCTGTGGCTATCTGCTACTTAGGGAGTCTCTTGCCTTTGCCAAGCCTTCTGTATGTCCTAAATCTATTTTTCAAAGGCTAGGGTAAATGATCTTAAATTACTTGGCCAATCTACCTTACTATTTAGTAGCTTGTATTACTAATATAATCCAAAACCATAAGATTCTCATGATAATAGCTCAGAGTCCCCAAGTCATGATAATTTTATCCTAATTTAGAAATCTATTCAAACCTCTGTTCTGTTTAGTTTTGTGTACTACAAATCATTCCAGATCTCCTCCATTGTAGTCCCCCTATACTCAACTAATAATAGACATGAATCTCATAGCAGTTATGACTAGTCATAGTTCTTTGTGAAAAACATTAAAAATGAGGGAACAACATAAAAAAACAGAAACTTGGAAGTAAAATCTTTGCCATATGAATGTAGGGTTGAAGGAAAGACAGAGGGATTAAAGCACTTCACCAGCTTTTTGAAGAGCTCAGTGACAACAATTCAGGAAATTTCATTCTTTTTCAATAATACTTGTCAGAGTTTTTTTTTTTTTCTAATAGACAGAAGCTTTTTTTTTTTTTTACTTGTTCTAGGTCTATAATACTTAGACTCTTATTTCTGAACTATTCTTTCTCTCTCTCTTTCTCAGAATGCTAACATTCTACCAGTGTCACTGTATAACACCAAGATATGGAACACAACGGCTTCAGAAGAACTAAAAATTATTATACAGATGT
Organism: Gymnobelideus leadbeateri; assembly: GCA_011680675.1. Classification (NCBI taxonomy): domain Eukaryota; kingdom Metazoa; phylum Chordata; class Mammalia; order Diprotodontia; family Petauridae; genus Gymnobelideus; species Gymnobelideus leadbeateri. Next base: position 897,480 of record WOXC01004676.1, on the reverse strand, counting down.
CATAGAGAGTTACATGATGAATGTGAGCAGGCTGCAAAATATGACCAATGAAGAACATTGAAGAACAACAGGACTAACAGATAATTGTATGATGACATACAATTATCTGTTACATATGGTAACATAAATTGTATGATAGGAAGAGAAGATGGGCAGTCCTCATGGCAAAAAAAAAAAAAAAAAGAGAGATCATAGGTAGAGTACTCTGTTGATGTCCTGACAATCAGAAGAAAGTGAGGAAGGCCTCCAGGACATTGGGTAGACCTTCTGTGGCACACTTTTGTGAAGATATAGTCAAGAGTTGTACAGGGTGTCAGGCACGAATGGGTTTGACCTTGAATTGATGAGATCCCAGATCCATTTGAATTTTGAGATGGGTCAAATGATAACTGTGCAGCTCTGTAAGAGGCAACTATACCTGCAGCCATCTTCTGGGAGTAATATGGAACTAGAGCATGAAGCAATATGCTCAAGTAAAGTGGTTCTCAGTGGTTTTTTTTTTTCTTGTTCTGAGTACCCCTTTCAACAAGAAAATGTGTTGTGAACCCCCAGGGGAATTGAATATACTACTCATTATATTCTTTCATATTCATTAAATGCTTGCAATAACCACAATAATAACTTTTGCTTCCAAAACCTCCAAATTAAATTTTGCTCCATATAATGATGATTATAAAATGTAAAATTTATTCTACCTGTAATCATGAAACTGAAAAATATAAGCCTATAAAACCCTAATTATAAAATAAATATGAACATTTTATGTGAGATTCTGTAAGAATTAAAAAAAGCAATCCAGCAAGACCTCATATCCTTACTATTATTTGCAAAACTTCATAATAAATTACCTTATTTTATAAAATTTATTGGATACGAATAAGATTTTTAATGAAATAACTTACAACTTGGAAGTTGTTTAACATAATGTAATAATCACATGTAAACTTGATGTTGGAATTTTATATTTGAACAAAAGTTTGCATTATCCAGATGACATAGTCTTCAGTCTGGTTCCCCAGTGAGTTTATAGTGCACATGCTCAGTGATTATGGCTTTCAAAGAACCTGTTTGCACTTTAAGAACACAAATGTTGGCAATATCTTGATTGTGTGATCATATGTGACGTGTATATGGCTACAGGGTAATACGAGTTACTTTGGTGCAGTAAACAGAACACAAATTAGGGTGTGTGCATGTGCCAACCACCAGTGGTGAATAGATTTGCACTTGAATGTCAGATCTTGTGGCAATTTGGAAACAATTTGATAATGGGTTGAGGAATTACAAGAACTTGTTGTACATAGTTGGAAGTGGTCAGATTTTGATGTAATCTCTGTACGAACAGCAAAATCATTGTGTGGATGGTCATGATGGTTTGTAGTTGCTTTAGGTATTAATGTAATTGCTGTAGAAATAAACTTATAGTGCCTCAAACATGCAAATGCTTGTTTTCACAGAAGAAAAATGTATTTGTAATATAATTGGGCAATTATTTAGTGCTTAAGGCACCATTAAATAATTTTTGGCATGAATTTTTTGGGACACTGTTGCAAGCCCCTTTGGGGCTCAGGAACCACTAAATGGGAACCATTGGTATAGTGGAAAGAGCACAAGTATTAGGGATTCAAAGAGTTAGATTCAAATGAGAGCTCTGCTACTTATTAGTGGTGTGACCTTGGAGCAAGTGTCTTTCCCTCTTTGCCCTTCAATTTCCTCATCTATAAAATGTGGGAATTGAATTACCTAACCTCTAAGGTATCTTCTTACTTTAACATTCTCTGAGTCTGAGTCTATAAGCCAGAACAGGAGAGAGAGCACAAGTCTTGATGTCACCTGCTGGGAACATAATGGATCTGTAGAAGGAGCCAAGACGGAGTATAAAAGCTTGGTAACACCTGCTGGGAGCTACTGGGGACTACAGAGTGAACTTTACCACTGGAACCACTCCATTAGCAGAGGGCATGAGGCAGGCCACAGAAATCATCTGAGAACAGTATGGAAACTCATCTGCAGGGAACTACAGTGTGAGAGGGGTCTCTGAGTGGCTAGAAATTTACACGTATCTTTGGGAAACAGTTGCTCATTGGAGGGTTTCTGTGTATTTTCTAAGGGTTCCTTTTTCTTGGTCTTTCAATAAAACTTACTTTCTTTAACATTGTAAACTCTTTTTAAGGGAAACTGGTTTTAGTACACTGGGTTTTTCAGTTAGTGTGATTTCTCCAATATTTTGGTAGAGGGAAGTGAGGGGTATAAGCCAGAAAAATGAAAAATCCCACAAAGTATAAGTACGCCCTTCAGGTTATGAGAGTCTCTAAAATGAAGGCTGTACTTACAATAACATCTTTTAGTCTTCTCTGGTTCTGCTGTGATTGCAGATATGTCTAGGGTCTGATAGAAGGAGGAGGCATCATTAACGTTTTACAATAAACCTGATTCTTCAACTGACAGATCAGAGATGGGGGTGTTATAAACCCGCTTTGGGAAGTCCTCTGTAGGATTGCAGGGGGTGTGGGTATCTAGTTACAAGAGGGACAGACAGAGGCCTTTCCTTTCTATATGACAAAGCACTTTGTCCCATACTTGTCCCCTGTGGAGCTGTAACAGGAGAATCAGACTGAATGCATTGGGTTTCATGCAATAGGTATTCTGATTTGTGAGACCCATCCAAAAGGTTCTAATCTCCTCCTCCTCCCCTACAGTGATTTAACAGCTAATTCTCTCATAAATCCAACTTCAGAAAAATTCCCAGCATTCCCAAGCTAAGCACTTAGCAGCCTTTTTAAACTTATGAAATACCAATATAGTTTATAACCATAAAATTAGGGTTATGTGGGCTTATAACTTTTTACTTTAGATTGGAGCCTCTGTGAACCTCTAGGAAAACTCTAAGGCTTTCTGGTCTCAGGGTTTACATGTGAGCTCTAATATAAGGAAAAAAAGGAGCAAAGAGGAGGGAACCCTTGGGGATTGTGAAGGGGGGTGGGAAGAGAGCCATAGACTTTATTTAGAGCTTCCTGAGTGTACAAAGGTATCAGAAACAAAGCTTGGAATTTCTTGGTTTTTAAAAGGGAGGCTGTCAAACTGCCTGGAAGGAATTTCTTCTGTTCCAGCTAAAGGTTGCTCAGTAGCTCAGTGTGGTCACTGAGGCACCTGGAGCAAACGAAAATGAATCAAGGGTCTAATGTGTGCCCTATAGTCTACATACTCTAATTTTTTTTTAACATTTAATATGGTGTGGGATGATGGGCTATACTTGTGACTGGGGATATTTAGAGCCCTTGAAAGTTGATACTTCTTCGGGGTTCCATTCTCAGGCCAATGGTAGAGAAATTCTATGGGACTTCAAAGTATAAGGCAGAGAACTCATTTGCCCTGAGTTGCCTTCAGTTGGAAGCTATCCTACTCAAGAAGTGCCTCACTGTGGTTCAGGGAATATTCTAATTCTTTTGACTTAGATGTGTTGGAATAGACCAAAAAGTAGGAAAAGAAAGGACAAAGATAATTCAGTGTGAAATATTAGTCTAGGAATAAAGTTCCCCTGTCTGGATCATGATACTGAGGCCAACGGATCATGACTTGGATTTCTTCCAGGCCAGTAAACTTTGGCATCCCAACCTTGTAAACGCATGATGTTGGTCACAAGTGGGGATAAGCTCAATGTGGATCTGTCATCACTACTGGAAAAAACAAATCAAAGTTGCTAATGATGCTGGGTTGAGATGATCATCTTTGTATGTGAAACAAAGGCCATGTCTTTATGAGTAGGAGCCAGTTGGAAGGCACTGATACAATGAACTCATGCAAATAGGTGGGCCTCATTTATAGGGCCATTCAGAACCAGTAAGACAACCCTGCACAGATAAAAATCACCAAATGTTTTACTCCTTATTCAACTATAGTCTTGTAGACTATGGCAAAGTGGTGGCAGGATATCCAACTTTGGCAGACAAAGTATTATTTTGAAAAAAATGGGCAGCAGTTTTTTATATCTTAGGAGGATCTAAAGCTTGTTAAATTAACTTAAAAATAAGGTTTGATGAAGTCATTAGCTCCATGAGAACAGGAACTATTCTGCTTCTTTTAATATGGACCCAACTTCTTAACATCTAATTGATCCTGTCTTGGATTTGGTCTCTTTTGAATTTTTGGTTGTCTCTATTGCTATTCTTCCTCTTCCAAGACTATAGGCAAATGCATTTTTACTAGTCCTTGTTATGAACACTCCATCCTTAGGCAAGAGGTTGTCATTCTCATATTTTAATTTGTGCTCTGAAGTTTATGGTCAAACAGCATTTTGTTAACTCTTTTTTTTTACTTGCCAAATCTGACTTACTCTTCTGAAGCTCTTGTGTTCAGTCAGTAACTGTGGTAGAAACACCAGCTATGTTCCTGACATCTTCATTTTCTTTCCCTAAACTACATAACCCTTAGTGATACTTTATTATAGATTCCTTTTTGGCAGTATCATTTTTGTCTATGTGTATCATAAGAGAGATCTAGAAGTCATTAAATTTGACAAGTTTTGGAAAGCTCTGTGTTGTGTCCTGGATACATGCCTCAGGAAGACAGCAAACCTTTCTATCATAATTATCACGGTTATTTTTGAATAAGTTAACAAGTTTTGACTTTCCATGAATTATAATTGATTTTTTCCTAGTAATATTATGACCAATAATTTCAGCACATAAGGCTGAACTGTAGTCCATATTATATTCCATGTAACATACATCAATGTTACAATTAACATATTAAAGATCAAGCTATCTCCCCACCCTGGAGATAAGAATATAGCACCCACTCTGGACTCACTTTGCCAGCTTATACTGGACTTGTAGATTAGGTTTCCTGAAGGGCAATGACTACTGTTGTCCTAGAGGTTGTATGGGTAACACTGAGAGGGTTTCTAATATTGTCACTCATAAGGCCCAGTTTGGTATGCTTTCCAATATCCATCCATCAATCAAGCTCCATTAACTTTTTTTTCTTTTTTGGAGGGCAGTTGGGGTTAAGTGACTTGCCTGAGGTCACACAGCTAGTTTTTTGTGTTAAGTGTCTGAGGCCAGATTTGAACTCAGGTCCTCCTTACTTCAGGGCCGGTACTTTATTCACTGCACCACCTAGCCGCCCTGAGCTCCATTAACTTTTACAAAATATATTTACTGAGAAAGGAGAACAAGAAGAGTAGCTACAAAACCATCTTCCCAAATCAGGGGGTTCATTCTCTCCTCACACCTAAAGTCCCCAGGAAGAGAAGACTCAAAGAAAAGAGGTCACCAAGAATGCACGGGGCTGAGGAGGTTCCTTCAGGCTCCTGCTTTATTTTTCAAGTGCTCTCTACCAACTTTGATTCTGACTTGTACAGTTGGGCTGGCTCTTTGCAGGGCACAGGGTCTCAGCAGCTTGGGCAATATACTCGTGGGTTGGGTCAAACAGATGGCATGGCCTTTGCTGGCCTTTAATTGTTCTTAACTGCCACTGCTACTAGCTCTGGTTGCCAGTGAGAATGAGGGCTTAGATGAATCTCTTGGTCTTGCTCATTGCTTGGGCACTCCTTTCTCTGAATCCTTGTTTATTTGAGAAATAAGAAAGAAAGAATACACATAAAAGGCACTGAAGTGATGTGCATTTTTGGGTGAATGTCCCCCTCTCCTCACCTGGCACCTCAAAGCAACTCAAAAATTGACTTTGAGCTTCAATGGCCACCAGGAAAGAGAAGTGCAAAAAGGCTGAGGCCTAGTGATGCTTTTGTATATGCATAATTCTTCCCCCATGCTTTCTGAATCCTTGGTCCTTCTAGCTCTAATGTCAATTAGAAGGCTTTTTGTCACCATATAATATGAATCTCTGAATCATCTTGACTGAAACTAGATTCCAAAGTTCCATGTATTGAAATGGCAGCAGGCAGAAAATGTCCATGATTGCTTTGAGGACTGGATTTTTATTGTATCTTCCCCTTTCTCTGACTCCCATTATAGTGGGGAACTACATCAGAAAATCAGCGACCAAGCTGGGTTTGGGACCCAGGACTTCTCAATCTCTGCTGGATAGGAATACATACTATATGTATTGTGGAAACATGGCCTCATGAATTTATGATAATACTTGTAGGAAGATAGCACAATTTTTTTTTTTGCTGGTCAAAATATAGTACTCAAACCAGAGAGGTTTACTCTTTCAAGATACCGAATAAGAGCTGAAATTTAAGCCAAGAGAATGGAAAGAAATGACCTTGACTCCTTTGATTGGATTTTGTACTGGCTCAAATTAATTTACATGGCAAGCTGGAGAAGAGTTTGGGGATTTCTAAACTTAAGTCAGATAATTGTCTGTGTTAAAGGAATGGACTTTAGCCTTAGACATAGGGAGCCAAAAAACATACTTAGTGTTATTCAGACTGCACTTTGCCTAGCTTCTTGTCACTTGCCCTCTTAGTTATGTGCTGGCTCATCACTCTGGCTATGACTAAACATCTGTCAGCCTGCCTTTATCCAGAGGAGGTTTTCTAGTCACTGCATTGGTGCTAATATGGATAATTGATGGTCTTAATAGATTGAAGCTGGTAGAGAGTAATACCCAGCAGTAACTATAAGAACAGCACAGTGATGTGTCTAGTAATGAACAGCAGAGAGTATAATGATGTCACTAGAGGATGCTAGTCACACTGTAACTTCAGTGGTATGGATTACCCTGGCCATGTCTGTGCTTTGTTCTCATGCTCTCTATGTATATGTGCTCTGCTCGTGTCCTAATCAGTTAGCCTGCCAACAAGCATTTATTAATTTCTCAACCTTCTCAGTTCATCTTCTCAATTTTCCCAGCCATCAGCATTTGCCTACAGACTTAGCATTTCTCACCTGGATATAGATTCTGGGACATCTCTGACTTCTTGACCATTCCCTAGGAAGCTCATCAATAGGAAATTCTCATCATTAAATCAGCTTTGGAAATCACACCTTATCACTACCTCTGACTCTCTGATTGGAGAGTGGAGATATGAACTCTTTCAAAGCCTCCCCTTAGGGAGGGGGCTCAAGACACACCTCTCATTTCCTTCCTGGCTATACTACTCTGTGACTTCTCCACTATGCCCCTGTGTTGTGTACCTTCTCTCCCTCCTCTTTAGCTTTCTCTTGTGTGTCATTTTCTCCATTAGATGACAAGCTCCTTGAGGGCAGCTCTTTCTTTTTCTCTATATTTATATCTCAATGCTTAGCACAGTGCCTGGCACAGAGTAGGCACAGAATACATGTTTATTGCTTATAGACCGACTACTTACTGTGTGCCAGGCACTGTGATAAATCCTGGGTATACAAAGACAAGAATGAAACAATCCTCGCTCCTAAAGAGCTTACATTCTAACAGAGAGACGACACACATACATATGATCAGGTGCAGAATGCAAAATGAATCCAAGGCAATTTTGGGAGGAAGAGCCCTATAAGCTAGGGGAATAGTAGGAAGAAAATGGTGCTTGAGTGGAGTGTTGAAGGAAACCAGGGATTCCAGGAGGTGAGGAGAGGAAGCATTGCATTCTTGGTATGGTGTTAGCTATTGCAAGAGCATGGAGATTGGAGACTTCTCATCTCCAATGTGGCTGGAATACAGAGTGGAAGGACAGGAGTACTGTGTAAGACAACTGGAGAGGACTTTAGATGACAAAGGGAGGGAGGATTTTATATTTTATCCTTGAGGCAATAAGGAGGCCATGCAGTTAGTTGAATAGTGGGCTGACATGATCAAACTTATGCTTTGGGAAATCACTTTGACAATTGTAGGGGAGAGGTTTAAAGCAGGGAAACCAAATGGGAAGTTGCCTCAGTAGTCTAAGAAAGAAGTGAAGCCCTAAGCTTGGGTGTGGTGGTGACCAGGAGAGTACAGAGGGGGAAAAATATGTAAGAGATGTTGTTGAGATAAAAATAGTAGTATTTGGCAACTAATTGGATATGTGGAGTAAGTAATAGGTTCGAGGTCTGTGCTTCTGCATGCATGTTCCCTGGTCACATGTTCCCTACATGTGTGTTCTCTGAGCATGTGCTTTCCCCATGGTAACCTGTGAGAGGGTGGATCCCATGTGAGGGGAAGGAATTGTCCTTTGTCACTTCATTCACTATGCTGTTTGATTAAATGTCTTTTGTGTGAACTAACATGTCTTCTGCCTGATTAGTAAAGACAAATACATCAGTGGGCTTCTCATTACAAGCTCTAACTTTGAATAGGTTTTGAGCCACGTCATACCTTGAACTGAAAGAGGGTTGTACCAATACTTATATAAGAACTCCAATTTAATCTTAATTTTTTGAACTATAGTACTACTTTACATTTATCTCTAGTAAATTTCATCTTATCACATATAGACCATGTGTCTATCCTGTGGAATTCTCTTTGGATCTGATTCTGACATCCACTGTGTTAGCCATCCCTCCATATTTCATGTTATTAGCAAATCCAACAACAGAAACTGTATACAGAAATGCAAAAGGGATTTAGATTAAGGGAACAATCAGAATGAGGTGAGATTAGTTAGGGAATTAGCTTTATATATCTGCAAAATATTTGAAGAACCAAGGAAATGCCCCTAGGAATTGGGTACACCCTCTATGGAAGGTTTGTAGAAAGATAATTACAAAAACTATTCAAGATGTGAGAATAAGGAGGGGTTGCTATTTGTATAGATAGAAGGAATGCAGCAGCAGTGAGATTGCAGATCCATTGATATCTGATGTACTTTCCCTGTTTGTTGAATAGTATAAAATAGGAAACTGATCTACAAATTCATATATTTTGTAGGATTTCTTTTATTTTATAGAAAGTTTAAGTAAATAAAGTTATTTCAAAAAGTATAGAGGCTAGCTAGGAGGTCCAGTATATACAGCAGCAACCCTGGAGACAGGAGGACATGAATTCAAATTTGACTTGAGACACTTACTAGTTGTGTGACCCAGGACAAGTCACTTAACCATGATTTCCTCCAAAAACAAACAAAAAGCATAAGGATGACCAGTTTTTTTAAGGGATAATTATCTTTTCTCTTTGTGTTTCCACTTTCAATTCTACCTTTCTGGTTTTTGTGTAGTTCTTTTACTATACAAGTCAGCCCAGTAGTGACCTGGGAGCAGGTGAATGGTGGGTGGCTGATGTAATTCCTGATGCTGCTGTCAGATGCCGACTTCAGGGCTGGCCCACTGGAAAAGTGACCAACTTGGTCTGTCAAGTTCTGGCTCTGTGTTGCAAGTAGTTGGCAAAGCTGTTCGTTCTTTTTTCTTTTTATTGCTTGTTCCACAGTCTGCAGAGGATACACAGCTGGTTGGCAATTTTGCCCCTAATTCCATAGCTCTCACTAAGTTAGATCTGACTGCTGCTCCTGACAGCAGGGACAGTGATAGGCAATGTTAAGACAGTTCCTTCCCCCATGCGTCTCTATGGGGCAAATCATTCTGGAGCCTGATGGCAGAAGTGAATCTCTAGCATTCCCTAAAAAGTGATTACATTTCATGCCACCCTTGGTGTTCTCAGGTAAAGAAATCAGTGCTTGGAAGCTTTTTGGTAGAGAGGTTTTTCTTCCTTTTGGAGGAGAGAGAAAAATTAAGTACAATGAATAACCCACCACCCTTTGGTGGATGCCTCTTTCCATTTTTATTCTGTCCTGGTATTACCCTCCTTACATGGAAATCACCCAGTGTGAAGTAAACCACAGCACTTTCCAAAACTGTTTTTCTGTTTTTGCAACTGCAGATGTCCGGGAAACAGTAAACTGTTGTTTTGAAGGCTTTTTTTAATATTTATTTTTTATTGAGCTTTGGATTCCAAGCGATTGAAAATGGTTCCTGTTTATGCTTCTTATTGGTGATAGTTTAACTAGCTGAATTTTGTTTTTTCTGGATTATGGTTTTTTATGGTTTTCCTCTCACAGTTTATTAGTCCCTTGAGGTCACTGGTAGCAGAGAAAAAAATGCCCAGAGAAAACGAAATTTGTTTTATATCCACCTTTTCTGTGCCACAAAGAGGTGTCAGTTTCTCTTGCAGGGTTAGTATGTGATTTCTTTCCTGGGGGTACATGGATTCAAACTCACAAGGAAAATCTGGGTAATGTTAATGCTTTCTTTTGGCAGACTCTACAGACACAAAAGGCAAGATAGAGTAGTGGAAAGAACCTTGACTTCAAGTCAGAAGTGCAGGGTACCAGACCTGGCTTCCATTGACTCTTCTAAGCCATGGGACTGTGGTGAAGTCACTCAGCTTTACAGAAAGGAGCTCCATATCCTCATCTGTAAATGAGGCTAAGACTATTTGTGCCACCTACCTCAAAGAGTTATTGTGAAGCAAATGTTTTCTTTTCTTTTTTTTTTTTTGGAGGGCAATTGGGGTTAAGTGACTTGCCCAAGGTCACACAGCTAATTTTTGTGTTAAGTGTCTGAGGCCAGATTTGAACTCGGGTCTTCCTGACTCCAGGGCTGGTGCTCTATTCACTGCACCACCTAGCCATCCCAAAGCAAGTGTTTTCTAAAGTGATATATAGGTGTAAGTATTTTTATGCACTAGATACTTGATCAGAGGCCTGAGAGTCAGGATACCCAGATTCTACCCTTAACATGCTTTGTGACTTTAGCCAAGTCATGCCTCCTCTATGGGTTTCATTTTGTGCCTGATGCTTACCATGATCCTGAGCAAGTCATAGAAACATAGCTTTAGAGTTGGATGTCACCTTCAATATCTAGTTCAACTCCCTCATTTTACAGAAGTCCAGAGAGTTTAAGTGACTTGCCCAAGGTCACCCAGCTAGTAAATGGCAGAGCAAAGTTTTTCTTAGTTGCAAAATGAAGGAGTTGGTGATCTCTAAAGTCTTTTCCCCTCTAGTATACTATGACTTTGGAAAATGAATAATTAAGTCAAAACCCCCAACTTGTTTCTGAAAATTTTTAAATGTGTGCTAGGCTCTGAGGGATACAAAGAGATAAAAAAATTGTCTTAGGTTTTCCCATTAATATCTGTTCTCATTTTTAATTCTTGAATTCTTTGGGTGATTTTGACTGGTACTTAACAAAAGGTAAAAGGTCTACACAGATATCATAGGGTAGCAGAATCTGAGCTTCCCTTTTTGTCAGGGTTAGAGATAAATTCCCCAAATTTATTAGCCTGTGGAATTTATGCCAGAAGTTCAATTTAATTCAATTTACATTTATTAAATGACTACTACATGGACTAAGCATGGTAGATACAAAGATAAAAACAAAATAGTACCCGTCCTAAAGGATCTTATATTCTGTATTACCTCCCCACATTTACCAATTCAACAGCTATTCCACCAGTGTGTGTTCCTTGCACAACACTGTACTAGGTTCTGGATCAGAAAGGAAACTTGTACATGTTGTGTTCTACTCCTTCCAAACCCTAGGAGAACGTAAGCTCCGTGAGGTAAGGATTTTCTCTTTGTATCCCCCCTAGCAGACAGTACTTTGTACATAGTAAGTGCTCATTGGATTGAAGGAAGTAAAAGATAGAGAGTAAGGGAGGAGGATTTAATTCTTTCTCCAGTTGATCTAACCATAGCAAATGAGGGTCAGATAACCAAGATAATGAGGTGTTACTATGTTAATAAAGTGCAAAGATGTGTTAAACACCCTGTCATCTCTTTGCAAAGTATGAGTTTCTCCTTGATGGAATTAGAGGAGCAATGGCATTGGATGGATTAGTACTGACTAAATCCTTAGTGGCCTCTTTAAAAAGCTGAGCTCATCAGTTTTGGAGGCCACAAGGAAAGAAGCAGCTTTTAGAAATGTGACCTCTGGGCAGCAAAGAGAGGCAGCTATGGATTCAAGGGAGAATTAGCCTGGGCAGAGAGGAGCTAATTAGGTGATGGGATCAAATCATGGGAGTCCAGCTGAATGACTTGTCCAACAGAGACACTGAGTCTAGAAGTGTGAGAATTCCATAAGGAGGGTAAGGATATTGGGGCCCTGATGTACCAGAAGAATGAGTTACTTAGTCTAAATTTATGGCACATTACTATTGTACCCTAAGTTTGTGCCTATCCTTTCAATGGACATTGTAAAGGGTGGTTATATGAAGAAACAACTTTTTTGGGATAGGATCTGAGCAGTTTTGGATAGAAAATGAACTATGGTGCAAATCTAAATCCTCACACCACTTTTTGGTTAATGTAGAATGATATCTTATTATACATGAACAATATTGCATTTATTTATTTTTGGAGGGGGAGGCAAGACAATTGGGGTTAAGTGACTTGCCCAAGGTCACATAGCTAGTAATGTTTCAACTGTCTATGGCCAGATTTGAACTCAGGGCCTCCTGACTCCAGGGCCAGTGCTCTATTTACTGTACCGCCTAGCTGTCCACAATATGGTATTTAAAGAGGCAGAGAAGCAACTATTTATTGAAAACCAGAGAACAAACAAACAAAAAACAAATAAACAAATGTAAAGAAACATAGTTTCAAGGAAACCAAAAGTGATTTTGGGCTATCTTAAAGACTTATGGTTATAGGGAATTATAGCACCCAAGCTTATTTGTATATAGCTTGTGACTAAAGAGGCCAAAACTAAAAGAAAAAAAAAGAAGTTGTATAAGTATATGGAGACTGAGGTATGATTTGATAAGGACTATTGAGGAGGAATTTGGGTAGTTGTGTTTTTTTTTTTCCATGAAAAGTAGACTGAAGAGACTGTTATTGAAGTCATAGGAATGTGAAAGAGGACTCTGGAGAATAGAGTTGTAGAAAGAAGGTGGTTGGAAATCTGCTCTATTGGAGCTGTGGTAGCAAGAAGCAGTCAATTAACAGAAGGCTTCAGATTTAGTGATTTGTGAGAGAGAGAACTTATTTCATTGGCCAATATTTTTAGTGATCACTGTTGCTCTCTAGTGTTAGAGAGGAACAGCTTCTCATAAGTGCTTGCTCTCTCCTGGCATCACTATTTTGAGAAGGAAAAGATCAGCTGGATTCTCTTGCTTAAAAAATCCACCCAAGCCATATTGCTGTAGACATTGTCCTTATTGGGCATTACAGCATCTGGATAACTGAATAATTGGCTGGGTTGGTATGTACAACCCAGTGGTAACCAGTGTTATAATCTTTGTTGTTCTCTAAGCTTAAAGGAAAATGATTCACATTAAGAGAACATTTTTCAAATACCCCTTTCAGGAGACCTAGATTCCTCTGTGTGCCCATTGTTCATCATAGATATTGAGTACATTTTGTGAAAAAATGGTGTGATTTAGGTTTACATTTAGATTGTAATGTAATTTATTATTTGGGCATTTGCTTTCATCAGTGAATATCTATGATATTATTGCTTTTGCTTTATTATTAAATTAGTTTTTATGTTTTATTGTCTTTGTGAGTAGTAGACTGTATATATGTTATGCAGAGTAGGGTAACAACTGAGAGAATTTTGAATGTAACTGAATTGTGATGGTCCATCGTTGGAAAAGTAGTCCTGTCAGCATGAGGGCAGAGATTGGAAGGAGCAAAGAAGCTTACTGAGTGAGTAGGTGTCAACACCCCCTGAGCAAGGAATGATCTATTATGTGACATTGGTGAGTAGCTCTTCCATGTTACTCACCTTCCTACACCACTGTTGTTATGTTGTAGGAATGGTGACCACCAGCCCCTGGCCATACCATATTTGTGTTACACTAGGCTGAGTTTATATTAGAGTTGACAGTTAATAGGGAGATACTAGTGGTTCTTGAGCAGGGGAGGAACATGACGAAAGTAATGATTGAGGAGGATGATTATGGCATCTACAAGATGGTGTCACAAAAAGGAAGTGGCTGATGGCAGTGGTCATCAAGGACAAGTTTCTTAGAGTTTTGAGTCTGCGACTATTTCCTTCCTGACTTCCCTGCCTCTAGTCTCTTTCTTCTGACTGGTCCTGCCCACAAGAAGTACAGATCATCTTGCTTCAATATTGTTTTAATCATATCTGTTGCCCATCAAAAGAGTCCAGTGGGTTTTAATCAAAAGACACTTTCCAACTTAAGTTGCAAGAATTTCTATGAAATAATTACCAATACCTGTAATTGCAACAATGCTTATAGCAGCTCTCGATGATTTATAATTGTTACATTTGGTATGTTTGTATAATTTTATAGCACTGGATTTGGAGTCAGAAGACCTGGGTTCAAAACTTGCCTTGGACACTTACTAGCAGTATTATCACACACAAGTCTGACTCCCAGAGCCTCAGTTTCCTCATCTGTAAAAATGGAGATAACAATACTTTCATTGCTTACCTTATGGGGTTGTTGTGAGTAGAGTACTTTTTAAGGTTACATTCTGACTTTCCTGTAGTCTGATTTCCTTAAGGCCTAGTCTAATTTCTTCCAGATTATAGGCTCACTCTCTTTTTAAAAATTTAAACATTTAAAAAATTTATTTTATTTTTAATTTATAGAACAAAACAAGCATTTCTATAACATAATAAAAAAGATGATTGCACATGAAACTGCAAATCTATTATGTACAACTTGCTATTCCTTTGAAATATATAATAAATATATCATGTAAATTTCTTTTTTTCTCCCTACCCTAGTGTCCCCCCTCCCCAACCTAGAGATGGCTGCCATTAGATGCAATATATGTATATATAGATATATGTAAAACCATTCTGTACATCTGTTTATCAGTTCTTTCTCTGGATGCAGATAGCATCTTCCTTCATATGTCCTTTGTAGTTAATTTGGGTATTTATAATAGTCAAAATGATATAGTCACTCAAAGTTGTTCTTAAAACAATATTGTTGTTACTATATACAATGTTCTCTTGGTTCTGCTTATTTCATTATTTCGTGCAAGTCTATCCATGTTTTTTTAAGATCATTCTCTTTTTTCATTCATTGGTAGGTGAGGTGACAGAAAAACACTCAAATGGATTTCTGGTCTCATCCATATGGGTATTGTAGATCGTAAAGCATCCAGAGCTGCCTATGCTGTGTGACTGTTGTTCAAGTTCCCAATGTGTCGGGAGCCTTCCTTGCTTTTTCTTCACCTCTTTCCTAAGGTATTAGTGCAGCACACAGGTTGCCCATCAGTCATCTATCATTCTTACTATGTGTCCAGCCCATTTTCTCATTTGTCTAATTATGTCTTTCATTCTTGTGCTCTTGTAATTCTTTGTAATGTCTTATAGTCCTCTCATACCCTCTCCATTGCCCTCTGGATGCTGTGATTCTGGGCTTGTAATGGTTTCCATGATTCATGGTCATACAGCAACAGGTGAAGAGATGGTTAATGAAGATCACTTCCACTAGTCTAATTTGTATAATTTTTTTTAATAAAGAAGAAAATGGAACTTATCTTTTAAGGCTTCACCTTTTCTCCACAACTCCTTGGCATTTTTTTGGTGGGGTTTCCAACTGTCTACCCCTCCCTAATCTTGCTAAAGTCTAGTGTAAATACACAGAGCTCTGCCTGGTCTGTTGATGGAGCTCCAGCAGCGCCACACACAGTAGGGAAGCCCAACACAATAACTGGATGGCTGCCTGTAGAGCTTAGGCTTCTGATTAGGCAAAAGAGGGAGTACTGATGTGTGTTTCTTGGTACCTGCTTCACTACCTCGCCTACATCTGAAGGTTTATTGCTGGGCCAAAATCTCCTCTTCCTTATTAAAACCAGGTGTTTGATATCTAGTCCAGGCCTTTGTGGTATCCCTTAATTTGGATTAGTACAGCGGTCTCCAATTTACTTAAAAATGAGGCCCCTTATGCACAATTAGATACATGTTTCTTAAGTACAGTGGGAAAATGCAAGGTTGATTTGGCCTACTTCCAACCCTTCCCTCTATGTCAAGTAATTGCTCTGGGGTTACAAAAATACCACGACCATCTTTAAGAGAGCCTGTTTGGGTGAAGATGATAAAATGGTCCAAACTTAGTAAGGCTGGAGGGGTTCTTCTGTGATTATCTCCTACTGAGAAGGTGTTTCTTTTGGATGCAGCCCTTAAAGTCACACCTCCTCCCTGAAGCCTTTCTGGACTGACTAGAACCAATGTGAGTGATTTCTTCCTGACCTTATCCCAGCAGAACTTGCAACTTCCACAGTGCATTACACCAAGTACTATTGCAAAGAGAGACTTGGAGAATGTTGAAACAAAAAAGAACCCAAGAGATCTAGCCCATCTGTCTAATGGAATTCTTTCTGACCTTGAGAGCTTGGCTCAGATGTCCTCTCTTACATGAAACTTTTATTCTTTCTTTCTTCTCAGATCTTGAATGGCGTTTCATACATTTCCTAGGTATTTATGTTTTCTTTTGTGTCCTACCTGATTACTAATTATCTAGGGCTAAGGCAGACCTGGGAAAAGGAGACAGCAAGAATTAGAGTGAGTGCTAACATGTGCTAAGTGAATTGGTCCTCTCTTGTCTTATACGGTCAGGGAACTTTGGGAGGAAGGAGAGGGGAGTCATGGCATAGGGAAGGGCTCTATCACCTCTCCAGAGGGAAGTCCTAAGTCTCTTTTCTATTTCCAGCCTCACTCTCAAACTCTTCTAAGGGTGTTAGTACAGTCTCAGAACACTACTGCATCTGAGAGGCAGGTTTTGTCTATCTCAGAAAGACTTGATCATCCCAGACTCTGCTTAATGTCAAAAGACTGACTCCAGTCAAAGAAATGGTTTTTAGTATAGATACAGCAAACAAATTTTTACAATATTGATGTCTAGTGGATACCTTTGGCTTACACCACATGACTTGGCATGTCCTATAATCCTTCATGGTCTTTGATATGAGGAATCTAAGCTACCAGGAATGAATTCTAGTCAATGATTTCATGTCAATAATTCTTCAGTTGCTGAATATGGTATGGCTAAGGTAATGTGGTTATTCTCTTTTAGAAATGAGAATGATTTTCCATCTTTCAGAAGAGGTAACGCATGTTAAAGTCAGATAACTCATGAACAGTTTGAATTCCTCAGGCAATTTCTCTGCTTTCCATTCCATCCATATCCAGTTAAATAAACCATGCTTGTGAGTCTGTTTGTGAAATTTTAATCCTTCAATGATGACAGTTCAGGAATACTTCAAGACAGTTTGAGAATAGCTTGGCCATCCCATCCACAACTACCTCGCTGACTACCTTGCCACAGATACCAGAGAACAGGCCCTGGGGGAACTTCTGCCCTGGGATCTCATTTTCCAAATTCCCTTCCCCCTTCTTTTCATTCTGGAACCATTGTTGTTCAGTCATTAAGTCATGTTGGACTCTTTGTGGCTCCATGGACAATGCTGTCCTTGGGTTTTCTCAGCAAAGATACTGGAGGGTTTTGTCATATCCTTCTCCAATCCATTAAGGCAAAAGAGGTTAAGTGACTTGCCCAGGGTCACACAGCTAGTAAGTGTCTGAGGCCAGATTTGAACTCTGGTCTTTCTGACTCCAGACCCAGCTATCTATCCACTGAGCTATCTAGCTCTCTCTGGAACCATTAACCCTGATCAAATCAGTTCTGCCATTGTTCCTGGATAGAATGTGTCAATCTATTCCCCTAAGGTCCTTATACACTAAACCTCTGGACCAAAGTGCTCTTTCCTGGCCTCCAGTTCCTTATGTCTATTGTTTCCCTCATTAGAACACAAAGCTCCCTGAGAGCAGGAGCTGTCTTTGCTTTTGTATTTGTATTTCTGAGCAAAGTGCTTGGCACATAGTAAGAGCTTAATAAACTCATTTATTCATTTAAAATATTTAACACCATCTTCTTTTCTTTTTTTTATTATTATTGTTTTTTAAGCAATTGGGATTAAGTAACTTGCTCAAGGTTACATGGCTAGTCATTACTTATGTGTAGGTGCTCATTTTCTGAGGCTGGATTTGATCCCGGGTCATCCCAACTCCGAGGCCGGTGCTCTTACTCACTGTGCCACCTCGCTGCTCCACACCATCTTATTGTCAAGAATATGGAGAGAAAGGTAGTGGTGATAGGAAGAAGCTTCAGGTCCCATCTAATTACATGTGGATATGATAAGGTGTGTGTGTGTGTGTGTGTGTGTGTGTGTGTGTGTGTGTGTGTGTAAGTTTACATTTGTCAAAATTCTGTGCAACATCGAAAATCTACCTCTTTTTTGGAGCCTTCTAGGACCAAATTAGGCTGCCATATTTCACTGTCCTCTGAAATCATATTATCTGTCATTTACCTAGTAATGAATTTGTACTGTTATTTGATGTTTCTATTTGTGTTCTATCTTGTCTCCCCAACTATATTGTTAAGTTCACAGAGGGGAGGAGCCATGCCTTCTATTTCCTTGATTCTTTTGTGGTGATGAGTGCAGGGTCTTGTTTTTCAGTAAATATTTCTTCCTGGCACATAGTAAGTGCTTAATAAAAGTTTGTTGACTGACTCACTGTCAATTGATTTATGACTTGTAGGTTGATGTCCATGTCAGAACCGTGGGGAAAGGTAAAAAAGCACTACAAGTCAGACTTCTCAATACAGAAAAGAGATTGATTAAAAAATCCCAATCACTCAGGTCCCTAGGGAAGGAATAATGCATGACTCAAACTTTCCCTGTACTATTTGAAATCTTAGCCCCTTCCCTACTGTTTCCCATCAAGAGATTATTCAAAGGTGAATCAAACGGCTGCTTCTATATGGGTGAAAAAGTCATTGAAGCCAAAAAGTACATTGGAGATAATAATAATAGTTTGTGGTTTGAAAAGAGATCCTTTTATTTGAGAATTCTCCAATGATTCTGTTTGCCTTGATCATCTCATGAAGAGTCCAAGGAATGATTTCAGTTCTTTGCCTCACCCCACTTCACATACTGGAGCGAAGATTTGAGAAGCTCTGCTACTGTATGTCCTTGGGTACATCCTTTCTTCTCTTCAGGTTTCAGGTTCGTCATTTGTAAAAATGAGGGTAGTAGGCTTGTAAATCTCGAAAGTTCCTTCCAGATCTAAAATTCTCTGACACTTTGACTGCTTATTTATCATCTACTTGTATCTTGACCCCTTATAATCTGTTTTCTGTCCTTCCACTAGATTGATACTATTTTCTTAGAGGTTACTAGAGATCTCTCAACTGCAAACTTAAGAAAAAGTCCTTTTCTCAGCCTTCAACTTCCTTCGCGTCCCTACAGCTTTTATCTTGTTTGCTCTCCTTATTTCCTTGATTCTTTCTCCTCCATTTGCTTCCATGACAATGCTCTCTCCTGGTTCTTCTACCTGTTTGAAGTCTCCTCAGTTTTATTTGCTGACTTATTATTTATCTTTAAGCATGACTGTTCCCTAAGACTTATCTTGGTTCCTATTTTTACTGTATACTCTCTCCCTTGCCCATCTTTTAACCCAGATAATGCCAGATATATTAGGCCTAGACTCAAAAGAGATAAAAAAGTAAGAAAAGGTTCTATATGTACCAAAAATATATATAGTAACTCTCATTGTAGTGGGGGAAAAACCCCTGAAAACTAAAGGGATGACCATTAGTTGAAGAATGGCTGAATGAGTTGAGGTATATGAATGGGATGTACTATTATTGTACTGTAAGAAATGAGGAAGTAGATGATTTCAGAGAGACAAAGAAAGACATATATGAACTGATGCAGAATGAAGCAAGCAGGACCAGAAGAACAATTTATAGTATAACATCAATAGCATAAGTATGAGCAATTCTGAAGACTGTTGTAAACTGATACAGAATGAAGTGAGCAGAACTAGGAGGACCTTTGTACAATAACAAGTAGGTTTTAGTCATGTTGACTTTGACATATTAGTGGGACATCCAGGTAGAGATGCTGTACAGGCAGTTATAGGCATGGATCTTAAACTTAGGAGAGAGGTCGGGGCTGAGGATATACATTTAGAAGTCATCTGATTAGAGCTGAAAGTTGAAATTATTGGAGTACATACTGTTCTGTGGGAAAAAAATATAGAGATGAAAGATACAGAGGCCATGAACAGAACCTTAATGAACTTTGGATATGGGAAATAAGAAGTAGGTTGGAACCACATCGAGGAAGGCCTTAAATACTTGACTTGGTAGTTTGTGCTTATAATTTTCTTGGTTTTGATGGTTTCACTTTGTATCTGTTCATATAAATCTTCCCATGTTTATCTGTATTCTTCATATTTATTATTTCTTGTGGCACACTAATATTCTATTACATTTGTGTATCACAATTAATTTAGCTATTCCTAATCATTGGTTACCTAGTGTGTTTCCACTTCTTTTCTCCTACACAAGGCACTGATAAAAATATTTTAGTATATGTGGAACTTTTCTCTTTGATCTCTGATTGCCTACATGTATACCTTCCTTTATATTAAACCACAGTTTTACTTTGTGAAATTCTGATAACCATAACTTAAGAAGGATATAATGGAACTACAGAGGATTCAGAGAAAGAAAACCAAAATAATAGAAGTAGGCACATTTTGGTGATGGGAGGAAGGAGAGGGATACACCACTCATAAGATAGACTATGAAGAATGTTCAGTAAGAATAGTCAATTAAAAACCGAGAGGGGATATGATATAAATTTATTGAACCAGAAAGTATGGAGTTAAATTTATCAAATCACAGAGAGTATAGAACACAGAAAGTATAGTATAGTCCACAGAATGTAGCCTTAAAGAAACTTAAAATTTTTTTAACCAAATCCTGATCATGTCACTCCCCTTCTCAAATACTTTCAATAGCTCCTTATTGCTTATAGCAGAAGTTGGCAAGCTAGGGCCTAGTGGGCCAAATTCAGCCTATATCTGTTTTCCTATGGTCAGTGAGGTTAGTACTATTTTTACATTTTTAAATGAAGTTTTATTGTATCAAAATGGAAAAAAAATCATTCTTAGTTCTAGGGATGCCCTCAGGCTACAGTTTGTAGATCCTCTGACCTATAAGATATAAATTTTTTTGTACTCGCCCAAGTTAATACCCCTTTGCCACTTTTTTACTTGCACACATTTATAATATCTTTCTGTAAACTGTTCCAATCAACTTGGCTTTTCTATCCTAAAAAGAGTTTATCATATGCAAGTTTGGAGATTTCACTACACTCCCTTTTCTTTCTTTTTTTTAAAGCAATTGGGATTAATAACTTGCCCAAGGTTACATGGCCAGGGTGTTAAGTATCTGAGGCCGGAATGGATCCTGGGTCCTTCCAACTCCAGGCTGGTGCTCTTACTCACTGTGCCACCTAGCTGCCCCATACAATCCCTTTTCTAGAAAATTTGTTCTTAAATATTTCAAATGTCTGTGATTCCCTCAGCACTGGGAACCCTTCTACTAATACAGATGAAAACATCTCTTCAGCTTTGTGGATACTCTTCAAGAGTTATGGTGGCTGAAAAATTCTTCCCTTGGTGGCTAATCTGGTACTGGTCTCTCAGATTTTAGGGAGGCTGGTTCTGGGACAATAGACATACTATCCATTTTTGGGTTCACACATGATATAGTAACTTCCAGAGCTTCTGCTCTGCTGGCTTGGCCTTCAAGAACCCAGGGTTTATCTTCATGCCATGGTGAAGTCTAGAAGTAAGACTTTAGCACTCTTACTATATGGGTGACCTCTAATATTTGTTCTTCATCTCTCTGGGCCTCAGTTTCCTCACTTGGCAAATGAGGAGATTAGATTAGACAGCCTTTGAGGTCCTTTCCTGATCCAGACCTATGGTCCTATGCAATCATTTTTTTTTGAAGATGTTAAATACTAGTTCTAATGCAAATCTCTGAAATACCTCTTTGCTATTCTTCCTTTCAGCTAAGTGCTTTTGGATTGCTAACTTTTGCATCTTCTCTGTAAGCCAGTTTATTGTCTGTGAAAAAAATAGTGAGCCAGTTCTGGTGTGTGAAACCTTGCTAAAGTCTTTCTTTTCTTTTCTTTTTAAGTATATTTTTATTTTATTAAGTGTTTCCCAATTGCATGTAAAATTTTTAATATTTATTTAAAAAATTTTGGTTCCAAATTCTCTCCCACACTCCCATCCTTACCTCACCCCTTGAGATGGCAAGCAATATAATATCAATTATACATATTAGGTCACATAAAGCACATTTCCATATCAGGTTTTTTTTCTTAGACTAGGTATCTTTATTTCACCTAAGCTGGAAGTGCAGTAGCTTCCTATGGGCTTGATGCCACCATTGATTGGCATGGGAGCATTGCATTGCTTTATTTCTGACCTGGACCAGATTTATTGAAGTTCAGATTAGGTGAATGCATCTTAGAGTTCTTGAGCTCAAGAAATTCATCAATCTCATCCTCTCTGGTAGCAAGGATTATAGGCTATGTGCCATCATGGTGGTTATTAAAGACTTTTAAAAAGGCTAAATAAATTATATCAATTGGGCTTCCCTTTAGTTATGTGCCTATTTATTTCCTCAAAGAACTAAATTAACTAGACGTTCTTCTTGTAGAAACCATTTATTTTTGTCTGGTGTTCTATTTGATTCTTTTTCTAAAAAATAATTTCTTTCATTTGCTAAAAGAAAAGGTAGAGTATCATTCAAGTATATTCAGAGCATATTTTGTTCCTTTCTTTAAAAAGTTAAATTGATGGCTTTTGTTCTGATATCACAGAAATTTCTAATAACGCCTTCCTTTCCCTCATCACCACCTCCTCAAAATTTAAACATCTCTTCTAATAAAGGGAAAAAAATTAAATAAAAGTGCTCATGATGGTGACCTCATATGATGATGTATACACCATTCTGCTGTAGCAGTCTCCTAACTTGCTGCCATGAAGATGGAGGTATATTTCATTACCTGTTCTCTGAAACTTTCATTGGTTTTTCAGTCATTTGGAGTACTATCCCATCAGATTCTGCCATGATCAATGTTTGTTCTGGAGGAAGCCAAGTATTTCTATTAGGTGTAGGCCAATAGAGTCACTGATTTAGCTGTTCCATTCAGTCAAAATAGTTGATCTTGTCTCTTTGCTTAGGCACAGACTGAATTGTATCTGGTGATGGAAGTTAACCCTCCTATTCATGTGATAGGTAACATCTCAAGGTCAGCTCTAGACAAAGGTCTAAGTGTTGAGTTGGTAATATACAGGGCAACTGTGGGCAATCTGCCTAAAATCTGCATGCAACCAAAATTCTGTAGTGTTTGAGCCCTGCAGTTGTTGAATTTCGAACTGAACTTGAACTATTAAGGATCTAAGTTCATTTACTCTTGGCAAAGCATCTCTAAGGAAAAGGCTTTAAAAGGCTTATAAAAACTTAAAAGGCCCTTGGACATCAAATGGCTCTTACAAATTAATCAGAAACATACGGATTAAATTTCTCTTAAAATACATGTAAGTTTAAAAATTATGGGAAAAAAGTGCTGGGCAAAATATCTTTTAGGTTTGTCCAAACCAAACCCTAAATTCTTGAGAAATGGTTGGAAACCATTTGACAACAGCAGGATTAGTCTGACCCTATGTATGGCAGGGAGCTTTAGGTATCATAAGAAACCATAGTTCCCACATGTCCTCCAATAAGGTGTAGAGGTGGCCTCATGTCCAACTAGAAAAAGAAGGTGGTCTCTGGCAGGTTTCATGAAGCGAGATGGTGGGAGTGCTATGGGATACAAGATGGGATACAGGAAACAGAAAAGGAGGACAGTACAGAGAACTTTATTTGGGGTACCATTTCAAGATGCCAGCAGGCTCCATCAGAAGTGCCTTTGTTTTATTATGGTCCATACACATTCTTGAATATTTTAAGAGCAGACATTAAAGAGTTATGGACTATGGACCAGAAGAACTAGGATCTAGTTCTGCCTATTATGGCTTTATCTTTTTGGGTTTAGTATCCTCATCCATAAGATGAAAAAATTGGACTAGAATAGAGTTTCTTAACTTGAGGTCTGTACTTAAAAAAACATTAAGATAAATACATTTCGACATAATTGCTTTCCTTGTAATCTTATATATTTTGTGCATTTACAATTATTCTAAGAAGATAGCCATGGACTTTATCAGGTTGCCCCAGGGGGTCATGACACACAAAATACTTGAAAACCCCTGACCTAGAAGATTTTTAAGGCCCTTCCATTTTCACATTTTATGATTCTGTGACCCAATCTTGAGGCATCTGTTTGACAATTTTTTTTTGCCAGTTGGGCATGCTCATCTAGCCACCCAGGTGTCAACCTTTTGTAGGAACCGGAGAAGGTGCCTAAAGAGGAAGGAATAGAAGGCACTGTTAATAACCCCCCTTTCCTAAACTGTCTTGTATTTATTTATTCTGTTTCTATTTCTATATGGATGCTCTCTTCCTTGGTAGAATCTAAATTTGTTGAGAGCAAGGACCATTTCATTTTTGTCTTTGTGTCTTCAGTACCTAGCACAGTGCCTTGTATATAAAGGATATTCATTGATTGGCTGAAGAGACTTTGCTTGTAGCTAAAGACATCATTTCAGAACAGAAGGGAAAGCAGAAAGGGTTTCTTTGCTGCCACGCTTGGACAAAGGGTGTTACTCCCTGATTTTTCTCCCGTGTATAGAAGGCTCTTCCTCCTCTGCTTTAACCACTGACCTCTCTGGCTTCCTTTAATTCCCAACTAAAATCCCACCTTCTACAGAAAGCCTTCCCAAGCCCCTTTTAATTCTAGTGCCTTACCTCTGTAATTTTTTTTCTTCTATTTATCCTGTATATAACTTGCTTTGTATGTATTTGTTTGCATATGGTTCTCCCCATTAGATTATAAACTCCTTGAGGTCAGAGACTGTCTTTTTTTTATATCCCCAGCACTAAGCATAGTGCCTAGAATATAGTAGACATTTAGTAGCTGTTTATTTGTTGATTGATATTAAGGCCAAACAGTGCAAACACCTTATCAGGAAAGTCCACTGAAGTACAGGACTCTTGAGCTCAAGAAATCTAACAGTCTCGGTCTCCCTAGGAGTTGGGATTGCAGGTGTGTACTATCATGCCTAGCATGTTAATTAACTCTAAACAAAAATTATTGATATTTTTTGTTTTTACATCACATTTATTTCCAAGTATTTAATGAATTGGCTTTTTCCATCTGCCTGTCTCTTTCCTCTGCCTGTCTCTTTCCTCTGCCTGTCTCTCAGCTAGACCTAATATATCATTAGGGTAGGTAACTACCACTGAGGAACTCTCTCTGCCAAAGCAGATCAGCACTTTCTCTGAGATTTATAAACTGAGAGTCGACTAGGGCACAGAGATGTTGGGAGGCAGGGAGAGAAAGAACCAAGCATTCATTCATCACTAACTATGTGTCAGACATTGTGCTAAGGGGTTTACAAATATTAACTCATTTGGTTTTTACAACAGCCCTGGGAGGTAAGTGCTCTTATTGTCTCCATTTTGTAATTAAGGAAACTGAAGCATACAGAGGTTAAATAACTTGTCCAGGGTCACACAGCTTGGAAGCTTTTGTGACTGAATTTGAACTCTTGAAGCCCAGCATGGCGCCACTTACTTAACCTGCTTCTAGGTTAAGAGACTTGCCTAGGTTAAGAGACTTGCCTTGGGTCACATAGCCAGAATATATCAGAAGTAAGACTTGAACCCAGGTCTTTCTGATTTGAAGTCAGCTCTCTATCCACTATATCATACTGCCCCTCTAATTCTCAGCTAGGTAGTGCAGTGGATAGAGCACTGACCTGAAATCAGGGGAACCTGAGTTCAAATCTAGCCTTAGACACCTATTAGTTGTGTGATCCTGGAAAAGTCATCTATAAAATGAGCTAGAGAAGGAAGTGGCAAACCACTCCCATATTTTTGCCAAGAAAACTCCAAATGGGGTCATGAAGAGTCAGTTATACATGACTAGAATGACTGAACAACAACAACAACTATCTTAGTTATTTAGAGTGCTTGCATTTCTGCTTTATTTAGAAATAAACAAATGAAAATGATCAGACTTTCAGATAATTGCAGAGAATCATAGGTTTTAGAGTTGAAAAGGACCATGGAAATCATCTCTTCCCAATCCTTTTATTTATCAGATGAAGAAGCTTATATCTGGAGGGAGGAAGTGACTTCTCCAAGATCACAAAGGGGAAATAAGTAACACAGCATGTGAGATTTGGACCCCAAGTTCTTTTGGCTTCCAAATGCTGGCCCTCTTATACTACATCACTCTCAATCTCTACAAGGGCCACATGTCATCTCTGGAGGTCTCAGTTTTCATATTTCTTAAATGAGGACTAGAGAGAGTTCTTATCTCTTAAGATCTCTTCAAGCTCCAAAATTTCATGACTCTACAAATCTATTTTTGAAAAGAAAAGGCCTCACCCCAGTCCCAAAATAGGTAATGTCAGTGGTTTGTTGGCCATTAAGATGCTCCATATATTTTCACCAGAATTGAAGTAATCAGTTGTGTTGAGTCATTATTTTGATTGATTTCTTATTGACAGAATCATAGATTTTGAGAGTTTGAAGGGATCTCTGTGACCATCTAATACAGCTCATCTCCCAAAGGAAGCCACTAAAACATACCTGCCAAGTGATTATTCAACATTTTCTTAAAGATCTCTAGTGAGGAATAACTTACTGCCTCCCAAAACAACCCGTTTCACTCATGGATTGCTCTAATTGTTTGGCAACCTTCCTTTATATCAAACCTAAATTTGTTTTCTTGCAGCTTCCATTCGTTGTTCTATTTATGCTTTCTGGGGTCACACAGAACGAGTCTAGCCTCTCTTCCATCAAATGCTTGAAGACAGCTATCTTATTCTGATCTCTTCTTCAGGTTCAATATCCCCATTTCCCTTCAAACAATCCATGGATTAAAAGTTCTTCACTCTCCTGACATGCTATGATTTTCAAGGTATTTCCTAAAGCATGGTACCCAGAGCTAAACACAATATTCCAGATGTAGTCTAACCAGATCTGACTAGAGAGCGACCATCTCCTTCCTTCTGGAAGCAATGTCTTTGTTAACTCTTTGGAGTGCCATATCGCAATGCTGACTCTTATTGTCGCATCTTTTTCAAACTATTCTCTAACTATGCCTTTCCTCATACTTGGAAAATTTCTTTCCCCAATGCAATTTTAAGCTTTCTTCTTTCTTACATAATGAAGTAATAACTGTAAATGATGGGCAGCTTTATAAAGGTAATTTATGGCTATATAAAAACAGTGTTTAATTCTAAGTAACTAGTCTATTCCTCCAGCTTCAAAATGTATTCTTATCCCAATATTTTTAGGTTTTTGCAAGATATTTCCCCCACCCCTGCAAAAAAAAAGGAAAACAAAACTTTTTGTTCCTCAGAGATATTTCTGTTGCTAAAACAGTGAAGATGGTACAAAAGACTAGACCAAGATGTTTCAATTGGTAGCATTGTGTAGCTACAGCATTCCTGTGTTTGGGGATATAATCTGGATTTTTTGATGCAAATGTTAACTACATTAAAAAAAATTACAAACCAGCACATATATTTTGGGATATTGGATAGTTCTTCATATTCCCTTTCATATTCACATTTATTTATTTAAGATCCTTTAAGTTCACTATTAAATTCTCAGGCTATTAAACAATACCAGGCATCAAATAAAACACATCTGTCTGTCTGGGAAAATGCATGGGACTCTTGGGTTACTGGTTGATTTACCATTTGTTCAATTGTGTGACTACATACATATTTTATTTAATCAACAGATTTAAATTGAAAGGAGGAGTGCTTAGATACTCTAACCTAATGTGAGCATGAGAATCCAATTTGTTTTATGATCCCTCCATTTGTGGAAAACTGTACTTTTGCTTATGCGCTATTGTGGCTACAAATTTTAGTGCTATGTCAGCAATGGGGAAAAAAAAGTCATCAGCCGCTGAGAACTTCTTGTTAGAATTGGATTGCCTAAGTCCACAGCAGTGTGTTACATAATGAGACAATTTACAACCAGCATGATAACGGCTTTGTTTGTTGGAAAGAAGAGATAACGAGATCTGTAGAGCTGCACCTGCAGGCTGGCCGTAATTTCTGTGTGGCTATGACAGAAAATGTGAATCATGGATTATTACGGATTTTTTTTTTGAGCACAACATGCACTTTCCATTATTTATTACAATTCCTAGAGGACTTACCCGAGGTTTGAGTAAGTGTACTCACATGGTTTGAGATAGATATATGTTCCCATGCACCCAGATGTGTATATAGAGATACACATACACACATATGTTATATATACGCACACATTCTGCATGTAATTTATGGAAAAGAAAATAAATAACTTCTATGTTTAAAGCCATGCAAGACACTGGAAGTCAGACAAAGGGAACTTTTACATCTGCAGGTTAAACCCAAGACTAAGTTCCTGGTAGGACTATCAAAAGCTGCTGCCCCAGTTTTTAAGTGGAAACCTCAATTTGGTTCATAAGCTGTAGTCAAAGGCCAAGCTTCCCCCTCCTGTGTACATACACAGTGGGCCCATTTTTCATTGTCCTCTGGGCTCTGCTGAACTGCCCCAACCCTGGAGCTTCCTTTGATGTCACTGGAGTTGTGTGAAACAAAATGGGGCCCTCTCTCTGCCCTTTCCTATTATCATTACAAACCATTTATAACCTCGATCCTCCCTGTGTCTAAGCTACTCCCTGTTGTAAATTAAGTACCTTTGGAAGCTGTATTAGCTTGCAGGCCACCAGAGTATCATTTATTAAATACTCATAGTTCAGTCTTTTTGCTTTTCATTAAATGTTTCACTGCAAGGGCAGCTGTGGACAGTGGGCCAGCCTTGGAATCAGGAAGTCCAGTTTCTGCCATATACTGACTGAGAGACCCCTAGGCAAGTCACTTAAACTCTTGGTGCCCCTACATGACTTGAAGACTTGCAGTTTGCACAACAGCTGCTAATAGTTTCCTTTCACTGATGAAATCACTGGTCCATACCAAAGAGAAAACTATGGTTTACAAAAATCTGAGAAAAATCTTGGAAGTAGGTAAAGCTTGTCTTCCATCCCCAGGCTCCCTATTCTGAGCACACTGGGTCTCTTCTCTGGTATCTATCAGTAGAGGCTCTCATCAGGTCATTTATACTAAAGCATACACAACCCATTAGGCTTAAAGTAGGAGAGCCAGAGGACCTGAATCTGAAGCTGGGATTTGCCGCTTTTGCCACTTGTGTGGTCTTGGGCAGGTCACAAAGTTTCTAGACTTTGGTTTCCAAACCTGTAAAATTAAAGAATTGAGCTAGAAAATAGATGATCTCTAAGGTTCTCTACAGCTCTAAATCTAAAAATGTCATCTTTTCCAGGAATATCTACCTACATTTTAGAAAAATAACAATAGCAAGGTTTCAGGTTCAAAGACTGAATTCTTCTTTTTTGGGGGGGGGGGAAATGGGGAAGGTAGGGCAATTGGGGTTAAGTAACTTGTCCAAGGTCACACAGCTAGTTTTTGTGTTAAGTGAGTGAGGCCGGATTTCAATTTAGGTTCTACTGACTCCAGGGCCAGTGCTCTATACACTGTGCCACCTAGCCACCCCCTAAAGATTGGAATTATAAGGATAAAATTTAATTCAGTCAATGGAGGTGTTGTAGGGTTTTTCTTTTCTTTTGTTATTGGGTTGGTCTAGTGCCTAGGAAATCACAAAAGTTAAGTTACTGCTCCATCTAGATGGAAGACAGGCCCGATCCCATAAAAGGTTACTGGAAAAAGCTACTTTAAAACAAAGGAATAACTGAATTTTTGGGAAAATTTGACACCTTATGTGGATTGTTGTTTTAGAGAAATATATTGGAATAGATTCTATCACTCCTGGCTTTGGCAGGCATGACAATGAATGTTTCCAAGCCATAGAGGAGACCACTTTCTTGAGATGGCTTGCATGAATAGTTGTGGCTGGTCTCTGAAGCCTGTTCAAGTTTTATGCAATTCTCTTAAGTTGTAAAATGGTAGTGGGACTCTACAAAGTCTGACGATTATCTCTTGGTAACTATGTTCTGTGGACCTTGTGAAACTACCTACTATTCAGTCTGATACACATAAGTAATAACATCACCCACATTACTGACTTGTGGTTCACTGGGACTTTTAGAGCTGTGTACTCTATACTTGTGTGAAGTATAGGGCTCGTCTGGGCATGCCCAATTTTCCTAAACGGGCAGCACTATTGTCCCCTACCTCATGGGGCATAAAAGGGGGAGAAGGCAACCAGAGGAAGTGCTTTCCCTCTCACTGGTTTAGTTCATGGCAAGCTTACTGTAGGAAAAGTGTGTTTTTAACACTCTGGACACAAAAGGGAAGAGAGTGCAGGAGAAAATAACAAGCCAGAAAGCGTGAAGGAGGTTTAGGATTTGGAACTAGGGAGGTGTGCTTTCTAGGAACCTAGCTAAATTATGAACCTATAGTTTAGGACCTATAAAATCAATCTATCTATTTAGAATTTAAAGAACCCTCCCCAGGAGCTGAAGTGGTATGGTAGTGGGAGATTATGCCTTTTACTTCTTGTTGGCCACTAAATTTGTATATTTGTGATTATACCTTTTGGAATAAATATTTCTTTGTAAAAGTTAATCTGACCAGTTAATTCACTGAGGCTAGGTAGTGCAGTGAATAGAACACCAACTCTGAAGTCAGGAGGACCTGAGTTCAAATATGACTTCAGACACTTAACACAAAAACTAGCCATGTGACCTTGGGCAAGTCACTTAACCCCAATTGCCCTAAAAAAAAAGCAAAAAAAAAGTTAATTTGACTGTTGGTGACTAAATGGAATTGGGGTTTAAGGGACTCCCCTACCATTGAGGGAACACCATCAGTTGGAGTTGGAGTCATTGGCAGAGAGTCCAGATACCCCTGATCCCTTTAAGGGTATCAGACAACCCTGGGAGAGAGGGGTGGAAATGTAACATACCTGACCTTAAGGCTTTAAAGGTGGCTAACCTGTTTTCCCACCACTGGTACTGTTTGCTTTTCTTTTAAAAATCTCAGTCAACATGACTATTTAAAAATATTTATTGGTATCTTTTTTTACATTACAATAATTTCTCAATTTTTTTCCCCTACCCTCTTCTAATGTCCTCTCCCCTTTATCAAAGCAAAACAGTTAAGACCAATCAAACAACTGACTGACCAAATGATTGTGTGTTGAGAGTGTACTAACTATTCAATTTTGGTAGTCTTGTACCTCTCTACCTAAAAGTAGAGGTTTATCATTTGTCTTCTGGGACCAAGATTGATAATTGCAGTGAATCTGAGTTTAGCTACCCTTTAAGGTTGTTTTCATTTATATTTATTGTAGTCATTTTGAATATCATTCTCTTGGTTCTGGTCTTGCTTTATTTTGCTCTGTATCCATTCATTTAAGTCTTCCCAGGATTCTTTGTATTCTTCTCTTCCCTTCCCCTCCCCCTTTCCTTCCTTTCTCCTCCCCGCCATATTAATGTCAAAGCTAGTTCAATTGTCATAGCCGTTTTGTGGCTCAGATGTCCTGGGCCTAAGAGATCCACCAGCCTAATTATTCCTAGTAGGTGGGATTACAGGTGTGTGCCATTATGCCTAATTATATTTATTGCTTCTTACAACACAATGATATTCCATTACATTAATGTATCATGGTTTCTTCAGTCATTCTCTAATTTTCAGATATCTACTTTGTTGTTAATCATTTGCTACCACAAGGAATGCTGATAACAATCTGAAAAAATATTTATTATATTACATATAATATATTTGTAATATCTATACATATATATTTAAGACCTTTCTGTCTTTAATTACCTTTGTGGTGGTCTGTTTTTCAATTTGTCCATAGTTATATGGTATGGAATACATATATTAGTAAAATACCATTAAGAATTAGATTTTGTATGGTAGCAAATATGTGATGGAATGCCTTGCAAAAGGCAATGGAAACTCTGAATTATCTACTACACTCTATTTTGGAGTTTGCATATTTCCTCTATATTGGTAGAGATAATTGAATTTTGTATGAGGTTTTATGTCTGAAAATTCTCATATTTAACAATAATAACTACCATTTATACAGAACTTTAATATTTGCAAAGTACTCCGTGAACATTATTTATCTCCTTTGAATGCCTCAGCAACTCTGGGAAGTAGATATACTAGAGGCATTATTTCCCCTTTTATACAGAAGAGGAAACTGAGGTTCAGAGAAGTGAAGATATTTGCCCATGGGCACATGGTTAGTAAGAGTCAGAGGTGGAATTTGAACTGAGTTCCTTAAAATCAAGCATGTTATCTGCTACAGTTGTCCTCCTGTACCTTTCTGTTTCTGTGATAGTCATTGAGAAAGACCATGGTACGGTGGGGGAAAAAAGCACTGTTTTTGGAGTCAGAGTAACTGAGATCAGTTCCTACCTGCCACTTACTACCTGTGTGACTCTGGGCAAGTCCCTTAACCTCTCTGTTCATCAGTTTGTTCATCATCTGTAAAATGAGGGATTAGAACAGACAGTCTCTCTTTCAGATCTAGATATTTGGTTCTATATCCCTTAGTGGAAGAGCAGGCTCAAAAGAATTAATTATTAGATAATGGAGAGGTCGCACAGGGTAGTCTCAGTCTGGCACTAACTAGCTTTAATTGAGTCTCTTCACCTTATTATTATTTTTTATCATCTGTAAAATCAGGGGTCTGGACTAGATGGTGCCTAAAGAAGCCCTCTATCCTCCTAAGTTCTAAGCTGAGGATGAAGGCACTAATCATTTGTATTTAGAAATTTTCTGAGGGGTTCTTTTTACTTCTTAGCCTGTGTAGATGGTTTATAAAGAACATATCCCTTAGGAAAATTGGTAAGTCTATAATGCTTCATATCCTCACACCCTAGCTCTCCTTGGCTTGCTTTCTGTGTTTGGTTTGAAAATGAGCTCCGTGGTCTTACAGTACTTCTTTGATTTACTGCCAGTATTTACTGGAGCAAATTGAAGAGAGAGTTCAGGCTACAGTACAGTAAAGAATGACAAATTACAAAAATATAGTGGATTTTCCAACCAATTCATTGAGCCCAAATCACCCTCTTAATGGTAGGGAAGGTTCTACAAGTGTCCCCTCCCCACCCCTGATGGGGCAAAACCAGTGGGACCATACCTTCTACTGCAGTAGGCTTTTTAGGACCATTCTGCTTTCAATTCTTAGGAAGCTTCTGAGACCCCCAAAATAGTCTAGACATGAACTAGACTGAGGTGGGGGTGGGGCTCCAGATGATTTTGTGAGGTTCATATTGGTGTATACTCCTAGGCAGGGAGAATGTGAGGACAGTTGATGGGGCCCTGAAATGACAAACTCCTGCATAAAAAAAAAAAAATTACAGAACAATCTATTCAAGAGTTGGATGGCAAGCCTGGCCATGATTTGGATTTCTTTAACTATACTTCAAGTGTTATGGGTCAGCAAAGCATAAAGCATGTTTTGCCCAGCACTTTTTCTTTATAATTCTTAAGCCCATGTGTATTTTAATGGAAATTTAATCGTATGTTTCTGATTTATTTACACTTAACTCATCAAAATGTTGTTTTGCAAGAGTGATTCAAGGTCCAAGAAGCCTTTTGAGTTTTTTTTTTACAAGCTTTTTAAGGACCTTTTCCTTATAAACAGGAAACCATGTATCACTGAGAGCAAACAAACTTGAACCCCAAAAGGTTCAAGTTTGGTTTGAAACTCAAAAGCCATGAACAAGGGGAATGCCCCAAGCATGGTACATTGGACTTCCTCATCTACTTTGTCTATAGTCTGTTGGAGAGAAACAAATGTGAATTTCAGTAGAGCATTATCTATTTCTCTGAAAACAGGAAATGATCTGAAATGTGATATCCAAATTGAAAATTTTATGGCAATTAAAAAATATCATGTGCTTTTTGACACATTTCTTAATTTTTTTCCTGAATAAAAATTTAGTTAAATGAAAACCACATTGTAAGTAGAGTTTTCATTTCATGTTAAGTCACTTAGTAGCAATTAGGTGGTAAGGAAAAAATACTGGGCAAATAAAGGAAGTCATTTATAAAGTATACTGATGATGCATGCATTCTGTCCATTCTGAGTGACTGTACAGGCTATGTCTATACAAAGCAAAGTAGATAGCTGATAGATTTAAAAAACTCTTAATTGTGTATAACCCTCCTCTTCTTAAGAAACAAGAGAATTATCAGATTTTAGGTAAAACAAAAACCCAAATGTTGAAGAAAAAAAATGCTTTTAGGAAATCTATATTATTTGAATTGATTCTTTACCTAGATGAAGGCCCAGCTTTTTATAATACTTTTTTATAATGCTGTTTTCTCATTTGATCCTCATAACAGACCTGTGAGGGAGGTGCTATTATCACTTACATTTTATAGAAGGAGAAATTGAGGCTAATGAGAATAAGTAACTTGTCCAGGCTCAACCAGCTAGTAAAAGTCTGCACTGGGATTTGAACTAGGTTCTTCCTTCCCATGAACATAGGCTGTGTCAACATTCTTCTTCATTTGTAGCCAAGTCAACCATTTAGGCATCTGGTTGCTTGTTTTCTGCCAACATAATAGTTATATATAGATTTACGGTAAGTTGTTGATGTAATTTAATTGTTAAGAAGTTAGCTGGTTTGAGTGTTAACTGTCAATTGATTGCACATTACTGGATAATCATGATGACCAGTAGAAACCCAATTTACCTAAAAACAGTCGATTTCTGTGATGTTAGCCATAGCTTTGGAATAAAGGCAGTGATCTGGATATAGGATGGAAAAATTTCCCTTATGATTCTCTAGTAAATCTAGTATGATTCTAAGTAAAATGTAAGCTTTCAATAGAATGCATGTTCTTCCAGTAGAATATATACTCCTTGAGGGCAGTCTTTTGCTTTTGTTTTTGTGTGCTCAGTGCTTGGTATAGAGCAGGTATTTAACAAAGGCTGATTGTATCATTATGTGTTTAGTGCTCCCTGTCCTAGTGGAGCTTATGTTTTACTGGGCAGACACAGTATGTACATAGAGAAATATGTATAAAGTAATTTCAAGATAGAGTGTTAAAGACTGTGAATGTCAGGAAAGGCTTCCTTTAGGAGGTGTCATCTGGGGAATGTCTTGAAGGATGCTGAAGTTTTCAAGTGGGTGTTATACACACACACACACACAAACACACGTATATGTATGTGTGTATGTATATGTATATATCCACATAGCTATAACCATATATTTAGTTCAATATATTCAATAATTGTATGTATGTGTATATTTGTATATATGTGTATATGCACACACACATATACAGCAGACAATGGCAGAATTAAAATTTGGACCTTGCCTTAAATCTCATTTCTAGACCAAGTGGCTTAATGTTTGTTGAATTGTTATCCACATAAAAAGATTTCAATAAAAACTTGGGGCATAAATTAATTTTAAATTCTTTAAAAATTGTGAGTCAGAAATCTTTATGTTCTCATATAAACTCCAAGAGATACAGGGATAGGTCTATCTAAATGTTGTATCACCTGTAGTCTAACATAGTAATAGGTGCTTGGTAAATGTCAAATTGAATTGGAAAAAAAGTAGATGCTTGTTGAGCTGTGTTGAATTGAAGATGACTTGTTTTCAAATACTGAAAAACATGATCTTTTAAAGCTTTTACCTCAGGACAGGTCTTTCTAGATCTCAATCATCTGTCTCATTTATATAGAACAGAAATAGCCTTTCAGGCTCGTGGACTTCGGTTGGTTGAGGTCTAATTTGATAGAAGTTGAATAGACGGCCTCAGGGAGTATGTGAAGAGCTCACATCCAAATCATACTTTTAGCAATTCTTTACTATATACATGGAATTAGATATAGAAAATCCTACTAAAAAGGTGGAAGAATCCAGGTGATATTTTTCAATAACATCACACATGTGCATAAGAAGTTTGGGTTTAGCACTAACATTTTACTATGGCACAAAATAAATAACCAAAGGAAGCACCTTTTGGAGCAATAAGAGGTGTCTTTTTAATGAGCCACAAAAATAAATTCATAAATGATATAATTACAGCCAATGAAGCAATTGGCTGAGAGCCGCCAAAGGTTGACATCCTTTTCCGGCTGTGAGGAGAAACTCCCTATCAGGTCTGCTTCGAGGAGCCATAAAGAGAAACTGGGTGGTGAAACACTACAAAAATAATTGTGCATCCTGTATGAGATGCCCGCGCCATCCACCATCCGCTTTGGGTAAACCTCCTCAAGCAGGATGAAGCCAGGTAACATGGAATCAAAGGCTAAGTGGTTTTTGCCAAGTGGGGACCCAGAGCCAACTGGCAACAAGAGAACCTTGTGGGAGTCGACCCAGATTTGAAGGGTGAAAGCCAACGGAAAAACAAAGATTGCACCAACCTCAGAAATCTGCACTTAGTGGCCTCACCAAGCAAGCCATGGGGGAATTCAAACAAACGGGGAGGGGGAGAGGATTTTATAGACCCGGTGCAGGGCGCTGGCTGTTCCGGGGCTTCTGCAGATGCCCACGGATGTGTCATTGGGGTTGATTATAGCTTTTGGAAAAAGGTAGAGTTGTGTTTAACCAGGTTTGACCTGGTTAAGTTGACTTTTTATGTGGTAGGTCAAACTTCTCTCTTGTGATCATTTAGCAAATTGAATTCAAATGTGTTCTGCATGTACTGGTAATACATTTATTGTCACCTTGAATATTATTGAATTACCTCAGATCATTGTCTTTAAACATTCACTGTCCCCTGTGATCTGAAGTATAAATGCTTAGAATCACTTAAACTTAGCATGGAAAGTGACCTTAGAGAACATTTAGTTCAGTCTAGGGAGGTAAACTAACTTGCCCAATAATGCCCAACATCATGTGTGAAAATGTGCTCAGGCTTTGAACCTATACTCTCTTGCTCCAAATTCTGAGAAGTCCTTGTTCCCTAAATGTTTATACTCTAAAGGAGCACAAATATATGTCATGCATACAAATGCATATATGTGATCCTGAGTAAGGGTCCTTCCTTGGCTTCAAGTTTCCTCATTTGTCAAAAAGGGCCCTGGGGCTCAAGCAGTCTATAATATTTTATGCTCATCATTTTTTAAGATTTAATTCATATTTTGCTTTTCTCTTCTTCTTACAAAATTTGATAAACTTGACAGTCTCAGGGGAAAGGAAAATTTCTGGAGAAGCTTGGAGGAAGTCTGAATTCTTCTAGTTAAAATGCCAGTTTAGAATTTTTACCCAGTAATTATTTGATTTACCATTAGTTCTGCTTTGCTGGTGTATTAAATGATGAGAATTATTCTACATTCTTTTATTAAAAAAAAACAAACAGAAAGCAAAAGTAAAAGCGGAAACAAACTCTAAAAAATAAAAGCAAGGAAAATCAGAAAGAAAATTTCACCAAAGAACCTCCCTAACTCAAACAGAACCCAAACACCCATTGCAATTTTATTTCATCTTTAGAGTGGCCTTTCTCAAGGGATCCAAATGACTTGGATATAGAGACATTTTCCTGGAAAACACTTGCTTTGTTCTTTGTGGCATAGACCATTGCTGTTAAAGAGAGTTTCAGCTTAACATGTAATTAATAGTTTGGCATTTCCCAAAGGCTTTTTCTTGGACCCTTTCTGTATCTGTTTTGTATTATAGAGCTCCCTTGCTAAATATTTCCAGATCATATAGATTTAGATAAGACAAGTTCCAGAACTTAGAGTATTTTTTATTTTGACATTTACAGTATTTATTAGTGTAATGAAAAGAATACTTTGACAAGTTCCCAGGTAATAAATGGTAATATTCTCAACCTCTGGGAAGTTTAGAGTAATTTTCAGTGGCTGGTGACCACTAGATATCTGACTGCTCTTCCTTCAGATGTGTTTGTGAGTTTTACATACCTTGGCACAGGAACTTTTTGAATGCTTTCCTGATATATTAATGGTATTTGCTTGAATCCCTCTGGGTGGCCAACAAGCCTTAGGATATCTTGTTCCTTCATCAGTGCAAGAATTAAATAGGCAGGAAAGGATGAACTAGGGAGCTGGGGTAAGTTACATTCTTCTCTGCTCATGTGTACACCAAGCTCACATATAGTGTGTGCTTGAAGTGTGATCTGATGATAAGCAGTGGACTTTCTTTAACCAGTAGTGATTATCCAGCAGCAGACCTGAAAGCCTATCAGAAGAAGAGACCACTCTGACTGTCCTGAGGTATAATTCAACAGAGCCAGGGATAATCATGGTTTCCTTGTGTTTGTTCCAGGACATTTTCCCAGGTATTGTGTGCATGTGCAGGATTGTTATCCTTCCCAGAGAGGAAGCCCACGAAGAAAAAAAAATCATAAAGTCAGATAAATGGCAGTTTTTATTGATGTTTTCTGTTTCTTGCATCATCATAATTATCAGAAGTATTCTTTTTCTTCCCCCTCCCAGAGAGTCATCCCACTTGACAAATAGTATTCTTTTAGAGGAAAAAAAAATCACAATCAATTGATTCAATCAAAAAGTCAGAAAACATGGGTAATACCTGTGGACTTTCTACCTCCACAAATAGGTGGATTGAGGGCATCTATTCATATCTCTTCATTTGATTTCTGTTTGCTTTTTGTAATTTTATTAGCTTCACTTTTGATTAGATTCCCTTTGATTTTGTAATTTCCATTTATATTGCAGTTATTGTGCATATTGTTTTCTTTGTTCTGCTTACTTCACTCTGCATCAGTTCATGTAGACCTTTCCTGCTTCTCTGTATTCATCACATCCATCACTTCTAACAGTGCAATAATATTACATTATATCCAACGCCCACAATTTGTTTAGCCATTTCTCAAATGATGGACATCTACTTGTTGGACATCTACTTGTTTTCCAGTTCTTTGCTCTGACAAAAGTGTGCTGCTATAATTATTTTGGTGTATGTGGCACCTTTCTTCTTTCTGATGGCTTACTTGGTATGAAAACACAGCAATGGAGTTCAAAGGGTATAGTCACTTTATATATATAATTCCAAATTGCTTTCCAACATGGTTTTCCATTTTATAGCTCTACTAATAATGCATGAGTATACCTTTTATCCCTTCCAATATTGACTATTGCCTTTTTTGGTCATTTTTGCCAATTTGCAGAGTGTGAAATGAAATCTGAGGGTTGTTTGATTAGCATTCTCTTATTATTATATATTACACATATATTAGCAACTTAGAACAGTCTTTTATGTGGTTGTGAATACTTTGCAGGTTTTCTTTTGAGTACTATTCATATTTTTTAACCACTTCTCTATTAGGGAACTTCTCTATTAGTTATATCTATATCTATATATGTCTCTATATACATATATGTATACTATATACAGATAGTATACAATATACATATATATCAAACACACACACATATAAATTGTACATATATCTTGCATACTAAAAACTTATAAGAGAAATTTGATATAAAGATTTTTTTTCTCCCGTTCAACCTGTTCCCTTCTTATCCTAGGTACATTAATTTTATCTGTGTAGAAGCTTGTCAGTTTCAAATAATCAAAGTTACCTATTTTATCTTTTATAATTGATTCTGTCTCTCTTTAGGTTAAGAGTATATCCTTACACGGGGCAGCTAGATGGTATAGTGAGTTAAGAGAGCTGGCCCTGGAGTCGGGAGGACCCAGAATCAGTTCCAGCCTCAGAAAATTAGCACCCACACATAAAATAACTAGCCGTGTAACCTTGAGCAAGTTCCTTAAGCCCAATTGCTTAAAAAAACAAATAGAATATATCCTTACTCAAAGCTGTAAGGAGTATATGATTCATCTCATTTTTTAAAAGTATGACATTTAATATTAGGGTTGTATATCCATTTAGGATGTATTATAGAATAGTATTATTATGTTATAGTTATGTAAGTGTTAGTGTAAGCCTAATTTCTATAAGTCTGCTTTTCAGTTTTCTCAGCAGTTTTAAAAAAAACCCAACAACCAGATAAGGAGTTTTTCCTTGATAATTTTATGTTTTAAATTTTATCAAACATTGGTTTATTGAGTTCTATTGTTTTTTATTCTCTCTTATCTAGTCAGTTCCATTGATCTGTCTTTCTATTTTTAAGCAATACCAGATGGTTTTGATGACTGTTGCTTTATAATATAGTTTGAGGTCTGGATATGTTATTCCCCCTTCATTCTTATTTCTTTTCATCATTTTCCTTGACATTCCAGAACTTTTGTTTTTCAAAATGAATTTTATTTTTTCATGATCAAATTCTAAAAAGTATCCCTTTGCTAATTTGATTGTTATATCATTAAAAGTTGCATTGGAGGGTGGAGCAAAAAAACTCTTTCCCTCCATAGAGATCTCAAAATCCCAGCAACCTCTTCATTTGCCCCCAGATGTTCTGCCTCATTTGTACACTACCACTATCGTAATTCACCTGTACCAGATACTGTCTGCACTCGCTTCCAGCCTCTCAGCTTCCTTTTGTTTATTGTTTTTCTTCATTAGATTGTGAGCTCCTCGAGGGGAGAGACTGTCTTTTTCCTACTTGATTTCTTATTTGTCTCTGATAGGTGCTTGATAAATGTTCATCTTATCACATGTGTAAATTAATTTTGTTAATATTGATGTTTTTATTATATTGGCATGACCTAGTCAAGAATAATGAATATTCCTCCAGCTATTTAAGTTGTTCTTTATTTTTCACTGAACACTTTGCAATTTAATTTATACAAATCTTTTGTGTGTTTTGATAGGTTGATTCTCAGATATTTTATGCATTTTGTAGTGATTTGGAATGGGATTTCTTTTTCTACTTTTGCTACTTAGGTATTGTTATTATTATATAGAAAATCTATTGATTTTTTTTGAGGGGGGAAGGCAAGCCAATTGGATTTAACGAACTTCCCCAAAGTCACATAGCTAGTAAGTGTCAGGTGTCCAAGACTGGATTTGAACTTGGATCCTCTTGACTCCAGGGCTGGTGCTCTATTCACTGCACCACCTAGCTGCCCCAAAGCTATTCATTTTTGAAGGTTTATTTATTGCTTGAAACTTTGCTGAAGCTATTAGTTTTCTTAGTTATAATCTTTGTTGATTGCCTACAATTTTTTCAAGTATACCATGATATCATCAAGAAATATTTATGTCTATCTTTATGGCTTTAATTTCTTTCTCTTATCTTCTTTCTGTTGCTGGCATTTCCAGAACTTTATCATAGTGGGAAGAGTGGGCATCCTTGCTTCACTTCCTATTAAATAGGAACTGTTCTAGTCTATGCCAATTGTACATGGTGCTTGCTTTTGGTTCTGGATACATATTTTTTAAAGGATATTAAAAAAGGTACTTTTAGGCCTATACTGCATATCTTTTTTTAAGCATTAAAGAGTGCTTTACTTTGTTAGAAACCTTTTCTGCATCTATTGAGATGATGATGTGGTTTTGGATGCTTTTGTTTTTATATGATTAATTATGTTTATTGTTTTTCTAGTGTTGAACCATTCTTACATCCCTGGTATAAATACTACTTGGTAAGGATGAATGATTTCTTGGATAAATTGCTGTGGTCTGTGTAAGAGGATTTTGTTAAAAAAATTTCACATCAAAATTCACTAATGATATCTGCCTATACTTTTCGTCCTGTGTTTTATATTTTCCTGGTCTAGTATCAAGACTATATTTGCATTGGAGAGGGGTGGAGTTAAGATGGTGAATTGAAGGGTCACAGCTGCCAAACCTTCCCCAAAAACTTCCTACAAAATGACCACAGAAAAGACCAAATTGAATTCTCAGTGGAAAAAAGAAGCCAAAAGTCAGAGTGAGTCATTGTTGCAGCCTGGAGGCAGATTATAGAGGTCTTTGACAATGGGGTAGGTACTGATTCTGAGCACAGCATGGGTTGTGGTATAAGATACACTGGCTTGGGTCTTGGAGGTGGCAGCTACAACAGTCACAGCAGGAGAACTAGGCATGTCTGACACACTGGGGTGGTAAGGTGACTGAACATCTGGTCAGAAAGAGATTCTAGGCCCTGTGCTAACACTGGGCATAGGATCTGGGACCATTTGGCAGCTCTATAGCATATTACCCAGTTTCAGGTTCTGATTCCAGAGAAGAGAGGGACTGTAACAGTTATAAGACAGCAGAGAACCTACCTAGGTAAGGACCAGAGCACAGAGCAGGAGGGCAGTGATCAGACCTCTCCCTGGATCATACTACCTTGGAAGCACCAAAAACTTACAGGCTGAGCTATACAAGTTCAGAATAGTCATCCCCCCACAGAAGGGAGCAGAACTCTAACATAAAGTTCAAAGTCAGAAATAGACTGGGTGGGGGGAAAGGAGAAAAAAGGAAAAAAAGCGACCTGATAAATTTATTATATATATAAAAGGAATAGAAAGTTGTATATAATAGCTTTGCAGTTTTGTGTGTAATCATCTTTTTAAAAGTTATACTATGTCATGGAAATACTTTTGTTATTTCATAAATTAAAAATTAAAAAAAATTGAAAAAAGATGAAAACATTTATAAGCAAAACTTCAAAGAAAAATACAGATTGGACACAAATCTAACAAGAATTCTCAGAGGAGCTAGATTTAAAAAAGAACAAAAAAATTTGAAAAATAAAATAGGGATAGCAATGGAAGAAAATTATGAAAAGAGAATTAGCAGCTTGGCAAAAGAGGTATAAAATGTCACTGAAGAAATAACTCTTTAAAATTAGAATTGGGCAAATAGAAAATAAGCACTTCATGAGACATTAAGAAACAAAGAAACAAAAAAAGTCACAAGACCAAAAAAAAAATAGAAGAAAATGTGAAATAGCTCACTGGAAAATCAACTGGCCTGGAATATAGGTGAAGAAGAGATAATTTAAGAATTATTGGACAACTTGAAAGCTATGATAGAAAGAAGAGCATAGACATCATATTTCAAAAAATTATGAAGGAAAACTGCCCAGATAACATATAGTCAGAGGGCAAAGTAGCAGTTGAAAGAACCCAGTAATTGCTTCCTGAAAGAGATACCCAGATGAAAACTTCCAGAAACATTATTGCCAAATTCCAGAGTTTTGAGGTTAATGAGAAAATACTGCAAACATCCAGAAAGAAATAATTCAGATAATATCCAACATACAATCAGGATCACATAAAACTTCTCAGCTACTGCTGTAAAGGAGCAAGGGCTTGGAATATTTAAGTTCTAGAAGGCAAAAGCTAGCCCCACAACCAAAAAAAACCTATCCAGCAAAACTGAGTATAATTCTTGAGAGGAGAAAATGGATATTCAATGATATAGATGACTTTCTGTATTTCTGATGAAAAGACCAGACCTGAATAGAAAATCTGATATTCAAACACAATACTCAAGAAAAGCATAAAATGATAAAAATGGATGAGAAATCATAAGGGACTTAATAAGGTTAAACTGTTTATATTCCTGTATGGGAAAATGATACATGTAACTCCTAAGAAGTAAGAAAGTTATGCACAAAGTTGAAACAAGAGGTTAGAGCAGAATCTGTTATGCTTCAATTTAATTTAAAAGAATGGGGGTGGCAATCATGATCTCAGACAAAGCAAAAACAAAATAAACGGATCCAATTAAAATAAAACTTCATTTTGCTAAAAGGTACCATAGGCAATATATTAATATCAATACTGAAATGGTATAGCATTCAAATTCTTTTTTTTTTTTTTAAAGCAATTGGGGTTAAGTAACTTGCTCAAGATTACACGGCTAGTCATTATTTATGCGTGGGTGCTCATTTTCTGAGGCCGGATCTGATCTCGGGTCATCCCAACTCCAAGGCCGGCGCTCTTACTCGCTGCGCCACCTAGCTGCCCCTTTAGGGCAATTGGGGTTAAGTAACTTGCCCAAGGTTACACGGCTAGGTTTTTGTTTGTGTGGATTAAGTGTCGGAGGCTGGCTCTGAACTCAGGTCCTTCTAACTCCAGGGCCGGCGCTCTATTCACTGCACCACCTAGCCGCCCCGAGCATTCAAATTCTTGAAGGAGAACTTAAATGAATTACAGGAGGAAATAGTAAAACTGGTCTAGTGGGGGACCTCTATTTACTTCTCTCGGATCTAGACAAATCTACTCTTAAATAAGAAAGAAGTTGAGATGAATACAATTTTAGAGAAGTTGGACATGATCTCTGAAGAATATTGAATGGGAATAGAAGTACAATGTACTTTTTTTCTCAATTGTACTTGGCATATTCACAAAAAAATGACCATATATTAAGGTCTAAAAGCTTCACAAACAAATGTAGAAAAGCAGAAATATTAAATGCACCCTTTTGGGACCATAACACAACAAAAATAACATCTTTGAGGCATAGACTAAAAATTAACTGGAAACTAAATCTAATAATTTGGTGTTTGGCATATGAGTGGGTCAAAAAATAAATTGTAGAAACAACCAATAATTTCATTAAAATTAATGACAACAAGACCACATACCAGAACTTGTTAGATGCTGCCAAAGTGGTACTTAGGGGAAAATTTATATTTCTAAACACTTATATTAATGCAAGAGAGAAATAGCAGAGTATGCAATTAAAAAAAAAAAACTAAGGAAAGAACAAATTTACAATCCCTAATCTAAAATAGAAATCCTAAAAATCAAAGGAGAGATTAATAAAATTGAAAAGTAAAAAGCATAATTGAACTAACAAATAAAAATAGATGCTGGTTTTATGATAGTAGACAATATATTGGTTAATTTAATTTAAAAAAGAAAGAAGAAAACCAAATTACCAGTGTCA
This sequence comes from Gymnobelideus leadbeateri, assembly GCA_011680675.1. NCBI lineage: Eukaryota > Metazoa > Chordata > Mammalia > Diprotodontia > Petauridae > Gymnobelideus > Gymnobelideus leadbeateri. Next base: position 852,919 of record WOXC01004676.1, on the reverse strand, counting down.
GAGATAAAAGGGTAAATATCCAATTAATGAAGATGAAATTAGAGCAATTGTTAGGAGCTGTTTTGCCCAAACATATGTCAGTTAAACTGACAATCTAAATGAAATGGTTGAGTATTTTCAACAATATAAATTTCCTAGATTAGTGGAAGAGTAAATAGGGAATACTTAACTCTATTTTAGAAAAAAACAATTGAACAAGCCATAAATGAGTACCCTAAGAAAAACTCTGCGGGATCAGATGGATTTACAGGAGAATTTTACCAAACATTTAAAGAACAATTAATTCTATGTAACTATTTTCACTATTTGGAAGAAAAAATAGGTAAAGGAGTCTTGCCAAATTCCTTCTATGAGACAAATATGGTTTTGATATCAAATTCAGGGAGAGTAAAAAAAGAAAAAGAAAACAATTGTAAATTTCCTCAATGAATATTGATGAAAAAAATTTAAAATAAAATACTAGTAAGGAGATTATGGCAATAAATCACAAATATCATGTGCTATGATCAGGTTGAATTTATACCAATAATGCAGGGATGGTTTAATATTAGGAAAACTATAAGCATAATCGACCATATCAATAGCAAAACCAACAAAAATCGTATCATTTTATCAATAGAAACAGAAAAAGCTGTATAGCAAAATACAATACCCATTCCTATTAAGAATACTAGAAAGCATAGAGTAGATGGAGCTTTTAAAAAAATGATAAGTAGTATATAGTTAAAACCAAGAGCAAGCACTATCTGTAATAGGGATAAACTAGAAGCTTTTTTTAGTTAGATCAGGGTGAAGCAAGTATAGTTATTATTACCAAAATATTATACTAGCAATGTAGCTATAAGAAGAAAAAGAAATTGAAGGAATAAGAATAGGCCATGAGGAAACAAAACCATACTTTTAAAAAATGATATAATGGCATAATTAGACAACCCTCAGGAATCAATTAAAAAAAAACTAGTTGGAACAGTTGGCAACTTTAGCAGAGTTGCAGGATATAAAATGAGCCCATATAAATTATCAAATTTTTTTATATAAAACCAACAATACCTATCAGGAAAAGATAGAAAAAGAAATTCTATTAAAATAACTGCAGACAGTATAAAATACTTAGAGGAGTCTACCTGCCAAGACATGCACTGTAACTATATAAACACAATGACAAAACTTTTGACACAAATATTGACAGATTTAAATAGTTGGAGAAATATTAATTGCTCATGGGTAGGCCAAGCTAACATAATAAAAATGATAGTATTACCCAAATTAATTTGTTAATTTAGTGCCAAAGACTCAACCTAACAAAGAATTATTTTATAGAGCTAGGAAAAATAACAAAATTCATCTGGGAGAGCAAAAAGTCAAGAATATCAAGGGAATCAATGAAAAAAAGAGTAAGGGTAGCTTTGCAGTACCAGATCTCACACTATATTATAAAGCAGTAGTCATGACAACAATCTAGTAATAGATAAAAAATAGAGTGATTGATTAGTGGAATAGATTTGGTAAATGATTGTAGTAATAAAGTATTTGATAAGCTCAAAGATATCAGCTATTGGAGCAAGAACTCACTATTTGACAAAAACTGCTAAGAAACTGGAAAACAGTCAGGGAGAAATTAGGCATAGACCAACATTTCACACCACATACCAAGCTAAGCTCAAACTGGGTCCATGGTTTAGACATAATGTGGGATATCATAAGCAAATTAGGAGAGTATGTAGAAAAATCAGCTCTCAGAGCTATGGATAAGGGAAGAGTTCATGTCTGGACACAAGACAGAGAAGATCATGGGAGGTAAAATGGATAATTTTGATTATATGGAATTTAAAAGTTTCTGCAGGAACAAAACCAATGCAGTCAAAATTAGAAGGAAAGCAAGAAACTGGGGGAAAATTTACAGCAAGTTTCTTCAATAAAGATTTTGTTTCTCAAATATATAGGTAATTGAGCTAAATTTATAAAAATAAGAGCTAACTCCCAACTGATAAATGGGTCTAAGATATGAATAGGCAGTTTTCATTAGAAGAAATAAAAACTATAAAGTTATATGAAAAATGCTCTAAATAATAATTAGAGAAATGTAAATTAAAACAACTCTGAGATGTAATTTCACACCCATCAGGGTTGGCTAACATGACAGAAAAAGAAAATTAAAAATGCTGAAGTGGATGTGGAAAAATAGGTACACTAATGCACTGTTACTAGAGTTGTGAACTTGTCTAAGAAGAACAATTTGGGGCAGCTAGGTGATACAGTGAATAGAGTACTAGTCTTGGAGTTAGGAGACCTGAGTTCAAATCTGGCCTCAGACACTTGACATACTTACTAGCTGTGTGACCTTGGGTAAGTCACTTGACCTCAATTGCCTTATCTTCCACCCTCCAAAAAAAAAAAAAAAAGAACAATTTGGAACTATGCCCAAAATTTGGAGGTATAAAACCATGCATACCAGCAATATTGCTGTTAGGTCTGTATCCCAAAGATATCAAAGAAAAGGAAAAGGATCCATATGTAAGAACATATTTATAGCTATTCTTTTTGAGGTAGCAAAGAAATGGAAACTGTTGGGGGATGTCTATCAATTGAGGAATGACTGATCAAGTTGTGGTATATATTTGTGATGGAAATATAACAAATAATGAAAGGGAAGGTTTCAGAAAAATCTGGGATTATGTATATGAATTGATGAAAAGTGAAGAAAGCAAAACTAGAACATTTTATATAGCAATAGCAATATTATAATTAACTGTGAAAGACTTAGCTACTTTGATCAATACAGTGATTCACGACAACTCTAAATCACTAGTGATGAAAAATGCTATCCACTGCCAGAGAGAGAGACCTGATAGACTCTGAATACAGACTGAAGCATATTTTTTCTTCTTTATTATTTTTGGTTGCTCCCTCATCCCAAACCCCTGCAATGTGGGTAATGTGGAAATACTTTGCATGACTTCAAATGCATAGTGGGTATTGTATTTCTTGCCTTCTCCATAGGTGGATGAAAGGGTGAAGGAAGGGAGAGAATTTGGTACTGAAAATAAAAAAAAATTAAAAATGATGTATTTACCTCACATAAGCCTTCTGCTAGGGTGCTTTCTCAATTTTTGAAAATAATTTACAAAGAATGGGTACTAATTATTCTTTAAAAGTTTGATCAAATTCTTGTGTGAATCCAGCAGGATCATAAACTTTCCTCCTTTGGTAGTTCCTTTATAGCTGGACCTATTTCCTTTTGGGAGATTGTTATTTAACATCTCTATCTGGTCTTCTGATAGTTTGAGTATTTCATACTTTTGAAGGTGTTCTATTTTTTTGTGTTCTCAACTTTCTTAGAGTATAACTTTGCATAACATATTCTGATTTTCTTTTTGTCCCTTTCCTTCCCCTTCCCTCTTTTTCGTGACAACTCAAGAAACAGCATAGTGTAGTGAGTAGAGGACCAAAGTTACAGTCAGGATGACCAGAGACATTCTGATTGTGTGATTCTGGGCAAGTCTCAGTGCATCAGGCAACTCTCTTAGCCTTTAGGTTCTAGAATAGTTGCCTCTCTAAATTGATGGAGAAGTTTCACTGGGAATTCCCGCTATCAATGAAATCCTAAACTCTCAGAAGATTATGGTTTACAGCTTTAAATTCATTCAAAGCACTTTGCTTTCAGCAGCCTTGTGAAGTAAGTGTTTTAAGCATTATGATGCCTATTTTATAGTTCAAGAACTTAGGGTATAGAGAAGTTAATTGGATTATTCATAGTCAGTCCAACAGAAGATAATTATGATCTGAGTGTTAATGGGGAATAACTGCCTAGTACCTAAATTGGTTGCTCTCAGACTGTAGTCCAGTGGGTTTCTCCGAACACTCTAAAATGGTCTACCAGGGGTGAGGAACCTTTGGTCTGGCAGCCACATGTGGCCCTCTAGGTTCTCAAGTGTGGCACCTGGATTGTCAAAGTACTGCACTTGAGGACCTAGAGGGCCACTTGTGGCCTCCAGGCCAAAGGTTCCCCACCCCTGGTAGATTGCTGGTATCTACCATGGTCTTTCATCATGTGCTGGAACCACTAATTAGCTGCTTCTCAGTTCCTGCTTTCCATCTTGGATGCAGCCTATGTGCCAGCCTGGTTTCACTCACTTCTCAGCTCAGTGACTAACTTATTGGTAACTTTTAAAAATTTGGTTTTACATACTCAGATAATAAGTAAAACTTGCAGATAATACATTGATCCTTCAACTTCTTTCCACTCACATGCACAAATACACACACACAGAGCTATGATTTCTGAGATCAATCATTTCTTTGACAAAAGGGGCATCTTTGAGCAAACATACATCAAACAGATGGCAGGGGTAGTGGTGGGGAATTGATCAAGCCAGTTAATTTTCTCTCTATCCTGGTTGATGAAATTATGGAAGGTAAGGGGCAGATAACAGAAGCAACAAGGTGTTAAGGTCTTTGCTGTTCAGTTGTTTCACTCATGTCTGAATCTCTGTAACCCCATCTGGGGTTTTCTTGGCAGAGATAATGGAGTGGTTTGCCGTTTCCTTCTCCAGCTCATTTTACAGGGGAAGAAACTGAGCTAGAAGTGTCTGAGACCAGATTTCAACTCAGGTCTTCTTGACTCCAGGAACAGCACTTTATTCACTGTGCCACCTAGGAAGTGCAAAGAACAGTTTATACTATTAGACCTTTTATGAGGGATTAAGAAATTCTTCAATCAAATTTAGAGAATGGCTAGCTATTGACTGGCTGAAGGATCAGTAGCCCTATAAAAATCAAGAAATACTTTCTAGGGAACAGTTGAGTCAGGAAGCTGCTCTGGCAGTCAAGAAGAGAGCCCTGGGAAAAGTGTTGGTTGAGGAAGAAGACTTGACATTATGGACTGAATGGAAGTTTGGGCTGTGAATTTCATTTTTCTAAATCAATTTAATTTAATAAGTATTTATGAAGTGCCTACAACATGTAAAGCCTTCACAAAGTCCTACCCTAATACTTTGTCATGTGTGGAGGTGTCCAATGTTTCTCAACAGCTATGCTAGTGAAGTACAAGGATTAAAAAGGACAATAACTATAAAGTATTTAGTATAGTTCCTGGCATATTGTTATTTGTTGTTCAGTCATTTCAGTTGTGTCTGACTCTTTATGACCCCATTTGGGCATTTCTTGGCCAAGATACTAGAGTGGTTTGCCATTTCCTTCTCTGACTTGTTTTACAGATGAGGAAACTGAGGCAAACAGTTAAGTGATTTGCCCAGGGTCATACAGCCTATAAGTGTCTGAGACTGGATCTGACCTCGGGTCTTCCTGACTCCAATCTCAACACTCTACATACTGTGCCATCTAGCTTCCCCACATGGTATATAGTAAGTACTATATAAAGGCTAGTTATTATTGTTATAACTAACATACTTTGTAAGCCTCAAAATATTACATTAAACTTTTTCTTCTCTTCTTTCTCCTTCACCTGCTTCTTCTGTTTTTGTTTCAACTCCTTTTCTGGTAAAAAACTTTGTCTGCTTTCTAAGGTTGTTGTTGTTTGTCCTTCACTCTCAAAGAGGACAGACCAATGGCATCATAAGAGTGATGTCTTGACTTGAGAGTGAACTGGATTTAAATTAGATAGAGCTGCTCAAAGTTTGCCTCCTTCTCTCTTCCAGAGTCATCAGAGTCCAGTGGTAAGGCATAAGTCAAGACGACTGACAATGGCCCAGCTTCCCAAAGATCAACTTAATATAACACAGAGAGGCTTACCTCCAGTAGGGCAGCCATTTGATGACAAATTCTTCCACCACAGGAAACCATGAAACAAATGAAAAATACAAAATTGCCCTTGGTTTTCTGCAGTCCCCATCTACTTCCTCAGAGACAGTGGGGGTAGAGAAGGGGAAGAAAATATTAAGGATCATATGGTTTTTAGACCAACTATAAACTTTAACTTAGGTCTTGGTTAAAAAATATATATGTATACACACATAAATCTGTGTGTGTGTGTGTGTGTGTGTATACATAAAATCCTTGTGTGTATACTACATATATATGTATAAAATCCTTGTATGTGTATATGTATCCATATGTATATATGTAAAATCCTTGTCCAATGACCAATACTGATGTAACAATAACCTGCACATACTATTGAAGGAATTGAATTGTAATAATTTTGACATTCTCAGTATAAGTGAAACCAGAAGACAAATTGGAGAGCTGGATAAATGGACTCAGATGACACACAGATTCTATTTGAAGAAGCAAATAACAGAGTTGATAGAGTCAGTTTTATCATGCATCCAAAGGCAATAAGAAATAATTATTTGAAGGGATATTTGGCTCATTTCATATTACATTGTTCATGGTAAGTCTACCAGGAAAACAATAATTGCTTATGTGTCAACATTTCTGAAGAATTTGATAATTTCTCCTAAACTAAATAAAAATAAGATTTGATAGTAGGTGACAAACAGAAAAGTGGATGTAGGTAGCAAAAAATGTTAGAAAATGTGGTTCAGGAGTAAGGAATGAGAGACTTGTGGGCTACAAAGAAACATGGGCATCAGTATAGGGAACTACCAGTGATACAGGTGGTCAGCTTTTAGTCTTAGAAAGTTGCTTTGGGCCCTAGGAATTTAAATGACTTGTCGGTGATCAGAGAGCTAGTATGAGTGAAAGGCAAGAATTGAAACCGAGTCCTTCTGATTCCAGAAGTCTATGAGATAAACCAGGTAAAGTACTTTATAAACTTTAAAGCTCTCTCTAAATGCCTAGCTATTTTAGAGGCATTTGGTGGTACAGTGGATAGAATGCTGGGTCTGGAGTCAGGGGGACTTGAGTTCAAATCTGACCTCAGATACTTAACAGCTGCTGTGACCTTAAGAAAAAAAAACTTCTGCCTCAGTTTCTCCATCTATAAAATGGGAATAATAATAATACCTACTTCATAGGATCGTGGTAAAGATCAACAATATTTGTAAAGTCTAGTACAGGGCTTGGAACATAAGTACTATATCTAGATCTATATCTATTCTCCTTCCTTTCCCTTTTCTTCAGAAAAGAATAAGGAGGCAGTGGACATGGAGAGTATGGAATAACATAATAAAAAATGAAATTGAATCTATTTTTATAGGAAATAATATTGATTACTGATTTGGGAATTTCCTTGAATTAGCTCTTTCTGGATAGTCAGACTCCACTGATTTGTTACATTAAAATGAACCTAAAGCTAGAAGAATACAAATGACAAAAATACATAGTGTGCATTTAAAAGAATCCCAACTAGCAATGTTTAGGTGCTATTGATGCCAAGAAATAGGAAATGGATGGAGGAAAGAATATTAACACTGACTATAACACTTTTGTACTGAAATTTAACTGATACAAATCACTCACCAAAGAAAGTCATCCCAAGGATGAAAGTGGAGAGCAAATGACAAACCTGAGACGAAGACCTACAGAAATTCTTAGGCCAGAGTCTTCACAGTGGAGCCACCACATTTGGATCCTAACAACACAACCTGCTTGTGCTTAGAGAAAAAAATGGAAATAGTAATGAGGAGGACAGAGATGAGAAAAACAGTTGGACTAGTCAAAGTTTATATAGAAGAGGTATTGCTGGAGATACATTTTTGAGGAGTTTGAAGCACTGATTTTTCAAGGAATCTGAAGAAAGGTAAGATAAAAGTGTGGGAGAAAAACTTGGACTTTATCACTACCCCTCCTTCCCCGCCAAAGAGTAAACTGAGAGATCAATAACCCATGATCCTTATGCCCACTTTCTCATCTATATAAAACTTTTACAAGAGTAATTTATATGAGCAGCAAAAGCATCTTTGATGAGGGTATTAGGTAGAAATAATAAAGCATTTCCAAGAGGTAAGATAGTTGACTTCATCTTTACTGTTATGACCAAAAGATATAAACAAGACCCCATTGTACTGATTTTGTTGACTATAAGAAAGTGTTTGATTCAGTAGAGCAAGATACTCTTTTAAAGGTTCCCTTTAAACAAGATATCTTTCATGAATATATCAAAACCATGCAAGATTCCTTGAAAAAATAATAAGGGATAACCTGATTTGATAATGCTCTGATCATTAAATGAGTGAGGCATAAAAGTGGGAGACATACTTGGTAAAGCTGCTCACTGTTGTCATGGAGGAGATCCAATGCACAGTCCATAGAAGTAACCAAGAAAAAGGCTTGGTGGGACATTGTAGAAATGTAAGAATGTATTTTTTTTTATCATTCAGCTTGAACACAACACAAACTTTAGTTTTAAATCAAGAGCCACTGTGTTGATTTCCTTCCCTATAAAGCTAAAAATAGTCATGAGCCAAGAGCTTTCAATTTCTTTGAAGATTCTGAACCTACCCCAGATTTTTACTTTCTAAACCAATATGTTTTTAATGATTCTGTCAAACTTCTGGATTCTTAGCCCTATTGGTAAATGCCATCCAGCCTGTAAACTAATTGGACCCAAATGAAATGAACATGAAGATGTGCTTGTAATCTGCTCTGCCTGTACTATACTACTGTATTTGTGAAATGGCCAGGGTTTGTCCTATCTTTCTTCTTCTGGTTCTTCAAAAAGCACAAATCAAGTGATGAATACCAGATGTTGGGCTATCAAGTGCTCATGGGGCCAAATATATTATAGTTCAGGGTGAATAAATGTATTTTTTCTTGGTATTAAAAGGCTAAATAGCAGGTCATGCATACCTATGCATGTGAAACGGTATTTATATTTTTGATCAGGTGAAGGGCACCTGGGGAACCCTAAAGTTTTAGTGCACATGCACACAAAAGCCTGCTGTAACATGATTGAGGCCTAATGTTTGAGGCTGTTCATTGGACTGACTCTTCTCCTGGTCAGTTCTTTCCTTTCTTCAAAGGCAATAATAATTCCCTACCAGCAGGAATGAATACACAATCAGTTGCCAAGTCAAGTTGATTCTACCTCCTCCACATTTCTTATATCTTTTTAATTCACGTAGCCATCATCCCAGTCCAGGCCCTCATCACCTTTTGCCTGCATTACTGTAATGACCTTCTAGTTGGCCTCCTTGATTCTAGCCTCTCTGTTCTCTAATACATGCTCCACATTTCTTTCCAAAGTGATATTCTTAAAGCCCAGGTGTTACCATGCCTCTCCTCTGCTCTAGAAGCTTCAATGGATCCTGATCACTTCTAGGATAAAGCACAAACTCCTTTGTTAGGATTTAAAAGCTTTTCACAGTCTGGTTCCGATCACCTGATTGATTTCTCATCACTTCCCGTACACACTTTGTTATAGCTGAACTGGCGAATGTACTGTTCCCTAGACATGGGAGTCCATCTTCTGCCTCCATCCTTTTGGGCATTGTGCAGGCCTGGAATGATCTGCCTTTTCATTTGCACCTCTTGGAATCTTGGGCTCTCCTCCAGACTCATCTCCTTTACCACCTCTTAGATGATGTTGAGGCCTATGTGATCCCTTTCTCCAGGTGTTAGTGCTACCCCTGCCCTTGAAATTACATTGTATATATTTTGTGTCTTCTACTTATCTATGTACATGTCCCCTTTCTTCTGGTAGATTATAAACTTTTTGAGGGCAAGGAATATTTTGTTTTTGTCTTTGTATCTCTAGTATCTAAAAAACCAAGTACAGTGCCCATGATCTGAATTTAATAAATGCATTTTGAATGAAACATTGGCACTTGTCTCTTAGAGTTTAGATTTTTTTTCTAACTGTTGAGAACCCTACTCCTACTTCACCAAAAAACAAATAAAACAAAAACCCAAAAAACAAAACCATCCAAAACAACAACCTTATAAAAAATGGCCTATAACAGTGGTCTAGGGATCTGTAAGTTATAGCAGGGTTTACACTATGTAAAAATCACAATATCTTCTAGTTCATAGAGACTTCAGAAGCCATCTAGTCTAAACTGAAAAGCAGTCTTCTCTATCATATCTCTGATAAGTGGGCATCCAGCCCTGCCTTCTGCTTCTACTTGACTTAACTTCCTGAGGCAGAACATTTAACTTTTAGATATCACTACTGCTGCTGCTACTATTAGTTCTCCACCTCCTCTTCTTTTCTTCTTCCTTCTCCTCTTCCTCCTTTTCCTCCTAAGTTTTGTAATCACCAAATTGTATTTGGTATTAAAGTATTAATATAAAAGTATTCCACTTGGGCCTTCATCCAAGTAACTGCTAAAAATGTTCAGTAGTTCATATAAAGTAAAAAATAAAATATAAAGTAGTGCATATAGTGCCATTAGAGGCACTGACCAATTGACTCTTTTGTTTATTCAACTAGTTTTGAACATACCTAACTATTGCCCAGGGGCAGCTAGGTAGCACAGTGGATAGAATACTGGCTCTGGAGACAGGAAGACTCCTTTTTCTGAGTTCAAATCTGACCTCAGATACTTACTAGCTATATGACCCTGTTTGCCTTGGTTTCCTCATCTGTAAAATGAACTTGGTAAACCATTCCAGTATCTTTGCCAAGAAAACTCCCAATGGGGTCATGAAGAGTTGGACACGACTGAAACAGCTGAACGACAACAACAGCAACAACAGATTATTGTCCACATGGACAGCTAGGCAACGAGGCAGTACAATGGATGGAACACTGGACCTGGATTTAGGTACACTTCAATTATTCAGATATTACCTCAGACACTCAGTAACTATGTGACCTTGAGCAAGTCATTTAACTTCAGTTTCTTCATTTATAAAAATGGAGATAATGATCCTACCTCCCAGGATTGTTATGAAGATCAAAGGAGATAAAATTTGTAAAAAATTTTACAAGCCTCAAAGTGCTTTCTAAATACTATCTGGAAAGAGTTAAATGGGATAGGCCAGTAATTCCAGTCTTGAAGAGCAGGCTCTGGTGATATAGTCCTCATGTGGATTTCAGAGAATGTGTGGGTATTGTCTGTTTCCTGTTGTAAAAGCTAATTGATATTAATTTTTTTTAAATTTTTTTTTTAAATTTTGGAGTGGGGGAAGGTAGGACAATTGGGGTTAAGTGACTTGCCCAAGGCCACATGGCTAGTAAGTGTTAAGTGTCTGAGGCTGTATTTGAACTCAGGTCTTCCTGACTCCAGGGCCGGTGCTCTATTCACTGTGCCACCTAGCCACTCCCCAGTGTTAATTTGTTAAATGTTACTGGGATGCTAAACACCAGTAGTTGTCATTGGGCAGAATGCACTAGAAGGGGACATGAGTTACTAGCATTACTTATCACCTTCAAGTCAATGAGTACTCTTAGAACCTTGAGGTGGGAGATATAACATTGCTCAGGGACCTGATACTAGGACAGTGGGAGTTTGGATAAGGTTCCTTTGAACAACATTTGGCATAGGTCTGCAACATTCATCTCTTTTGTCAGTCTGGGGAATAGAAGGCTCATGGTGGATATGAGTAATATACAGCATTTTTCCCTGTTTAAAAATAAAAAAAGAAAACTTCCAGTAATAAGGTTTAAAAAATAATTTGTCCTTCCCAGTATTTTCTTTTCCTACTGAGCAAATTAAAAAACAAACAAAATAAAACCAAGAAAGAAATCACTGCATGTATCATATAAATCACATACACACACACAAATGAATCCTTTTCCTGTTTCTTTAATTTCTTTAGGAGTATTGGCTTAGTAATGGTATAGGCTGGTCAAAAGGTATTCACAGTTTGATAACTTTCTGGGCACACTTCCAAATTGCTTTCCAGAATACCTAGAACTAAATCAATTCACAACTCTACTGGCTGAGTATTTGTATGCCTGTTTTCCCAAAGCTTCTTCAACTGTTGTCATTTTCCTCTTTTATCATCTTTACTACCCTGATAGATGTGATGTGGAACTTCAACACTGCTTTAATTTTCATTTCTCTAATCATTAGTGATTCAGAGACCTATTTAAAATACTGTTTTTGAGCGCAGTGAGTAAGAGCGCTGGCCTCGGAGTTTGGATGACCCGAGATCAGATCCGGCCTCAGAAAATGAGCACCCACACGTAAATAATGACTAGCCGTGTAACCTTGAGCAAGTTACTTAACCCCAATTGCTTTAAAAAAAATATTGTTTTTGATAGAATAAATTTCTTCCTTTGAAAATTGTCTGTTCTTATCCTTTCACCATTAATCTATTGGGGAATGGTTCTTAGTCTTATAAATTTGAGTAAGTTTTTTTTATATATCTTGAAAATGAGACCTTTATTAGAGAAAGCTGTAAAGATTTTTCCCCTAGTGCCATTTGCTTTCTAATTTTTACTATATTAGATTTGAGTAAAAAACTTTAAAAAATTTATTTATTTTTAGTTTTCAACATTCATTTCCACAAGATTTTGAGTTCCATATTTTTTCCCCATCTCTCCCCTTCCCCCACCCCAAGATGGCATGTATTCTGATCACCCCTTCCCCCAGTCTTCCCTCACTTCTATCACCCTACCCCTCCTCTTTTATCCCCTCCCCCTTTCTTTCTTGTAGGGCAAGATAGATTTTTACACCCCATTACCTGTAAATCTTATTTCCTAGTTGCATGTAAAAACAATTTTTAACATTTGTTTTAAAAACTCATTTCCAAATTTTCTACATTCTTCCCTCCCCACCCATCCTCATTGTGAAAGCAAGCAATTCAATATAGGTTATACATGTGTTTTGCAAAACATGCAAAACACTTCCATAGTAGTCATGCTGTGGAAGACTAACTATATTTCCCTCTATCCTATCCCACCCCCTCATTTATTTGTATTTTCTCCTTTGACCCTGTTCCTTTTGTTTGTTTCTGTCTACCCCCTCCCCCAATCTGCCCTCCCTTCTAGCATTCCCCCCCTTATCCCTATACCCACTAACTTTCCTGTAGGGTAACCTACCCAACTGAGTGTGTACATTATTTGCTCCTTAAGCCAAATCTGATGAGAGTAAGGTTCTTGAGTAAACACTTTTAAAAATTGTTCATATGATTCTTGTCTGAAAATTCCTTAATATCGGGCAAGTAAAGTAAATGTAAACCCATTCTCAGCAACCTGGAGTTGTCAGTCGATGAATTACAAATAATAGATCTGTGATTGCTTCAGCAGAAGTTTGAGATGTATCTGTGATTAACAGAAGCATTTCTTCCCACCTATGCAGATACTCAGCCTTTTCCTTGGTGCAGTTGTCAATGAGTCAGTCAGTCAGCTAGCATTACTCTATTAAATGATAAAAGAGATTCACCTTTAGACTCTCCTCCCCAAGCCAAGAATGCACAGAAGGACCCTCAGAGTCTTCAGACATCCTGGAAAGATTGAGAGCCAAGAGCAGAGGGCAGCCACCTCTGGAACCTTAGCCTCCCTACCTAAACTCCACAGGCCCCCAAAATAGCTAAGCCTAAGCCCTTGCTAAGGCCTGCATCTGGCTAACTAACTTCTGGAGGCAGTAGCCTCTGGGGTTTCTGTCACAGTCATCAAACATTTATTAAATGCCTACTCTGTGCCAGGTACTGTGTGCTAAGCAATGGGGATATATTAAAAACAAAAAGAGAGAGAAAGACAGTCCCTAAAACAGCAAGCACCCTAGCACACCCAGGATGGCTGCTAGCATATCTATCTATCTATCTATCTATCTATCTATCTATCTATCTATCTATCTATCATCTATCTATCTATCTATCTATCATTCATTTAGTTCAGGGGAAAAAGTCAGCACCCTGAACTTTAGAAAATACAAACAGAAATTATAAGCAGACAAAAAATACAGAGAAAATAACACAATTCAACAGACCAACAGACAAGGCTTCTAGCTGTCTGACCATTACATATATGCAGTGTTAGTTACTAGAGAGAGAAGCACTAATGTCTGGGATTTGAAAACCAGGGGGCTCAATGCCTGCCCAGAGTCTCATTTGGTCAAATCACACAACTCTTTCCATAAGTGAGCCCCAAAGCAAAACCTCACCATAGGGTATATATATACAGCCTTCTCCAGGGTCAGACAACATCACAACCTTTGTGACCCACTGCCTAATTACAACATAACAAAAGGTGTGGGCTTTGCTGACAAACAAGCCTCCCCTAAGCAAGTTTCTCTTGTTGGGCTCCAAGTGAGAGGCCCATTAAGGGGTAGGGAAGATCTTCAAATTCCTTTACCATTACAATCCCTGCCCTCAAGGAGCTTGTGATCTAATGGGGGGAAGACAGCACACAAAAACAGCTGAAAGGGGTGGGAAGAAAGGTACCCAACATGGGGGCATGGCAGAAAAGTCAGAGAAGTTCTATTAGTTTGTAGTTCATTGATTGACTTACCTCCAAGCTTCAGAGAATGGATTTGCATATCAGATCTGTTCTTAGCATGCATTTTCAATTATTTTGTTATTGTTTTCTCCATTTGCATTGTTATAGTCATCATGAATATGGTTTTCTTGGTTCTGCTTATTTCCCTTTTTATGAGTTCATATAAGTCTCTCCATGCTTTTTTGTATGTATTATATTTGTTATTTTTTACAGCATTTATTTCATATTTCATCCTGTCCATGTACCAAAATTTGTTTAGCTATTGCCAAAAATGATGATCATTTACTTTCTTTCCAGTTCTCTGCTGCCACAAAAAGGAGTTGCTATTTATAGTTTGGTGTATGTGGGGCCTTTGTTTTGTCAATGCCCTCCTTGAGATATATGTACCTAATAGAATCTCTGAATCAGAGTATAGATATTTTAGTTACTTTATTTTTATAATTCCAAATTATTTTCCAGAATGGTTGTGCCAATTCACAGCTCCACCAACAATGTATTAGTGTGCTTCCTATAATCCCACAAACCAATATATCAAAAAATACTGAGATTATATGCAAGACTCCATGGTCCCCCATTTCTATTAAAAAATAAGCTCGTCCTGTTTACACCATCTTTTCCACTCAGAAAACTCTTTTAGTGTCTCTGCTCCCTTTTACACTTTCCCTCTCCAGTTCACCCTTAAGGTAGCACTTGGATTTATCTTCTTTATCCATAGATACTGTCATGTTACTCTGATCAAAAATCCCACAAATCAATATTAGATCAATATTTACTCATGAGCTTATTTGACTTCTAGCTTGAACATTCTTTCCCCCAGACATCTAGTCTAACTCTGGCTCCCAGCTTCCTGTGGCTCTGCTCTACTCTTCAGCAAACTTCTCCCATCACAGGCCTCATGTAATTACATTCAGCCTATTAGGGGGCAGAGTTTACTTTCAAAGCAGGAAAGGTCTTCAAATTCTCCCCTTGGCCTATTTAGGGGCAGGGAAGATCTTTAAATTACCATTTCCATTATAATGCTTTATACCTTCCTGTCTTTGTGCTTTTACTCATGCCATTTCTTGTGCCTAAATGTCTTTCCTCCTCTTTATTTGTGGAATTCTTACCCATCCCTCTCAACTCCCCTCTAAATAACAACAATAACTCAAATATTACCTCTTCTATATAATTCCTTCCTGTATCCTTCCTGTTGGTAATCATCCTCCCCCTTCCCCTTCACACAGCACTTTGTTTTGCATTTCTCTAAGGAAAGTATAAGAGAAGAGGAAAGGGACATGCATTTATTAAGGCCCTACTAGGTTTCAGAGTAGAATAGAATAGGAGGCTTTTACATGAAATTGTGAATCTCTACTATTCACAGGTTGCTATTCTTTTTAAAATATTATGAATTCAACAAGTTGTTTTCAAAGCTTGTTTATATTTCCTACTGACTTTTCTTCTGTGCCTTTAAAAAGATGCCTTAATGATCCAATTTTCTAACTTTTCTTTCTCTTTTCTCTGTTTTTCCTCCCCCAGTTCATTTGGCAACCCTATTGTTTGTCCCCTCCCCCTCCTCCTGATCAAAAGAAAAACAAAATCTTTGAATCAAATATGGATAGTCAAACAAAAGAAACCCCCACAGTTTGTGTGTCAGGAGGAGGCTAGCATGTTTCATCACTGGTCTTCTGGAATTGTGGTTGGTTATTGTATTGGCAGGAGTGCTTAAGTTAAGTTCTTACTTGTTTTCCTTTAAACAGTTGTAACTGTTAAATTGTTCTCCTGGTTCTGCTGACTTCACTCTGAATCATTTTTCCTCATAGCAGCATTTTTGTAGTACTAAAAACTATAAATGAAGTGGGTGTCTATTAAGTGGAAAATGGTTGAACAAACTCTGATGTATGAATGTTGTGGAATATTATTGTGCTGTAAGAAACAGTGAGGATGAGGTATAACATCCCTTTGGGAGGCTCCCTGAAAGACAAATAGCTCTGTGCTTTATGCTACATGCTATGTACTTAGAGGGACACATAATGATTCCTGATTGGCTAGGAGGATGCTGAACTAGACTCTGCATCTCTGCATAGGAGAGCTAATTCTCTCCTCCCACCCTGCCACCACTCTAGTGCAGGTCCTCATCACTTCACACCTGGATTATTGCAATAGCCGGATGGTGGGTCTGCCTGCCACAAGTCTCTCCCACTCCTCTATTCTCCTTTGAGCCACCAAAGTGTTTTTCCTAAAGTGCACATCTGATCATGTTACTTCTCCCCTTCACTTAATAAACTCCAGCAGCCCCATACTGCCTCCAGGATCAAATACAAAATGGTCTATTTTGCATTCAAAGCCCTTCATAAGCTAGCCCCCCCCCCCCACCTGACCAGTCTTCTTATACTTTTCTCCCCAACATGTATTCTTTGATGCAGTGACCCAGACCTCCTGGCTGTTCCATAAACAAGACACTTCTTTTGGCTTGAGGCATTTTTTTTCTCCCCCCCATGCCTGAAATGTTCTCCCTCCTCTGATGGTTGACCTCCCTGGCTTCCTTTATGTCCCAATGAAAATCCCTTCTTTTACTAGAAGCCTTCCCCAACTCCTCTTAATTCAAGTGCCTTCCCTTTGTTAATTATTTCCTATTTCTTTTGGTAATTACTTGCTTTATATTTATTTCCCCAATTAGTTTAAGAGAGGTGATGAGCTCAAGGTGCAGAATAAAACATACATTTTCAAATATGGTAATTGTGGGGATTTCTTTTGACTATCCATATTTGATACCAGGGTTTTGTTTTTCTTTGGATCAGGAGAGGGAAAAGGGACTAATAATAGGGTTACCAAATGAAGGGAGGGAAAGAAAAATGAGAAAATCGGGGCATTAAAGCATCTTTTTAAATGCACAGAAGGAAAGTCTCTAGGAAAGGGGAGGCCCTGTTTGCTTTTCTTTGTATTCCTTACCTGGCCCAAGGGCAGGCACTTAATGAATATTTATTGATTGATTAAACTGAAATCAAAATAAATGCTAGGCATCTGGAGATCAGATGACTATGGAGGCTGCAGACATGGATAGACAATTAGTTTGGCTTGACTGTATTACAAAAGAAGGTTGAAAATGTGGGTGGGAAAAGGTATGAAGGGAAAGGATTCTGACTATAAAAAACAGACAATAAAAATAGTTAAAAAAATGGAGCACCAAAAGATAAAGTAGGAGCTGCCTCCCCTTAGGATTCTTGGTACACAGTCTAAGATGCCAGGGGTCATGTCTGGGCTGTATATTAAGCCCTGGCTAATCCCAGTTGTGGGATGGGAAGAATAGGGGCAAGGATATGGGAGGGAGAACTAGTACCATTTCAGCTCATGACTCTTGTTCAATGCATTCCCACACCATTATTTTTTTAACTTTAAAGGAATTTCTTTTGGTGCCTGGGTAGAAGATTATAACTCTATAGATGGCACTCTGTGATTAGACTTAAGATATGTTTTCCAAGGAAAGCTGTGTCATGCTGAACTTGCACATCTGCACCAAATCCAATCAATGACATGATTCAATGACATGGAAGGCAGCCTGTATTTATAAAACACAGACTGAGTGAAATCTGCCCGGACAACCCTCCAGATCACTGACTGCCTTCTGAGCTCTGTTTAGAAGGCTTCTCTCACTCAGGGGAGGCAGGCAATGCTAGATTCCCTGGATAAAGCTGCTCTTTCCACAAATGGGGCTGAGAAACATTGTCAGGCCACTTGAACAAACAGATGCCTGGTTTCCCCTACCCACTTTCCCTCTTTCCCCCATTGTGAGGCTTGACAAAAATCATTGAGTTGAAGATGATGGCTGAGAAGGATGAAGTCAGCAATATGTCACCAAAATCACGCCATGGTCACAAAAGGAAGAAAAAGAAGTGCTGAACTCCAAGCTCAATCACGTCATGGGAGCAGGGAAAGAGGACTTTACCTCCCTCCAGTCACCTTTCTCCCTTTTCTTTTCCTCTCCAGGTGCTTTCATTCTATGCCATCTACCATTATGGAATAATCACGATGGTGAAGATGATGGTGATGATAATTCTCTTTTACATATTGTTTTAAGGTTTTCAGATCATAACTAGGGTAGGGTAACTGAGGCTTTGTCCAGGGTGCCAAAGTCTAGAAGGCCTTGACAGCAGAAATGAACTGAGCTTAGCACTTCGTTAGCAAGAACATAAATCATAAGATCATAGATTCTGAGCTGGATCTCTAAGTACAGCTCTCATTTTACAGAAGAGGAAATTGAGGCCCATAGAGATTATATGATTTGTCTAGGGTCACACAGCACATAAATATGGGGAAAAATTTGGATTAGGACCTTCCTTATTCTAGGTCTAGGACTCTCTCCATGGTGCTACCTAGCTATCCCCCCAAATTGGTTTAAGCCTTACTTAAAGAGAAAGCTGCTAGAGAACCTGTTATCTCTCTCTTCCCCTACCCAAGCAATACCCCAGGTGGGTTCTTCTCTAATCCTCTCCTGACCTGCCATTGATCTCATTAGTGATCTGGGCTTCCCAGTATGTGTGCCTGTGGGACCTTGTATTCTGAAGTCTCTCCTTGAAGCCTTAGTGCCAACACTACAAACTGCATCTGTATTGAAAAGTTGATTTGAGGGTTCTTTGACTCCAAGCATGAATATTGCTAATTATGGCTCTGGATTCTTTCAAAGTCTTTTCCTTAGAACATTCTTTTGAGGTAGGTAGGGAAAGTAACATTATTCCTATTTTACAGACTTTTCAGAGGTTCAGTTAGCTGAAGAGATTTGCTCACAGTTGCATAGGTAATGTCAGAGCTGAAACTTAACTAAGGTCTCACTTCTTATATTAGGCTCTTCCTCATTCCCTACATTGCTGCTCTTCCTCTTACAGAACTGGCTACCTCTTTTATTTATCCCCAAATTTATTTGGTATTTACCATATGTTTGCATGCCTTTGCCACTGATTGAATGAAAGTTCATGACTTCTTCAGTCCTGTGGTACCAGTCCCATTCTCAATGATCTTTTAGAACGGTCACTGACAGTGACTCAACAGTTACATTCACCAGTTTCTTTAGTACTCTGGGTTATAGTTTGTCTGCTATGAACGAGGAAAGTATGGCCATAAAAAGAACCAATGACAAGCGGGGGGGGCAGGCAGAGGGGAAACCAAAGTAGAGGTTGAGTAGAGGAAGAATAGCAGTGACCAGGACCTCTAATGTTCAACCTATTCATTGGACTAACGAGCAACAGAAAGGGGAGGTTTGAACCTGAACACCTGAACTGTGTTGTGGCTTGATTTCAGGCCATGAGATTTCTGGTTGCCTGATCTGGGAAGAATTTGTGGCTTGTGGATTCAGGCTGGTTGCTTTAATGTATTGGATTTTATTCCTTTCTAATATGGTTAGAACTCTAATTTTAAAGAATTGTATTCAGTGCTTTTGTGAATGACTTTAATTGTAAATAACCTTTAAGAACCTCCCTCCCTGTATTAATTAGTCTGCTCAGCTTGGACCTCCATCCTGGGGCTGAGCTGATTGGCCTGTGAGAGAGTGGAAACACATTAAAAAGCCTTTATCTTGCTAGGTTCACACAATACTTCACATCCATTCATCTTGTACATTTTGGGATGTCTTGCCATTGTTTTCTACTATTATGAATGTCCTCTTCTCCTAATTTCCCCTTTCCTGAACTCCTATCCTGCTTTTACGTCTTGCTCTGGGAACAGTAATGCAATCAAAACCACCAGAGCTTCTGAAAAGGGCATGACAATTGCCTACCTTCTAGCTCTTCTCATTATTCCTTTGACTCAGGAAAACAAAACCAAACCCAACTAAACGTTTCCCTGGCCTCTACATATGTTATTTTTCTCTGTTAGAACGTAAATTCCTTGAAGACAAAGACAGTCTTACTTTTGTCTTTGTATTTTTGGTACCTAGCCTGGCATATAGTAGGCATTTAATAAATTTAAAAAAATAAGCAATTAATTCAAATGAAATGCAGATGTTATAGGAATGAGGGACATTCTTTCTCAGTGTGATGGGTGTTAGAATGGAGAGTCAGATTTCATAGATCTACGATAACCCACAAAAGGGTGCACCTAAGGGGGTGAGGGGTAGCCAGCTCTCTAAGAGGCAAGAGAACTGCGCAGTGACCTAGAGTACTCTTCAGTTTCAGGTGTGCCTAGCAGCTGGGAAATGAGCCTTTGACTCACATCACTTGGCCCTTATTGTTGAATAGTATTAAGCACTGATCAGTACTTCTGCATAACTGGACAAATAAGGTCCAAACTTCAGCCTGGTCCTCTACAATTTGATTCTAACCTACCTTTCTGGTTTTATCTTTTATTCTTCCCTTGCATGGAGCATTCATTAACTCTAGCCAAGTTGAAATCTTCAATGCTCCCTGACTACCTCGTACATTTCTCTACCTTTGTGCCTCCATACATGTCTTTCCTACTATTTTATTGAATTCCACTCATACTTTTAGGCCTGACTCAATTATTGTTTCCTCCATGAAGCCTTCCTTGGTTTACTTGACCTGAAATGATCTTTCCCTTTCTCACAGCACTTTCCCATATACTTATCCATCTACTTTATTGCACATACAGTGGTGTGAACTTGGAGCTGAGGTAACGACACTTCTTGTGGGTAGTTTTTTCTGTAGGTCTTCAAAAATATGATGAGTTTTAGGTGGGAGAAAAAGTAAAAAAACCCCCACCACATTCTAGTTGAAAAGATTACCTGGGATATGGCTGATCTTATTTATCTCAGACAGTCAGCACATATCAGAAACATTTGCAAGACAATCTTTTTATTTATTGTCCCTAGACGGCAGGAAAACCTATAGATGGATTTAGTCATATAAAATCCAGTCAGATATAAGCAAATCATTGGGAGCTTTCAGTTGGAAAGATGGCCTCATAAATGTTGGCTCCAGAAATTCCAAGTCTCTGACCATTAACAGGAGTATGCAGACAGGTCACAAAAAATTGCAACATCAAAATCTTTCCTATGGGCCCTATTAGGGAGTATGTAAGCTTAAATTAAGCTTTCTCTATTAAAAACATCTTTTAGTACAAAGGCTAGCACATAGTGGGAACTTAATAAATGCTTATTGATTAATTGATTTCTTTTAGGTTCAAATATTCAAGTTTTCACTTTAAAAAAATACTGCCTCATTGGCCTTGACAAACTTTCATTCATTGTTAAACTTTAATCCATTCACTCTTGGAAAAAAATCCATGTATTATGAAATATGGAGTACTTAAAAACCTATGTTTTATTAAAAAGTACAAACTTAATAACTCATTTGTAAGCTTAATGTCTCAAGAACATTACCCATTGCAGAAAATGTCAGGCTCCATCTACAATATGGAGAAAAAAATCAGTCCTGGCACCTGTTATTTGGGCTGTCTCCATGATTGATTTTATGGAAATGGACTGGATTGCAGTGATCTGATTTGGTTAACATGGCCAAAATAACCAGCTCACTAGGGGTCATGTTTAAATTATTGTGTTTGGCTTTAGAGGCAATGGGGAATAGTGAAAAGTTGTTGAACATGGAGTCGGGAGAAATCTGATTTTGAATGATACCACCTCCCCTATTCATTAGCTCTATGACTATTAACTGTATTATTAGCCATCATTAGCTCTGTTAACTTTTCTGAGTTTCAGTTTCCTCATCTGTAAAATGTAGACTATATTACAAATAGTGTGGCATAGAGGATAGGAAGCCAGATACCTATGAAGTCAGCAAAACCTGGGTTCAAGTCCTACCCTTGACAAATACTACCTATATAACCTTGGAAAAGTCACTTAATCTCTCGCTCCATTTAGTAACTCTAAGTTAGAGATGAATTGACACTCTGTATCAGTGGAGAGAATTTTCATACCAGGGAATTCCCCTACATAAATAAAATCACAGTTCCATACTAGAAAATAATTCATGTAGTGCTCCTACAATATTATTCATATGGGGATCAAATGAAATCTCTCTCTCTCTCTCTCTCTCTCTCTCTCTCTCTCTCTCTCTCTCTCTCTCTGTCTCTCTCTCTCTCTCTCTCTGTCTGTCTAGAAACCTATATTGTAAGATACAGGTTTGCAAATCTTGAAATACTTAGCTATTTTAGCTTTTGTGGGTGTGTCTTCTCTATAGTCATATGGCTAGGCCTAGCAAAGGCCTAGTTGCTCCCCTGTTGCTCAGCCTCTTGCTAAACCAACGTAACAAAATGCTGCTATAGTCCTATTACTGGATGCCACCTGTGTCCCTCCCATTTCTGTGTTTCTAGAATTACCTTGAAGTTTCTCAGAGCATCAGGGTAATTTGCATGGCCTGGTGCTAGTTGGTACTTCATTTAAGTTGGAAAGATAATGGGAGAAGGGTTAAGAATTTTTCTGAAGCCTCAGAAAGATTCACTGGGATAAATGTTGATTGTGTGTGGGAGGCATAATGCTTATACCTTAAGGCATAGAAAAGAATAGAATTCATTCAATGTGTATAATCAGTGTAAAGCTATGAATCTTAACACCCCTGCCATCCTTGCTATTACTTTTCCACTGCCACTGCAGAGATGGAAGGACTAAGGACTAAGGACCACATAGGACTAAGGACCATTTTGTATTATCTTTGTTTCATAGGTTTCCATAGCCAGAGAATTTAATACCCAGTGACCAAGACTATTGATGATGAGTCTTATTGTAATTCCCTGACCTGATCCTTGGAGAGAAGACATAGTCTGTTGCCAGAGCTGTATTAGAAACTTTTTCATCATGGAACAGTTTTGAGACTTTGAGACCTCTCTATTAACAAGAAATCCAATGCCAGGGATGTATATCCAGGCTATTTTGGGGAAACTTCTATGTCTTGTCAACCTTTTCACATTCATGTAAGCATAAATTATATGACCAGAAGAAAACTAAAGCTCATTAATTAAAAAATTATGAAATCTTGGACAATAAACTGAATACTTTAGGTGCATATTGTTGTTCAGTTGTGTTTGACTTTTTGTGACATCATCTGGGTCACCCTATTTCTTGGCAAATATACTGTAGTGGTTTGCCATTTCCTTCCCCAGCTCATTTTACAAATAGGGAAACTAAGGCAAACAGGGTTAAGTGACTCACTCAGGGTCACACAGCTAGTAAATGTCTGAGGTCAGATTTGAACCCAGGAAGATGGAAACAAGGTCAGAAAACAGGATGACTACAAAATCACGAGTATAAAAATATCAGCAAGAATAGTATTTGGGCTGCTAAAACTCATAATAATGATTTTTGGGGAATGCTAAGGATAACAAAGTCACCAGATCTAGACAAACTGTGACTACAATCTCAGGGCTGGTTGATATGATTTCTGAGTCACTATTAGTCACTTTTTAAAATTTTAAAAAATTTTTTTTTAGGATCTGCAAATGCATTCATATTATACATTATTCCAATTACAAAGGCGTATTGTACTAGGTGGGATGAAAGATGGTAAGGAAGAAATAAAACCAAACAATGAAAAGAACAAGATCATTTAGTTTGTTTCCATCAGGATTCAGGCTCAGTTCTTTCTAGTTATATCTCTGGATGGTGCATTTCTCACTTTCTTGAGTCTTTCGGGATTAACTTATATCACTGCATTGCTGAAACGAGTCCAGTCTGTCATAGTTGGTCATCACAGATATGGTATACAAATTGTATACAAATTGTATACAGATATGGTATATCTGTGATTGTATACAAATTTCTTCTGATTCTACTCTTCTCGCTCAGCATCAGTTTGTATAAGTCTCTCCAGGTAATTATGAAATCCGTCACCTCTTCGTTTCTTATAGCACAATAATATTCCATTACATTCATATGCCACAACTTGTTTAGCCATTCCCCAATTGATGGGCACCCCTTTAGTTTCCAATTCTTTGCAACCACAAAAAGGGCTGCTAAAAATATTTTTGTACATATGGGTCTTCCTCCCACTTCTAGGATCTCTTTGGGATATAACCCTAGAAGTGGTATGGCTGGGTCAAAAGGTATGAAATTATTTATAATCCTTTGGGCATAATTCCAGATTGCACTACAGAATGGTTGGATAATTTCAAAACTCCACCAGCAATGTATTAGTGTTCCAATTTGTCCACATCCTCTCCAGCATTTGTCATTTTCTTGTTTTGTCATCTTAGCCAATCTGACTGGAGGGATGTGGTATCTCAGAGTTGTTTTGATTTGCATTTATCTAAGTAATAGTGATTTAGAGCATTTCTTCATATGCTTATCGATATCTATAATTTCTTTCTCTGAAAATTTCCTGTTCATATCCTTTGACCACTTATCAATTGGGGAATGACTTGTATTCATATAGATTTGGCTCAATTGTCTATAAATTTTAGAGATGAGTCCTTTATCAGAGACACAAGTTGTAAAAATTCTTTCCCAATTTCCCACCTTCCTCTTGATCTTGGTTACATTGGCTTTGTTTGTACAGAAGCTTTTCAATTTAATGTAATCAAAATTATCCATTTTGCATTTTATAATGCTCTCTAATTCTTGTTCGGTCCTAAAGTCTTCCCCCCTCCACAGATCTGTCAGGTAAACTATTCCTTGCTTTCCCAAACTGCTTACAGTATCATCCTTTACACCTAGATCATGCACCCATTTGGACTTGATTTTGGTATATGGTGTTAGATAATGGTTTATGCCCAGTTTCTGCCATACTGTATTCCAGTTTTCCCAGCAGTTTTTGTCAAATAGTGCATTCTTATCCCCAAAACTGGGGTCTTTGGGTTTATCGAACAATAGATTGCTATATTCATTAACTGCTGGGTCTCCTGCGCCTAATCTATTCCATTGATCCACTACTCTACATCTCTGCCAGTATCAAGCAGTTTTGATGACTGCTGCTGTATAATACAGATTAAGATCTGGCATAGCTAGTCCACCTTCCCTAGTGTTTCTTTTTATTAATTCCCTTGATATTCTAGACCGTTTGTTTTTCCAAATAAATTTTGTTATTATTTTGTCTAACTCTAGAAAGTAGTTTTTTGGTAAATTGATTGGTATGGCACTAAATATATAGTTTAGTTTGGGTAAAATTGTCATTTTTATTATATTAGCTTGACCCAGCCACGAGCAATTGATATTTTTCCAACTATTTAGATCTGCTTTTATTTGTGTGAGAAGTGTTTTATAGTTGTGATCATATAGATTCTGGGTTTGTTTTGGCAAGTAGATTCCCAAATATTTTATAATGTCTACAGTGACTTTAAATGGGATTTCTCTTTCTATCTCTTGTTGTTGAGTTTCATTAGAGATGTACAGGAATGCTGAGGATTTATGTGGGTTTATTTTATATCCTGCAACTTTGCCAAATTTATTTATTGTCTCTAGTAGTTTTTTTACTTGATTCTCTAGGATTCTCTAAGTATATCATCATATCATCTGGGAAGAGTGATAGCTTGGTCCCTTCTTTACCTAATTTGATTCCTTTGATTTCTTTTTCTTCTCTAATCGCTACTGCTAGTGTTTCTAGTACCAGACTGAATAAGAGGGGTGATAGTGGACACCCTTGTTTCACTCCTGATCTTATTGGAAAGGCTTCTAGTTTATCCCCATTGCATATAATGCTTGCTGATGGTTTTAAATAGATGCTATCAACTATTTTGAGGAAGGCTCCATTTATTCCTATACTTTCTAGTGTTTTTAATAGGAATGGGTGTTGTACTTTATCAAAAGCCTTTTCTGCATCTATTGAGATGATCATGTGGTTTCTGCTAGTTTTATTGTTGATGTGCTCAATTATACTGATGGTTTTCCTAATATTAAACCATCCTTGCATTCCTGGGATGAATCCTACCTGATCAGAGTGTATTGTTTTTGTGATAAGTTGTTGGAGTCTTTTGGCTAATATTTTATTTAGAATTTTTGCATCTAAATTCATGAGGAAAATTGGTCTATAATTTTCTTTCTCTGTTTTATCTCTTCCTGATTTAGGAATCAGTACCATATTTGTGTCATTGAAAGAGTTTGGTAGGACTCCTTCTTCACTAATTTTCCCAAATAGTTTGTAAAGTATTGGAATCAATTGTTCTTTAAATGTTTGGTAGAATTCACTAGTGAACCCATCTGGCCCTGGAGATTTTTTCCTAGGGAGTTCTTTGATGGCTTGTTTGATTTCTTTTTCTGAGATGGGGTTATTTAGGTAATTCACTTCCTCTTCAGTTAATCTGGGCAACTTGTGATTTTGTAAATATTCATCCATTTCACTAAGATTGTCATATTTATGTGCATACAATTGGGAAAAATAATTCCTCATTATTTTTTTGATTTCCTCTTCATTGGAGGTAGATTTACCCTTTTTATTTTTGATACTCATAATTTGGTTTTCTTCTTTCTTTTTTTATCATATTGACTAAGGGTCTATCAATTTTGTTGATTTTTTCATAAAACCAGCTCTTAGTTTTATTTATTAATTCAATGGTTTTCTTAATTTCAATTTTATTAATCTCACCTTTGGTTTTCAATATTTCTAATTTAGTACTAAATTGGGATTTTCAATTTGTTCTTTTTCTAGCTTTTTCAATTGCATGTCCAATTCATTGACCTCCCTTCTCTCTGCTTTAATTAAGTATGCACTCAGGGATATAAAACTTCCCCTGAGAACTGCCTTTAGTGCATCCCACAAATTTTGGTATGTTGTTTCATTATTATCATTCTCTTGAATGAAATTATTGATTGTTTCTATAATTTCTTCTTTGACCCACCAATTTTTAGGATTAAATTTTTAGTTTCCAATTAGTTTTTAGTCTATTTTTCCATGGCCCTTTATTGCATATAATTTTTATTGCATCATGATCTGAGAATGATGCGCTTAATATTTCTGCCTTTCTGCACTGGATTGTGAGGTTTTTATGCCCTAGTACATGGTCTGTTTTTGAGTATGTACCATGCACTGCTAAAAAGAAAGTAAATTCCTTTTTATCCCCATTCAGTTTTCTCCAGAGATCCATCATATCTAGTCTCTCTAAGATTCTATTCACCTCCTTAACTTCTTTCTTGTTTATTTTAAGGTTAGATTTATCGAGTTCAGAGAGGGGAAGATTAAGGGCCCCCACTAGTATAGTTTTGCTATCTATTTCTTCCTCTAATTCCTTTAACTTCTCCTCTAGGAATTTAGATGCTATACTACTTGGTGCATATATATTAAGTAGTGATATTGCTTCATTCTCGATGGTGCCTTTTAGTAGGATATAGTTTCCTTCCTTATCTCTTTTAATTAGATCTATTTTTGCTTTTGCTTTATCTGAGATAAGTATTGCTACCCTGCTTTTTTTACTTTAGCTGAGGCATAATAAATTTTACTCCAACCTTTTACCCTTACCCTGTGGGTATCCCTTTGTTTCAAATGTGTTTCTTGTAGACAGCATATTGTAGGATTATGGTTTTTAATCCATTCTGCTATCTGCCTTTGTTTTATGGGAGAGTTCATCCCATTCACATTCAGAGTAAAAATGACTATCTGTCTCTTCCCTTCCATCCTATTCCCTCCCCTGTTTATGTTTTTGTTTCTTCCTTCTCTCTTCCCCTCCTTGAAGTTTTCCCTTTTGACCACCCTCTCCCTCAGTGTTCCCACCCAGTGAACCCTCTTCTTAACCTACTCTCTCCCCTTATTACTGTTTCCCTCCCTTCTAATCCCCCCCTTTAGTCTCCTCTTTTTCACCCTCCCTTACCCTTCTGCTTTCTATAAGATGAAATAAGTTTTTATACTTATCAGAGTGAATTACTCCCTGTTTGATTCCAAAGCAATGAGAGTGAATTTCAAACATTGCTCCTCTCCCTCCCTCCTTTTCCTCTATTTAATGAATTTATGTGTCTATTCACATTAAAATCTTGAACTTCACTGATTTAAGTTGATCCCTCTTTGAACCAGAACCAGTAAGAATAGTGTTTAAATGATGTTCCTCTCCCTCTTTCTTTCCCCTCTTCTATAGTGTGTTTTAATGTCTCTTCAGATGGCATATTTTACCTTTTCCTATCTAATCCGTTCCTTTTTCCCATTACAGTCTCTTTGATCCCCTTAATAGTTTTTTTTTTTTTTTAGACATCAGGTTAGTGCATTCATACCCACACCCTCTATCTAAGTATAACCCTTTTGAAGGTCATGATAATCATAAAGATTTTGAATATTGACAGTTATCAGCTCCACATATAGGGATGTGAACATTTTGCTCTTGTTGCATCCCAAGTAATGAGCGTGTGTTTGTGGGTGTGGGTGTGTGCACTTTTGCATGTGTGAGTTTGTGTTTCTCTTGTTTACCTTTTTATGTCTTTCTTGTGTCTTGTAATTGGAGATCAAATTTTCCATTGAACTCTGGCTTTTTCACCAGGAACATCTGGAAGTCCCTTATTTCATTAAACATTCATCTCCTTGCCTGGAAGATTATGCTCAGTTTTGCCAGTTAGTTAATCCTTGGTTGTAGTCCTGGCTCTCTTGCCCTATGAAATATCAAATTCCAGTCCCTCCACTCTTTTAATGTAGAAGCTGCTAGGTCCTGTGTGATCCTAACTGTAGTTCCTCGATATTTGAATTGTTTCTTTTTGGCTGCTTGTAGAATTTTTTCTTTAATCTTGTAATTCTGGAATTTGGCTACTATATTTCTTGGAGTTTTCAGTTTGGGATCTCTCTCAGGAGGAGTCAGGTGAATTCTGTCGATAGTTATTTTATCTTCTGATTCCAGGACCTCAGGACAGTTTTCTTTGACAATCTCTTGGAGGATGTTGTCTAGGCTGCTTTTTTCATCATGGCTTTCCGGTAGACCAATAATTCTTAGGTTGTCTCTCCTGGATCTGTTCTCTAGGTCAGTTATTTTTCCAGTAAGATATTTTACATTTTCTTGCAATTTTTCGATTGTCTTGTTTTGTTTGATTGACTCTTGCTGCATCATAGAGTTCTGAGCTTCAATTTTATTGTTTCTAATTAATTATGGTCTTCAGTTATTTTTTGAAGTTCCTCTTTTAGGGAAGTATTTTCTCCAATTACTTCACTGAGATGTTTTTCCAAGTTGGTTACTGCCTCCCTGATTTGGTCTTTAAAATTTTTCTTAAGCTCCTCCAGGAATGCTATTTGGGCTTGAGACCAGATCATGTTTCCTTCTGTGGTCTCAGGTGTGTGTAGAGAGTCTATATTGTCCTGTGTATTTTGTTGTTCTTGCCCTGCATAGTATGCTCGAATAGACTTTTTTGCCTTCCCCTTCTCCTTCTCAGCTTCTTTTTTTCCCATTGTGACTCCCTGTTTCTTAGTTTCTCAGGCTATGAGTTTAGGGCCTGATCCTTGACTTTGAATACCTCTGGGTGGCTAGTTTATGGCTAAGTCAGGGAAGTCAGTGAGGGATGTAGATGAGTAGGTATGGGTGCCTCTGACCACTTCAGATTTCTGCCTTTATACCCCTGGGCTATAAGTAGGCTTTTGTTGGTGAGGAGAGGTGGGGCTTGTTGGGACCCCACCCTCTCTTCTCTTCAGACTCCTGACTGTCTCAGTTACACCCCTTCTTGGAGACTCTCAAGCCTGGGGCTATTTTCATTAACTTGGGACTTCAATCTGGGTGGGAGACTTATCTTTGGGTTTTCTGCTTCATGAAGGAGGGATGGGAGGATCAGAGCAGCTAGAATTTACTTTGCCATTCCAGCCCCTGTATTATACAGGCAGGCAGTTTCTAAACTTCCAGGCTGGGGGCCAAATGCAGCTAGAGAAGCCACTCTTTCCACTGAGGGCCCAACTCTCCTACCTGACTCCAGTGATCCTACCCGTCTGAGAGATGACTGTGATTCGTCCTCGGTAAGTCTGCAGGCTGGGGCTTTTGCTCTCTCTGGTGTAGTCTGCTTATCTGCTCTTAGGTCTGGGCTGTGCAGACACCAAGTGCTCTGCGCTCGACCAGTCTGGACACACTGGGCAACCTCCTGGGCTGGACTCTGCCACACTTCGTCTTCCAGTGGGCTCCGTCACTGTGGATTCCACTCAGATTCACCCTTTGAGCCTTAGTGACCGAGGAGCTCATCGAGGTTACTGCTTCCTTTCCGCCATCTTGGCTCCAGCTGTCTATTAGTCACTTTTGTGATAGAAGAGGTGCCAAAAGATTAGAGAAATGCTAACATTGTCCCATTTTTTTTTTTAAAAGAAAAGGTGTATGAGAATGGAGTCTGAAAATTTTTGACCAGAGAACTTGAATTCGTGGCAAAATTCTGCAATATAAAGAGAATGGTAAGGGATATCTAGAAAAGGGAGAAATCATCATAAAGATCTATCATGACTTTATCAAGAACTGGTCATTTCAAACTAATCAAATTTTTTGGGGTTTATTTTAGACTGTGTTACTAGACTGGTAGATTCTCGGAAGTCTGGGTAGATAGATTTCAGCTAGTTTTTAACAAAGCATTTGACAAAGTTTCAGGCTATTCTAGTGGAAAATATGGAGATGTGTGGGCTAAAACATAAGAAAAGCTAAGTTTTAGTGTCTAAAATCTCTGCATTGTGATGGTGTTCTTTGGCCACCATTATCTATTGAATGAATTCAGTGAGAGTATTTTTTTCCATAACATGGATGTCTATAGCAAAGTGCCCCAGATATCTATTTTTGGTCCCATATTATCTAACTTTTTTAATCAATGACTTGCATAAGGTATAGGTGACATTGAAATGGACACTCGGACAGAATCACCAGGCCAAGACCATCAATAATCGAATTCAGGAAGCGTTTATTAGCTGGCCAGCGGCAGTCCTAGGAAAAGTCCCAGGAGCTGCACTGAACCCCAGTAGACACACAGTTTAAATAGTCCAAAAGCTACCATCATATCAGGGGCAGGCTGGTCGGGCAGGATATGGGGCGGGGGCACTCTTAGATAACGCAGGTTGTTCAAAGACTGAAGGGAGGATTCTTGGGTTTACAAGGCTTACTACTTTAGCCGGATGAGATAAGAGTGGGCTGGGGCACACTGGGTTAAAGATGTTCGATAACCTAGCGGAATGCAGGATTCTTGGGTTTGGTCGGATGAGATCAGAGTGGGCTGGGGCACACTGAGTTTCGATAACCTAGAGGAATGGAGGATTCTTGAGTTTGCAAGAATTCAGGATACAAAGATGGGCCCCTCCTAGGCCAGTGAAATGTCAAGGCATACTACTTCAACATAATTATTCATTTTTTATATGCTTCAAAGCCAGGAAAGATGGCTAACACAACAGGGTCAGGTCTAAAAAAAAAAGCCCTTGATAGGTTGTTGGGCC
Source organism: Gymnobelideus leadbeateri (assembly GCA_011680675.1). Taxonomy (NCBI): domain Eukaryota; kingdom Metazoa; phylum Chordata; class Mammalia; order Diprotodontia; family Petauridae; genus Gymnobelideus; species Gymnobelideus leadbeateri. The sequence continues at coordinate 821,446 of WOXC01004676.1, read as the reverse complement.
AAATCAAATAAGAAGATAGGGATAAAAGCCAAAATGTTATATATAGGTTCAAAAATGGAAATGTCAGTTTACCTATATTGCTTGTTAGAAGCCTTGGGGTAGGGTGGAACAGTGTAGCTGTTTTTAAATGTTTTAAAATATTTGGAATGTGTAGGAAAGATTAAGCTTATTCTCTTTGGTTTCAGCAGGTAGAATTAGCAACAATGGGTGGAAGTTTCAGATAGACAAATTTTGGGTTTATATAAAGAAGACCTTCCTAATAATAAGTCCAACTAAAAGTAGAATGAGTTTCCTCAGAAGGTAGTGAATTTCCCCTTACCACTCTCTATAGCTTTTCAAGTTTAGGCCAGATGGCTACTTGTCAAAAATCTTGTAGGATGAATTCTTTTTCAGCTATGGGTTAGACCTGGTGACCTGTGATCTCAATTCAGAGATTCTACTTCTTTGAGAATCTAAAGTCACCTCTATCATGATGTGATATCAGAGCAAGTCATTTGGGGTTGGGGGGGCATAGAGCATATACTTCTCTGGTCAATAAATTTGCAAGAAGGTCTTGATTACTAATAATAGTATCAGTCAATCAATAAACATTCATTAAGTGACTACTATGTGCCAAGCACTGTGCTAAGTGTCAGAAAGCAGTGTGACATATTGAGTTGCATTCTGGATTGGAAACCCTGTGTTCAGATGCTACCTCTGACATTTATTAACTCTGTATCTATGAAACCTTTCATGGGACATTTTTCTTTCAGAAGAGATGGATACTAGCAGTTCCTTGAGTCAGAGGGAAGAATCTTTAATTGTGGAATTATAGTCACTGTGATTGGGATAAACTTAGGCATATGGAAGGGACTTGAAAATCAAGTCTTTTAGGCTATACAATTGTGTACACCCTTTGACCTAGCAATACCATTAATAGATTTGTATTCCAAAGAGATTATTAAAAAGGAAAATATTTATAGCAACTTTTTTATGGTAGCAAAGAATTGGAAATTGAAGGGATGTCCATCAATTGGGGAATAGCTAGATAAGTTGTGGTATATAATTATGTCATAAGAATTGGTGAGCAGGATGCTTTCAGAAAACTCTCAGAAGACTTATATGAACTGATGCAAAGTGAAGTGAGCAGAACCAGAACACTGTACAAAGTAACAGCAACATTGCATGATGTTTGATTGTGCATGACTTAACTATTCTCAGCAATACAACGATCTAAGACAATTTCAAAGGACTTATGATGAAAAATACTATCAACTTCCAGAGAAAAAAATTGATGGAGTCTGAATGCAGATTGAAGTATACTTTCTTTTGCTATCTTTCTTTCTCTTGTTTTTTTTTTTTTTGGTCTGTGTTTTCTTTCACAACATGGTTAATATGGAAATATATTTTGTGTGACTCCACATGTATAATCTATATCAAATTGCCTTCTCAGGGAGGGGGATGGGAGGGAGAAAATGAGAGAATTTGGAGCTCAACATAAAAAAAAATGAATGTTAAAAATTTTTAATAGAGGAAAATCAAGTCCTTTAACTTATAACACATTGTAGAACACCTACTAATATTGTGTAGAAAATGGCAGTCTATCCTGCAAGGAGAGTGAGGGTGAAGGAAAATATGGACTTTCCTTTTTTCTGCTGTTTGGGTCAATCCAGCCATACTCTCTAGAGGAGAAATACCAGAGAGAAAGGTGAGTTCTGGGGCAGTCTGACAAGTCTTCCGAGTTCTGCTGAGAGGAGGCTTACAGGCATATGGAGAGTTGGTAATCACTGGGATTTCTTCTTCATGTGACTCATTTCTCTTTCTTTTCTCCTGCAGCTTCCTTTCCAGACTCTGCACCCCAGGGTGCATTGGAGGCTCTTGCTGGTTTCTTGGCCACTGCTAGAGGCTGCACTTTTGAAGGGTTCCTCAGTATGTTTTCTTTTTCTTTTCTTTTTTTTTTTTCTGGAACAGATGTCAGCAAACTGCAGGAAAACTCAGCAAAAGCCTCAGGGTGCAGAGGGTGCAGAGTATGCAGAGCTGGGTTGGTGGAAGGGGGAGTAAAGAGGAGAGAGTGAATTAGGGTGGGAGTCTACAAGAGAGGGTGTAGGAGAGAGATCTCCCCTGGAATTAGGAGACCTGGATTTGAATCCTATCCCTGTACTTGCTAAGTGATTTGATCTTTTGTAAATCCATGTATTCCCTATGAAACCTCAGTATTCCTATCACTAAAATGAGCAGAGATCACACAAAGAATGCCTTTGAAGATCATATGAGATCATCTGGGTCAGAGATGTCAAACAGTGGCCAGAAAAACTCCCAAGTGGACCAGAAACAGATTAAAATACAATTGGGAGATAATTAATAAAATAAAAATAAAGTAGAACAAGATAATGCTAACTTGTGGTTTTCTAAGTCAATATGTAGCCTGCAGACATCCTCATATACAATATAGTGGTCCTTATTTCTACTTGTTTGGTGGCATGATCTGGGTAAAGGTGTAAACTATAAAGTATAATTATGTTTCTGGAGTGCAGGGAATATGGTTTTGCCTTGGATGTTTTACATAAAACCCTGAAATCTGGATCTTTAAATGAGGCTGGTCTACAATTCATTCACTTAACAAGCACTTATTAAGTGCCTACTATATACTGAATGGTGTATGAAGTGCTCAGGGAAGACTAGCACCTCTGGTGGAAGGACTTGCTGGGCCCTTTTCAGGGCTGCTCATCTACCTTTGGTATCCACCTGTCACTCAACTCTCACCTGTGTCTCCAAGAAGCTGTAACATATGTAGCAGTCATACCTTGGTAAATACTATTTCAGCAGATGGACAAAACCAGGTTGAAAGTAACCAACAGGCCTCAAACCCATCAGTGAATTAGGGGGGTGTCTACCCCAAGCATGTGAAGACTTCCCCCATGGGCAATGGGCTGATAGGAAAGATTTGTTCCATGAAGGTGGTTGAAGCAGGTACTATGGAATGCTTAGAGCTTGGTCAGACATTGAAGACGTCAAGGCAATCCCCTGTATCCTGGGCTATCGCCAGTCATCCTGCCTTTTTGTCTTGCCACTGGACTTTGACTCTGGAAGAGAGAGTGAGACTGATGGCTTTGAGCAACTTTGCCTCACTTAAATCCAATTCAAGTGCAAGTCAAGATTTCACTCTGTGATGTCATTGGTCCTCCTTGAAAATGAAGGAAGATCAACAGCTATATACTGAATACTGTACAAGGCAAAGGGAAAAAAGAGCTTATATTGTACTGAGGGAGAAGACATATTATGTGGACAAGTAAATTTAAAGCATATATAAAGCAAGTTTTTTTGGGGGGAATGAGGGTATAGATTTATATTTTCATTGGTGTAGGGAACTCTTGATTGAGGAGACTCCCTCATCTAATGTAGATTAGTAATTTTTGGTCTTAGACAATTGCCTAAAGCCACTGAAGAATTGAGTGACTTGTTCAGGGTCATACAGCTAGTTAGGTGGCAGAGGCAGAACCTGACTTGAAGTTTGACTCTATCCCTTATTTTGTACTGTCTCTTCTATAAAATAAATGCAAAATATTATTACTATAATTTTTTTTGGTGGTAGGGAAGGCACTAACAACTGGGAAATAAGGAGAGGCCTTGTATAAAGGGTACCAACTGGTTTGCTTTTTAAGATACTTTTAATCCTTCCTAGGGAAAGAATCTTGCTTTCCTGGTCTGGCTCCACAACAGGTTATTTGTTGGATGGATGTTGAAAATAAGACCACTAGCTGCTGCTAGCTTGGCTTGTAGTTTTCTGTTCCCAAGAATGGCTTCCAGATTCAAGAAAGATGTGCCTTTTCTTGATGGCTGCTTTTTGGAATTCGGTGGTTTCTGTTTTCTGTTCGATGGGTTGTTAGCACTAAACTTCAACAATTCCCTGAGCTCACTCAGCCTTTCCATTCTTGCTGTTTATAAGGCAAGCAGAGCTGTAAATCTTGCTGACAATGACTTCTACAGCTATTGGCAGGCACTCATCCACATTTCAGGCAACCGTGGGAACAACTGAAGCCAAATGCCAACACCCGTTATTGGTCTCCTTAGCTTTTCATAGAACTAGCCTAACACACATCTCTCCCAGGTGAAAGGCTTTCTCCAACATGAGCAAAGGGACTATTGGTTCAAAACATCAATAACTTTATGTTGGGACTTCACTTCTCAACAATATTTACAATGTGTTCTGATAAGAAGCCAATGGACTGCTTGGGATAGAAATGAAAAGTTAAGAATTGGTGGTGACTGTGAGAAGGTGGTTGGGGAAAGGAATCGGAATTTCTGGGAAACACTCTCTTCATCCATGCTTTTCATCCTTCCATTACCCCATAGAGCTTATTGGCAAAGGGAGAAAGGGGATTGATGGGCTAGCTCTGTGCTCCTTTCCAATTTTCTACTAAGCTGTTGAAAGGAGAGAATAGTCCTAATCTCTTTAAGAAGACCATAGCTATTTTCTCTAGGATACCACCATTAGGGTAACAGCTGTATGGGAGGGTGTTGTTTGTTTGTTTTAAAAATCAGACCTGTGATTTCATTTCTAAGTCCCTTCATTGGAGCTTTGCAATTTTTAATCTTAAGAATTGCTTGGAGGTGTCAAGAGGTTAAGGTCATTCAGCCAGTGTTCAATTCAATAAAAGTAAAGTTTTTTTTAAGTGCCTACAATGTGCCAGGGACTATAGTAAATGCTGGGGACACACACACAAAAGGCAAAAGACAGTCCTTGCTCTCAAGGAGCTTATAGTCTAATGGATGAAACAATATACAAACAAATCAATCATCAGCTTTTGCTGGGGTAACATTCCTAGAAAATGACTGGAAAGTCAGAAATGCAAATGTTGATACATTGAACCTATGTTAAATAGAATGATTTCTGTGATCACCCAAACCTGTAATCTTTTGCTAAAGATTATGGAAAATACAGGTTTTCCCCTGCATATAATTCTTTATTATAAAACATTAATTTTGGTAATATGCACTTTTCCTAACACAGTAACTATGAAATAAAGTGCAAAACACAGAATAAAATTGTTAATGTGCAAAACAGTTTTTCTGGCTAGTAATTCTCTAGAATTCTGTGACCATTTGTATTAACATCACAATTAAAATATTGATTTCAGACTACATTAAATTTTTACAATACATGAAATCTGCTGTACCACAAATACTGTAGAGCAAATAAAATTCTTTTTGTTTTTTTTTTTTCGCCAAAATAAGAGTGTAAAGTTGGGTTGCTCTGTTTATTTTGCTTCCTTTGTCTGCTCATGTCTCCACTCAGTCACTTGACCCCTGGGCTTTTTGCCACAGTAGGACTCTGCCACAAGACGGGAGCTTTGTCCCAAATGCTGGGGTTTTCTCAGCTGCCGAAGGTATTAGTTGGGTGCTCTCTCCGAAGCCTCCATCTGCTCTGGCAAGCTGGTCGCACACCTCAGGACCTCTACCCTAGACAGCAGTCCAGATCCAAGCAGGCTAAAGCAAGAGCGATTACCCCTCAGACTGGTTGCTTGGTCCCCCTATGGTCTGCAGACCAGGAGCTGAAGTTGCTACTCAGTGGCTTCTCACCCAAGGGGCAAAGGCTAACACACTCCCAACTACTAGATCCCAGAGGCCACATTGAACTGACCTCTCACTTTGTCCTTAGCATCTATCTGTTGATAATTCTGGAAACCGCCACATCTGCTGGTGATCTGGAGTCCCTCCAGCCGGCTGCTGGTTGGGCCTGCCCTGGGGCTAAAACCTCTGGTTTTCACTGCTGGGGTCAACTCCCAGAGTGCTGTGGTGGCTGATTCCTGCTAGCCTGCTGGGCTGTCCTCAGTAGGAGGTTAGTTTCTTTGTTTCGTTTTGTGGGCTCTGTAGCTCCAAAGTTTGTTCAGAGTCCCCTTTTACATGAATTAGGGTAGGTGGAAGCCAGAGCCTCGTGGAAGTCCTGTTTCTACTCCTCCATCTTGACTCTGCTCCACCACAGATTCATTTTGAGGGCTGTGTACCAGAAATTTACATTCTGAGTTCAGTTCTTTAAGAGGCAAAATGTAGGAGATACAGGATGTGTGTAATCCCTCCTTAGTTTTTCAGGGACTAATGCAGCAAATAAAATTCTTAAAACTAAATCATTTTAAAAACTGAATTACTTTCTTTTCCTGTGTCAGATGGTAGTGTAAGGGAGTTGTACTCTATACTATATTGCTTTAAACCTTTCTATGTTGACCACTCTTTGATAACTAAGGAGGAGGTTTCTGGGATGTTAGTAGCTGCTGGAAGACTCCAACACTAGTGAGGTCTTGACATTACCTTCACTGCTTTTGTTTTTTGTTTTTTGCTTTTTTTGGGGGGGAGGAGAAAGGCAGGGCAATTGGGATTAAGTGACTTGTCCAAGTTCACATGGCTAGTAAGTGTCAAGTGTCTAAGGCTGGATTTGAACTCAGATCCTCTTGACTCTAGAGCCAGTGCTCTATTCACTGCACCACCTAGCCGCCCCATTGACATCACCTTCAACACTCTGTCCTTCACAGCTGGTGGATGGTAGTGGAAACTGTGAAGGAAGTACCAGTTTGAAATAATGCATTAGTGACATCTACTTTATGAACTTTTAAGGGTCTTGGAGTATAGGAAAATAGAAGAGGTCAGTTGACATTTAACTTCAAGGATGCAATCCATGATAGGATTGGTGATGAAAATATGCAATGAATGCACGGGGAACTCTTCTCTATAAGGTAGGGTGAACAAGACTGAGGAAGTACCAGCTGCTTCACAAACTGAACTGCATTACATTTCCCATTACTTTTCCTCTGCTGCTCATAGCTAGGAATGTGCATGATTACCAATACAAAAGTGGAAATGAGGTTACTAATAAAATTATGGAAATGCTTGAAGTTGCAAAAATTAAAAGTACAAATATTGATGATTGATTATATATAAAATAAGCTATATATTGGTTGAATGGGACATGATTAACAAAGGAAAGGCATTGGGATTAGGAGGAGTGGAGGAAGACTTCCTGTAGATGGTGAGATTTTAGTTAGGACTTGAAGGATGCCAAGGAAGTCAGTAGTTGGAGTGGAGGAGGGAGAGCATTCCAGGCATGGGGGACAGTCAGAGCTGAGAGATGGAGCGTCTTGTTTATGGAACAACCAGGAAGCCAGTACCACCTGATCAAAGAATATTTGTTGGGGAGTAAGGCATAAGAAGACTAGAAAGGTAGGAGGGGGTTAGGTTATGAAGACCAGTTTGTATGAGAGGCAGTATTTGAACTCTCTTTTAATTATTTCCTTTTTGTCCTGTATATAGCTTGTTTGTACATATTTATTTGCTAGTTGCCTCCCCCATAGATTGGGAGCTCCTTGAGGGTGGGGACTGTCTTTTACTTCTTTTTGTATCCTCAGGTATTTAGTATAATACCTGGCACACTATAAAAGGTGCTTAATAAATATTTATTCACTGACAGCTTTGCCTATTGAGCCTGGCTGTTTCTTGGAGGGCAGTTATGAGGGCAAATTTTGCCTTGAGTGCTTTCATCTTCATGGGTTTTTTGCCCCTTTCTCCATCTGATAGCACCCCATCACCAATCCAGGCTAAGAAACAGTATGTTATAGCAAAAAGAATGCTTGACTTAGAGTCAGGAGAGATGTGGGTTCTAATCTTTTTTTTTTTTCTGATAGACAAATCACAACTTATCTGGACCTGTTTTCTTTCCCCTTTCCTTTCCGTTTCCCTTCCTTTCCACAATCAGGGTTCAGTGACTTGCTCAGGGTCACAGTTAAATGTCAACTTAAGTGTCAGCTAGTTAACTGTCAAGTGTCTGAGTTTAAATTTGAACTCAGTTCCTCCTGAATCCAGGGCCGGTGCTTTATTCACTATGCCACCTAGCTTCCCTTGAACCTGTTTTCTTATCTATAAAATGAGACTAATAATACTCCTTCCTTTATTACTTAGTATGCTAGGATTTTGTGAGAAAAATGCTTCATAAACCTGAAAGTGCTATATTAGTTTGAGTGCTATAATGATATTATTATTATTATTATTATTGTTAATCCTCCCAAGGGGCTCAGTGCCTTCATGTTCTCTATTCTTTCTTCCCTTTTCAAAACCTGCTTTCAGAAAATGAGCTGAAACAACTCACACTCGGGTATCAGTCAATCAAAGAGCATTTATTAAGCACCTACTATGTTCCAGGCACTAGGGATACAGACATAAAAATGAAAGTCTTTGCCCTCAGAGAGCTTATATTCCCTAGGGGGAGGAAGCATGCAAACCTATAAGTATATGCAAGACTTAAGTTTAGGCAAAATAGAGAAAAAGTAAAAGGTCATTTTTTGGGGGACAATGGGTGTGCATTGGCAACTAAGGAGGGGATCAAGAAAAGTTTTATGTAGGAGGTGACATTTGAGCTAACCTTTGAAGGAAGCAAAGGATTCCAGGAGATGGAAGTGAGAAGGGGGTGCATTTCAATCACGATGGGGAAGGAGCTTGTGTAGACTTCAAGGACTGGAAAATGGAAGATAGAATGTATTAAAGGGGGAATAGCAAGCAGACCAGTTTGGTTGTTCTGAAGGGTTCATGAGCAGATTAAGGTGTCCCCAAAGTCTTAGTTGCAGTTTTAAGCTTTATTAAAATAAGCTGCACTAGGACTTTTGGGTAAACCTATATAATAAAGCCAGAAAAAATAGTTAAATATTTGTGGAAGCTTTAGGTATGTGAGGAGAGGAGGGGGAGGGAAAAGTGGGGTTAGCTTTTGTGGGCATGGATATGATGTTCTCCTCAGATGTTACTTGATGCTGCTATCAGAGGGCTTCATTGAGACAGATTTGGGGTGAGATTGGGGGTCTTATGAAAGCTGTTCAAAGAAGGGAAATGAAGATAATTCAGGGGACAGAAAGACTGTTGTATGAGGAGAGAAATCTTCAGTACAGAAAGATGAAGGTTAAGATGAGACTGTGAATGAGATTGATGTTTATTGTTATGTTATTGTATATTTGTTGTATGTTATTGATATTGAAGAGATCATGGGATTTAGAACTGAATGGGAGTTTAGAGGCCATTTACCTCAGCATCCAATTACCTTATTGTACAGATAGTAATAACACATTTATTTAACATTTTAGTGCCTGTAAAGCACTTTCCTCATAATAACTCTCTGAGATAGGGAGGGTAAAGTGTTTTTTTAACTGGACAAGTGATTTCATCATTGTGGAGACGAATTCACCGTCAGTCTAGGTTGGTGCTTGTGCTGCAGTTTACTGCCTTTTTTTATTGCTTTTTGGAAGGGGGAAGGCAGGGAAATTGGGGTTAAGTGACTTGGCCAAGGTCACACGGGCTAGTAACTGTTAAATGTCTGCGGCTGGAGTTGAACTCAGGTCCTCCTGACTCCAGTGCAGTTTACTGTCTTAAAGAGTTTATTGGGGGTACCAAGATACTAAGTAATTTGTCTATTTATTGAAAAACCCAGGTCTTTCTGATTTATAGGCCAGCAGTTTACCCATTAAATCATTCTGCCTCTCAATATACTATTCTTCCTCTTTTGCAGGTGAGGAAAGTAAGGCCCTTAGAGATTAAGTGCCAATATATAACTACATAACTAGCAGGGCTATGGGGCAGGATTCAAATCCAGATCTCTTGTCTCCAAGTCTGACACTTTCCCCAATATACCACATTGTTTCTCAAGGTATGGATGGCTGCTAACACAGATTATTCACCAAACTAACAAACAAAAAATCCTACAACTAAAGGGTTCTCAAGACTGAAAAGAGCAAAGTTAGGGCAAGTGAAAGTTTCCTACACAGCATGGAGTAAACTCAGGAACTTTTAGCCTGGAGAACAGAAGACTTAGAGAAGATGTAATAGCTATTTTCAAGTATTTAAAAGGTCATTTCATTGAAGAAGGGTTAGATTAGATTTTTTGTCTTCTGGTCCCCTCACAGGCAGAAATATCAGCATTTTGTGAAAGTTATAGAAAGAAATAGCTTGGCTTAATACATGGAAAAACTTCCTAAGAATTACAGTTGTCCCAAAGTGGAATAGGCTGCCTTAGGAGGTAGTCAGTTGTTTTTATTAATGGAAGTATGTGATCAGAGGGTGGATGATTTATTGTTGGGGATATTATTGATGGAATTTGTGTTTTGAGAAAGGACTAAACTAGACGAATTCTTAGGTCCTTTCCCAGTCTGACCATAGCAACAACAATAACAGGAGCAGCCATGATGTTAATGATGATGGTGATGATGATAGCCATCATTGCTTTGTATATTTGCAAAGCACTTTAAAAATATTACCTCATTTGATTCTCTCTACAACCCTGGGAGGAAGGTGCTATTATCAGCTCTGTCTGATGCAGACAGAGATTAAGTGACTTTCCTAAGGTCAAACAGCTAGGCAGTGTCTGAGCCCAAATTTCAAGTTGTTTTTTTTCTGACTCCAAATTCAATATTCTATCCATTGTATCATCTAGTGCCTCTAGGTACAATGATACAAGAGTGAACAACTCATTTTAATGTAGATCTTTAGGTTTTATCTCTGTAATTATATCTATCAAGGAATATTAAAGAATTTCCATGCATGGATGGGAAAAACCATGGAAGCCCTGGTTCTAATCCCAGATGTGTGACCTGGAGCAAATTAATTCACATCTCTTGGACTCAGTTTCCTTATCTGTAAAATCAGAAGAATTGGAATATTGGTCTCTTCTAGCTCCCATGTTCCCTGACTCTAGAGATAGAAGGGAACACAGAGATCATCTGGTTCAACTCCTTCTTAGGTTTACACTGACCCTAGATAATAACTACTTCTCTTTGCCATCAGGACATAGTGTTGGCTCTGAAATTCATTGGACCAACAATATATTGTGAAGTTTGGTTTTTTTAAACTAGATTGTAAACCTGAGGAAAGCAGAGAAAGTCTTTGCCTAAGGTGGCACAGCTAATATGCTGCAGAATTTGTTGTTACCTAGGTATTTTGGCTGCTAGTTTTTTCCATCAAAATTAGATATTAGCATTCTGAGTGTGTGTGTGTGTGTGTGTGTGTGTGTGTGTGTCTGTGTGTGTGTGTGTGTGTGCACATGCATGCACGTGTCAGAGAGTGTGGATGAGTGCACAAGCTTTGGGAAAGACAGTGTGTCATTGTGGATAGAATGAGGAATTTGGGATTAGGAAAGCCTGGATTAAATCCTACCTCTTAAAATCTACTAGTTATTTAACCAATGGGCAAGATACTTAAGCTTTCTTTGTTTTTCAGTCATATAAGTCTTATCTGACTCTTTGTGACCCCATTAGGGGTTTTCTTGACAAGATATTGGAGTAACTTACCATTTTCTTTTCTAGCTCATTTTACAGATGAGGAAACTGAGGTCAACAGGGTTAAGTGACTTGCCTGGGATCACACAACTAGTAAGTGTCTGAGGCTGGATTTGAACTCAGGAAGAGGAGTATTTCTGACTCCAGACCTGGTGCTTTATACACTGTGCCACCTGGCTGCCCTAAGCTTTCTCAGCTTCAGGCAAATCTTTAAGATATATTTACTAAATTATAGGCAGGTTTTAATTTGTGGACAGATTTCACACACTGAAGAAATTGTATCTTCTTGATGTATTTAAATGATGAATTTATATATGTGTGTGTATATACATAAATACACACACGTATAGACCCTTTGTCAATGATGTTGATGAGTCCTAGCTCTTACTTTGTGCTGGTTGGTCATAAGCAGCTTAAGAAGTGATGTTGGCTGGGCCTGGTGGCACATGCCTATAATCTCCAGCTGCTGAGGAAGCAGAGTCAGCTGGGAGATTGTTTGAGCTTGGGTGTTCTGAGCTGTAGTAGCCCTAAAGCTGATTTGCACTAAGTATGGCTCCGAGAAGCTACAGGAAGGGACTGGTAGCTGCCTAAGGAGGGGCAAACTGGCTCAGATAGGAAAACAGAGCAAGTCAAATGTTCTATGCCAGTCTTTGGGATGGCCCTGTGAAGGATTACTGTACTTCCTGTCTGGGAGAGCTAGGAAGAAGCTGAAGAAAAGCAAGAAGATGAGGAAGGAGAGGGAGAAGGAGGAGAGGCTTGAATGGTCAGAATTTCAAGCATGGTGGTATTCAGTGGTCAGTGGGTCTTTTAATGTCTCTCATTCTATGCCATGTCTGTGCATGGGACTGAAAATGAAAATGACAGAATCATAACATCTCAGAGCAGAAAGAGACCATGAGAGATCATCTCTTATTGTTCAGTTGTGTCTGACTCTTCATGACCCTGTTTGGGGTTTTCTTGACAAAGATATTGGAGTAGTTTGCCATTTCCTTCTCCAGCTCATTTTACAGAGGAGGAAACTGGGGCAAACAGGGTTAAGTGACTTGCCCAGGGTCACATAGCCACAGTTAGAGGCCAGATTTGAATTCAGGAAGATGAATTTGGTACTTTATCCACTGTACCATCTAACTGCCCAGAGACCATCTGCTTGAACTATACCTGAACAAGTATTTCCTCTGCAACCTGTTAGACAAGTGGCCATCTCACCATTACTTGAAGGCTTCTAGTGATAGAGAACCTATTGTTTCTTGGGGAAAACCATTCTTCCCTGGACAGATCTAACAAACAGTTAAATTTTCATAGAACCCACATATACTCTGGAACTTCTGTTCATTGAATCCCTTTTCCACTTGACAATCTTCCAAATACTTGTCTTACTCCCACTAAGATTTTCCATCTTTTGGTTAAACACCCTTAAATCCTTCGACTTGTCTTTATGTGTTCTTTATCCTTTTCTTATCTAGATGTCTATTGTAGATTGGCTTCATTAATCATTGTTATTTCTAAAATATGACACCAAGGACTAAAAACAGTCTTCTAGATGTGGTCTGACAGGAACAAAATATGATGAGATCCACAGATCTTTTTACATGTTCTTTTGGTTGCTTAGGTTCTCTCATCCTATATTTTTTTCCAAGAGAGAAAACCAGAAGATTCAAAGAAAAACAAGGAAGAATAAGAAACCAAGACAATGCTTACCTTTGTCAGGAAGGTGGAAGGATTTGACACATAAAAGAGTGTAGGAGGGGCTCTTGAACTTTTGTTGCTATAAAAGTGACTCTTCCCACAGAAAGAATTGCTGGACCCTCTGTGGAAGAAGAAATTTCTGGTTTTGCAAAGAATGATGAAGATCCACAGGTGTCACCAAGATAGTAACTGTCTAATAGAGGAAAAAGAAACAAATCGTGGTGGTTGATCCTGAGGACTGAGGGCTTTCAGGATCATGGTCTCCACATAGAGATGACACAGACAGGAGTAGAGTATGGTATCTTTCAAGGGCATATGTCTTAGATATTATGGAGGCTGGCTTCTTTGGGGGACAGAAATACTTTTTTCTTGTAATTGGGAAGTGAATATCCAGGATTCTCTCATGAAAGCATCAGTTCTGATGAATGAATTCTTTCTTTACATACGCATATACTTGGAAGCCCTTCTACTATGTTTGCTTATGGCAGGGAAGTGAACCCGAGTTCTTCAAGGTTGTACCAAAAAAAAAGCATTGGCAGGTTCTAACATGCTGGAAATTCTTCTTAAATGGACCCCTCAGTAGATTGGATGTCTGTTGTCTGGAGGCCAGTCTAGCCAAGAGGCTCATCATCAAGCTGGCCACAGAGGAGGTGAATTTTTCAGCTACAGAAACTCAAGTCGACCACTTACTAAGGTATAAATAGTTTGCAATTTTATCAGTGGGGGGAAGTATCCACATTAATGAAATCTTAAGTCCTAGGAGTACTTAAGAAATATATAGTCCCTCCATCTGTGAGCCTTCCTCACAGATACCTCCTTATGGCAAGGAAGTGACCCTGGAAACTCCACTGGCAAGTCACCAAGTACCTTGCCGACAGTGCCAGTCACAAATGATCAACTTTTCAGGCACAGCTCCTTGTGAATACTCTACTAAGGTATAGAGGGAATCTGATTTGCATTGGGGCAAGGAGTACCTACATGGATCCTTCAATCAATCAGCAAGCATTTATTAAGCACCTACGATATGCCAGTTATCATTAGGTGCTGGGGATATACATAGAAAGAATGAAGCAATCATTACTGATAAGGAGTTTAAATTCAGATGGGGAAGAAATAAGTTTCCTAAAGTAACTATATGGACCATCAAATCCGGCTGTCAACTTTGGCCATACTATCACTGATCCTGGTTCTGGGCCACTTCGTCCCACTTGGAACATCCATGCCCCTTTGGAAGCTAATGTCCTTAGCTCTGGCACTTCTTCTTACATGTTGGCTTCAGGGAGTTATTCTAGGTGCCACAAACTCGGCAACCTACCTTCCTCTGTGCAGTGGGTCAACACCCACTCAAAACCACAGTTTATAAGGCTATATTGATGTGATTATTTTCATCAGTCAGAAGATAAATTAGTTAAAACAAAATATACTTCATTAGACAGCATAGCAAATAAAGTCTCCCATGTCCCATGGGTACATTGTCCTAAAGTTTAATACATTGCTAATGGGAGAGGGCATACCTCTTAAGAACACATATGGCCAGGGAATATATGTGGAAGGTACATGTAAGGATCACATATGGATAAGACATATGCAGGAAGAGGAATACATTGGGAATTCAAGTGACCAGGGCAAATGTGTGGAAGGACACATGTGGCCAGTATACATGTATATCCAGGACAACTAACATTGACACTGAAGTGTTGTAAATACACTTTTGTGATATTATCACACTGCTGTCTATTGGGTACATTGCTTCTTCTAGATGAATTATCTCTGCTCTGGATAACATTGTCTTTTCTGGGCTGTGCCTCTCTGCCTTGTTCTTCATTTAGAACATTGTCTGTTGGGTTTCTCCACTCTTTTCAAGGTCAACAAACTTCCCCTGCTACCAGCTTCTGGGCTCCAGCTCCTCAGAGCTACCAGCTGGCCATTTTGCTTCCTGTCTGCTAAAATTCATTGGCTAGACCCTGATATGAGTATGCCAAGTCTGTGTACCACAAAACTCACTTATAGACAGGAAAGCAAAACCAAGGAAGACTTCAATCTAAAGTTCTTTATTCTCTTGGGCTTTCTATGTCTGGGGCTGAATTAAAGTCTATTGTCCCAGACAACTATCTGACTTAAGTTTAGAAATTCATTATACCTCTTTTAAAAATGCTTATGGTGATTCTGTACCTTCTCTACCCTCCTCCCTACCCTTTATCCCCCATTCATTTCAGTGTGCTTTGTCCAAAGAAACACCACAGAAGCTATATGAAGACTGGGATTACAAATCCTACCTTTTTTGGGTTGGGAGATGGGGAAGAGGGCAGGAAATTCAGACCCTGCTTTTAATACTTGCTCACTATTGCCCCATGGGTAAATAATTTATCTTTTCTGAGTATTAGATTCTCCATAAAATAAAGTGGTTTGACTAGATCGGGTTTAAGAACCTGCAGCCTTGAGGTCATATGTGTTTTGATTCACAGTTTGAATTCAGTCAAAGGGCTGCACTTGAGGACCTAGAGGGTCACATATAGGGCTTTGAGGCCATAGGTTCCATACCTCTGGACTAGATCAATCAACAAACATTTATGTGTTAGTCAATCAAGAAGTATTTATTATAAGAAATTCTTACCTTGAAAATCACTGTGTTAAATACTGGGAATACAGAAGAAAAAAATAAAAAGTCGCTGCCTTTAAGGAATTCTAATGGGGGAGGTAACATGTAGGTGAAGCCCGGTTGCTTTCTATGTAGATAGATATATTCAAGATATATACAAAATAGATACAAGGCAATCTCTGAGGGGAAGGCACCAGTGGCTGGGGAAACTGAGAAAGACATCCTGTAGAAGGCTACCCTGGATCTTGAAAGGAACCAGGGATTTTAAGAGGTGGATGTGAGGTTAAGAGTATTCCAGGCCAGCCCAGAAGTACTTAACCTGGAAGATGTCGTATTATGTATGAAGAATAGCAAATAGGAGAGTATGGTTAGATTGTGGAGTGCATTGAAGAGGCAGATATGTAAGAAGGCCGAAAAGCCAGGAAGGGTCCAGGTTATTTGACCTAGAGACAATAGGGAGCCACTGATGTTTATTGAATAGGTACAGGGGATGCATTAGACCAACACTTGAGAAAAATCACTTTGGCTGTGATATGAAGAGCGGATTAAAGTGGGGAGTGTCTTGGGGCAGAGAGACCAAGTAGAAAGCTATTGTAAGATGGGCAAATGGGAGGTCATTAGTGCTTAAATAGGGTGATATGAGGGGAGAACAGGAATGTGCCTTAAAATCATTGTAGAGAAGGAAAGCACAGATTGGATATGTGGGCTGAGTGAGAGTGAGGAGTGAAAGAAGCTGTGGGCATGCATGCCTGGAGGGTGTCCCTAATATTAGGGAGGTTCAGAAGAAAGGTGGGCTTGGAGGCACCCCTTCAAGCTCTAAATCAGTGGTTCCTAACTTTTTGTGTGTGTCATGGACTATTTGGCATGATGGACCCTGTCTTAAAATATTTTTAAATGGCTAAAATAAAATTCATAGGATTGCAAAGGAAACTAATTGTATTGAAACACTTTCCAAAATATAGAAAGAATAATTTTGTGATATGGTAATATATTTAGTGATCAGTCAACTATATATAACTCCCTCTGTACATATCATGGAATATTATAACTACGATAACCACAGCAATTTTGAAGCAATGATGAGTAAAAATAATATTTTTAGATATCTGCAATAACTATAATGTGATATGAAAATATCTGTGATTTCTATTGGGAACAAAGTCAGAGGAACTGTTAATACTATTGAGAGTTGTTGCTTATATTCCTAATTAAAGGAAACGCTAAATTTTAGATGTGAAAACAAATGTGTAATTTCCTCCCAGTCCAAGTTAGCAGACCCCCTGTAGAGTCCACTATGCTAGGTTAAAAATTAACGCTGTGATCCTAAGTGATGGAAGCAAGGGCATTGTCTTTCACTCTCCTGACCTATAGTCCACCTTTTGTTATTAAATGTTATTTGTTAGTAGCAAAGAAACAGCAACAAAAAAAGACCAACAGTGGGCTTTTGTTGTGTTTTGTCCAGTGCTAAACTTCCCTGTTTCCTTACATAAATATTCATAGGGGAAATAATGCCCTGTGAAACTTAAAAATGGACACTAAATATCCCCACTGACCACACTAAAGTTACAAGGGTTCTTTCTCCTCTGAATTCTGACATTCAACACTACTGATATCCCTATATTATCTCGTCTAGCCAAATCAACAAACATTTATTGTCTACTATATGCCAAGAATTAGGTGGTACAGTGAATAGAGTGCTGGGTCTAAAATCAGGAAGACTCATATTCAGGAATTCAAATTTGGCCTCAGACACTTACTAGCTGTGTGATCCTGGGCAAGTCAGTTCACCCCTGTTTGCCTCAGTTTCCTCATCTAAAAATGAGCTGGAGAAGGAACGGCAAACCACTCCAGTATCTTTGCCAAGAAATCCCAAATGGGGTCAAGGGAGAGTTGGAAATGACTGAAATGACTGAACAGCAAAAAAGTGTCTACTATATGATAGGCACTGGCCCTCCCTTCTAAGTGCTGGGGTTACAAAGAAAGAAAACAGTCTCTGCCCTCAAGGAGCTTCCAGTCTAATGGGAGAAACAACTATATGATATAATTAGATACACACATGATAAATTAGAGATAATCTCAGAGGGAAGGCACTAACTAACATTGAGGGGGCCAGATTAATATGCTTTCTGAGGCAAGCAAAGAGACTTCTTTCTGCTTTGCTTGAAAGCCTTTCAAGAAGGATACAGAACCCTCCCCCACACTGCTCTGGGGGTCCAACATGGAAAAAAGGGACGTTTTCTTGGAATGTGTCCCACTCACTATCTCATGCCTGTAGCATTCTCTGATGTCAGACTCCAGCATCACCCACTGGCAGGGGATATGACCAATTCCATGAAACCCCAGAGTGCATGGTCGTGTGGAGAATTTTCTACGCGTCGTCCTTTTGGAAATTAGGTCACATTTTTAACCTGAAAGAAAAGGAATCTAACACCCCCTGTTAAAAACTCTTAAGGAGGCTGGAAAAAGATGGATGGCAGGAGGCTGGTCTCCTTGTGCTAATGGTGGGCCCCTGTAGGACGTCCTATAGCTGTAACCTGAGAACGACAGCCCAGCCAGGCTGTTCTGTCCATAGTGTGCTGGCTGTTAGAGTGGGCGAAGCCAGCTGTTGTAGCCTTGCCAATAAAAGGGGAGGGGGGTGAGATTGGACCTGTTCCTAGGTGTGTGCCTGGATGTGATTTGCTTGCTTTGCCTGAATTGACAGAGGATAGGAAACTACCAGCAGAAATCACATCATCTGGCTCCCTTTCAGACAGGCTTTTCTTTGTGCATGGGCAATGCTGACTGATACGGTACTTGTGTTGCTGATAGAGGACTCCCCGGGGTTAAGGATTGCAGTTTTGTTCAAGGGGTGCTCTTGAAATGCAGGTGCCTCATTGCTAGAACCACGAGAATGGATCGTTAGGCATTTTCTAGACTAGGGTAATTACAATGAATATAGGCTTTCCAGGGAGTAAGGGGGAAGGCTATTTTGAGAGCATTCTCATTGTTAATAGAAATTTAAGTGGTGGCCAAGGGGAGTTGGGGAAGTCCCAGTTAGTATATTAAGATGAAGAATTGTTTGAATCACAAACTTCTCTGGTTCTTTTCAAGGGGGAAGAGCTTTTTTTTGGGGGCTTGATTGCTTACTTTTTGCTATATTTTAAAATAAAAAACAACATTCTTTGTTTTTAATGTCAACTCAGTTTTTGAATATGTTCTTTCTTTTCCTCCGTATCTAGCAAGCCAATTCATATATAAAATAGAATAAAAGAAAGAGAAAGAAGGCAGTTTAGAAAAATCAATATAGGAATCAAGTTTAATATAAATGCAATAGTTTATACCCTTAGCTCCTCATAGTTACTATATGAAGCACTGGATATATCTTGCTACCTATATATCCCAAAGATTTGTATTGGGAAGAAGCAACAAGGCACAAGCTACAAATGTGTAATTCTGAAATAAATTCTTCAGTGAATTAAAAAAATAGAAATAAAAATCCAATTATGAAACATGAATTTTAGTAATATCTCTCAGAAGTTATGGAATGAAAGCTAGGAACTCTAGTGACTCAGCACAGTAGAGAAAGGTAGAAAGATAAGATGTCAAAGCCTCGATCAGACAAGTACTTATTAGCTTGTGTCTCTGGGAAAGTCGATTACCTTCTCTATGCCTCAGTTTCCTTTTCTGTAAAATGAGAATAGGAATAGCCATTGCAATTACTTCACAGGGCTGCTGTGAGGATCAAATGAGACAGAGTTTGTAAAGTGCTTTTTGCAGACATTCAAGTGTTATATAAATGTCAGTTATTATTAGATTACATAATGAAATGAAGTAATTTAGTTCAATGTGCTGACATTTAGGATACAAGATGGCCAAATCAGAATTACACAAGCATATCCCTTTCTTTATTTTTTAAACAATTAGTTTTTTTTTTATTCTGAACTTAGCAAACCTCAAATAACACGTGCACTTGCATATATATCATAGGAAAGAACCGAATTGTAGGTCTCTGTTATATATAATTGACTCTTCTTTTAAAGTCTATAGCAAGATCAACTTGTAGCTTTCCAAGCTTCTCTACCTTGCTCCCTTTGGGCACAGGATAGACAAGACATTAAGGGTTTTTAGAAACTACATGGATCACACTCTAAGTAAGGTGAAAAGAGAAAATTACTCCAGGGAGTAATTTCATTCTATTTCTGTTCTTGGTGCTGAGGGGAATTATCTGTTTTCATTTGTGTTTATTTATGTCTTCACAGTGATTTTCTTTTGTAAACCTGTATTAAAGTGGTCGAATTCCAGGAAAAGTAACGAGTTAGTATGAGGGCATTCAGCTCCTTGAAAGAGTTCATGTCATTAAACTCTGGATGAAATACATATCTCAAGACACCCCAAGAACCCAGGGCTATGAGAGCTGTGGTACAGTAGAGACAACATTGGATTTGGAGTCAGAGGACCCAGGTTTGAAGCTTAGCTCCTCTATTTAACACCTATGTGACTTGAGGCAAATTACTCCTTGTTTAGACTTTCATTTTTCCATCATCAAGAATGAAAGAGAAGTGGGATAGGAGTGGGAAAAAGGATTTATTGATCTCTTTTTAGCACTAAAGTTTTTGATCTTTGAAAAATTGTGTAGACTGGGAGAGGTACTAAAGGGATGGAGATAAGGAAATGTCTTTACTTTTTTTAGAGGAATAAATCTTTTCAAATTAATATAAATAAATAATATTAATATTATAACATAAGATAATATTAATGAATCAATATAAGTAATAAGTATTTTAAAATTAATATTTAAAAATACATTTTAGGGGCTAAACATGACTTCAATTCCTCGTAAAATTCTAGAATACATTATTATTAACATGTAGTTTGTGAACTTTGACAAGGGAAGTAATAATCTCTAAAAGCCAGGAAGGGTCAATCAAAAACAGGCCATGGTCAGCCTGATTCAAAGTTGATAGAGGGTTCCAGGTCTAACTTGTGCTTGAACAAGAATCCTTTCTATAGCATCCCCAGCAAGTGATTCTCCAGCTTTTTCTCAAGGGTGAGGGGACCCATTCCTATGTTGGTAGATCAGAGGGATGTCCTAGCCAGAATGTAACTGGATTTTAGGTTGACTTTTGATTGATTTCCTATGATATCCTATGGATAAGATAGAGAGATTACATAGTATGGTCAGATGATTTGGAATATGTGGAATGGCTGGTCCTAATGAGAGGTGATTAATGCAGTGATTTCAACTTGGAGGAAAGTCCATAGTATGGTGCCCCAGAGTTCTCCCTGTTTTTCAGCCCAATTCTGTTCAGTATTTTTATCAATGATTTTGATGGGAGCATAGGAGAGGTATTTTATAGCAAGCTTGTACTGGCTTGGGTGAACAGATTGTTAGATTTTCAGTGTGAGCATCTACACCTCAGAAATTGACTAATATTACAAATTAGAACTTGATTAATTTTTTGTTGATTGTCCAGACTTAAGAAAGTAATGGAGAAAATGTTAATAATACAGATTAAATTTAGACATGTATTGTGCATATTTTCCCCCTCAGAGAACTGGGTTTTAGACATTTATCAGTATACCCCTGGACATAAGTAGCACACTTATCAAATTTGGGGGTGACATAAGACAGGAAGGATAGTTGATTCATTGGATGGCAGAATCTGTGTCTAAAAATACTTCAACAGGATGAAATGATGGATTTGAACTAACATTTTTATATTTATTAAGTTTAAAGCAAAGTTAAAAAAAAAAACCACCTGTCCAGGCATAGGATGAGGAAGACATGACTAGAAAGCAATTCATGGGGAAAAGACCTTGAAGTTTCATTAAATCCCAAGATAAAAATATCATTATATAATATGTCAGCCACTAGCAGTCTTAGTTTTATACTGCATTAACAATAGTGACTTGCCTAAATTCACACAACTAGTAAACAATAACCAGAGATTTGAACTCAGGTTTTGGATTCCCCTCTAAGCCCAGAATTATTTTCACTATTCCACATTGCACAGTTGCCCAGAATAAAGCAAGTGATAATCTGTTACTTTTTATGGTCTTCAGATGACATTTGGAATAATGTCTAGTTCTAAGAGACCCAATTTAGAAAAGAATAAGCAAGATAAGTCCCATTATAATCTGCCCTGGTCAGGTTGCATTGGGGTGTTGTATCCAGTCCTAGATGCTACTTTTCCTGATGATCACTGGATCCAGATGGCTCTGGAGGAAAAAGTGAGGTTAGTGACCTTGCACAGCCCTCCCTCACTGAAATCAAAGTCAACTGCAAGTCATGTCATCATTTCCCTGATGCCATGGTCCTCTTTGAAAACAAAGGACAAACACAACAACCCCACAAGATGCTACTTTTAAGGAAGGATGTTGATGAGCTAGATTGTATGTTTTCTCTTTCCTGAAGTCAAGTACTTGGTTATGAGATAAGGGCCAGGGCTATCACGTGGACAAATATTGCTATGTGTACTGCGAGTAAAATGGCATGACCCAATCAGGACAAGAAGTCGTGAAAGCATCTGTTCAAACCTAAGCAGTGCCTGAACAAGAATGTCCTCTACAACATTCCCTAACAAGGGCCATTCTGCCTTTCCCTTGAAGACTTCACTACCTTCCAAGGAAGCCCATTATACTTCGGGATGGTTCTAATGGTTAGGAAGTTTTTCCTTTTCTTGAGCCTAAATCTGCCTCTCTGCAACTTTTCCCTGTTTCTAGTTTTGTCTTCTTTAGCCAAGCAGAACAAGTCTAATAACTCTGCCATATGCTGGCCCTTTAGATACTTGAAGACAGCTAGAATGTTTCCCATCACCTAATCCCAAAGCCCCTTCTTTTTCAAAGTCAACATCCCCATTCCTATGAACTGGTTCTCCTATGGAGAACATTCTGGAGGCCTTCACTGTACTGTTTATCCCCTCTAGATACTTCCCAGTTTTCCAATGTCTTTTCTAAATTAGGGCTCTTAGAATTGGTCACTAATCCAGATGTCATCTGAACAGCATAGAAGGTAGCACATTATCATTTACTTTACTCTGGGCAACTCTGCAAAGTGTCATAGTGAAAATAATGCTAGAGCTCTTCCCTCTTCCGGTGACGGACCTGACAGAAATTAAAAATGGTTCAGCGTCTGACATACCGTCGTAGGCTGTCCTACAATACAGCTTCCAACAAAACTCGGCTGTCACGAACCCCAGGTAACAGAATTGTTTACCTTTATACCAAGAAAGTTGGAAAAGCACCAAAATCAGCCTGTGGTGTGTGCCCAGGAAGATTTCGAGGTGTTCTTGCGGTGAGACCTAAAGTTCTTATGAGGCTATCAAAGACAAAAAAGCATGTCAGCAGGGCTTATGGTGGTTCCATGTGTGCTAAATGTGTCTGTGACCGGATCAAGCATGCTTTCCTGATTGAGGAGCAGAAAATTGTTGTGAAGGTGTTGAAGGCACAAGCACAGAGTCAAAAAAGTAAATAAAAAGTATGTTTTTTGAATAATAAAGAAAATTAAAATGTGTTTTGCCTGTTCTGGGCTCTTGTAAAAAAAAAAAAAAAGAAAATAATGCTAGATTTGGGTAAAAAAATCCCTCAAACCTGAGTTCAAATCTCAGCTTTGCTATTAGTTTAAATGTGTGACTTTGAGCAAGTCACAACCTCTCCTGGCCTCAGTTTCCTCATCCATGAAATGATGGAGTTGACCTTGATTTGTTAGACTTCTTCTAGCTCTAAATCTATGATCCAGAAGAAGGCAATCCAGGTCATATAAGGACTGATAAACAGAACTAGTATTGTTTAGCCTGGAAAAAAGTGAAGAATAAGGACAAACATGATAGCTGTCTTCAAATATTGAAATGATGCCAAAAGAAAAAAAGCAATTATGTTCATATGGTTTTTGCCCCATAATGTATAATTAGGAGCAAGGTGTGGCAGTTATAGGGAGGCAGATGGGAAATGATCCATTCCTCAGAAGGTCCTCCCCTGGTCAAGGGAAGGGAAGGAGACCAAGACCAAAGCTAAGATTACGATCTGGGGCTCTGTTTCTTCTCCTCTACCCCAATTGATTCCTTCTTAGGGATATAGCCTGTTCAAATCCTTTTGGGTTTCTAAATTAGCTTCCTGGTTTTATACAAGCCCTATAGGATGTTACTAAACTTTCTCAGTCAATCTAAACTCTATTTCTATATAACATCCCTCTTGTTGATGTAGGACTTTATCATACTTAGTCTAAGGTTTATGATAGATTGGAGAAGTGTTTTTTACCTGGTTACAATAGCATTTTAACATTTAATTTAAATGGAGTGGGATGCTTTGACTTAGTTGACAACTCCACCTTTAATATGATTTATTATTATTGGTGAGATTCTTATCTTAGCATGAGTGATGATGATGATGATGATGATGATGATGATATCCTTCAATTTCAACGAGATCTGTGGTCACTGATGTGACTGTTTTCTCCAGCAGTGCAGAGTATAACCCATTCATGTCTCATAGTAAGAAAACTTGAGGAATGAAAGTGCTATTATTATAATTCAGACCACCCTCCTCACTCTCAGTGTAAGAATCTCAGTGGAGATGGAAATGCTTTACCTCGCCATGTAGAAAAGTCTGGAGGGATTTGGATTTCATGAGGCTGTCTTGGCACTCTGATCTTGGTTGTCTCACCTAGTTAAGCAATACTCTTTGTTTTCTTGGGATGGTTTTCTGAAAATTTGAAAGATAGGAAACTCCTTTTGGTTTGTGTAAATTAAAAAATGTCTCAATTGAAAGTGCAGAATAACGCAACTCAAAATACCTTCCAATTCATCCAATAAATATTTATAAGTGCCTACCATGCTACAGAAACTGTGCTAAATTCTGGGGATACAAAAAGAGGCAAAAGACAGTCTCTACCTTCAAGGAACCTGCAATCTAATGGGAGAGACTACATACAACAAATATATACAAAACAGCTAACTATAGGATAAATAAGAAATAATTGAAAGAAGGAAAGCACTGGAATTAAGAGGGATTGAAGATTTCCAGTAAAAGAAGGGATTTTAGTTGGGACCTAGAGGAAGCTAGAAAGGTTGTTAGACAGAGGGAGAGCATTCCACACAGGGGGCACATGCAGAGAAAATGCTCAGGTCAGAGAGATGGGGTGTCTTATTTGTGGAATGGCCAGGGGTCTAGGGTCACTGGATTGAAGAGTATGTATTGGGGAGTAAGGTTATACGAAGAATGAAAAGGTAGGATAGGTTAGGTTATGGGGGACTTTTAATTCTAAACATAGCTATTTGTATTTGATCCTGGAGGCAGTAAGGAGCCACTGGAGTTTATTGAGTAGGGGATTTATGTGACATAATAAAATCTGTGCTTCAGGAAAGTCACTGTAGTGACTGAATGGAGGATGGAATGGAATAGGGGTAGACTTGAGGCAGGCAAACCCACCAGTCAAGGTGTTAGGTGATGAGGACTTGTACCAGAGTGGTGACTGAGTCAGAGAGGAGGAGTATTACAGAGATGTTGCAAGGTGAAAACAGATCTTGGCAAAAGCCTGGCTATGGGGGAGTCAGAGATAGTGAGGAATCCAGGCTGACTCCTAGGTTGTAAACCTGAGAAACTATGAGGATGGTATTGCCCTCTGCAGTAATAAAGAAGGGGTATGTGTGGGGAGGATTTAGGGGGAAAAGGATGAGTTCTGTTTTGGACATATTGAGTTCAAGATATTGGATGTCCATTTTAAGATATCTGAAAGGCAGATGGAGTTATAAGATTGCAAATAAACAGAGAGAACAGGGCAGGATAGGTAGATTCATGAATTGTCAGTATAGAGATGGCAATTAAATCCATGGGAGCTGATGAGATCACCAAGTGAAGTAATATAGAGGGACAATAGGACCCAGGCCAGAACCCTGTGGGACAACTATGGTTAGACAGTGTAATCTAGAAGAGACTCAAGCAAAGGAGTGATCAGATAGGTAGGAGGAAAACCAGAAGAAAATGCTGTCCTGAAAATCTAGAGAGAAGACAGTATCAAGGAGGAGAGAGTGATCAACAATGTCCAAGGCTGCAGAGAGATCAAGGAGAAAGGATTGAGAAAAGGACATTGGATTTAGCAATTAAGACATCACTGGTAACTTTGGTAAGAGCATTTTCAGTAGAATGATAAGGTCAGAAGTCAGACTGTAAGGGATTAAAAAGAGAGTAAAAGGAGAGAAATTAGAGGCAAAGATTGTAGATGACTTTCTTTCAGGAGTTTAGCTACAAGGAATATAGGATGATAATTGGTCCAAGAACTCTTCTTCCAGCCAGATTCCCTCTTGAGCTCCAGTCATTTCCTGGAAAGAAGTTATTCTCTGGAGAAGAAAGGTACATTAACTTTCAGGTAATCTCAGCGATGCAGAGCTGTGCTAAAAGGCCCAGTGGGGTGGGGATAGGTCTGAATGAGATATTGCTATTTCTACCTCTGCAACATAGGTCTCCTCTTCCCTCACAGAGCCACCACCTCTCACCTGGACTACTGTAATAGCCTCGTAATTGGTCTCTCTGGCCCAGTCTCTCACTCATCCAATTAATCTTCCACACAGCTGCCATGTTAAATGGTTTTTAAAATGGTTTTCTTGAAGCACAGATGTGACCCTGTTATTCCTCTCTTCAAGAAATTTTAGTGGCTTCCCATGATCTCTAGAATTAGATATAATATCTCTTTGACATTTAAATATTTTCACAATCTGTGCCTCAAACTACCTTTCTAGCTTATTACATACTGGGAGGTGCAGCGGATAGAGTGCCTAGCCTGGAGTCAGGAAGACCTGAGTTCAATTCCAGATTCAGACACCTACTAGCTGTGTGACCCTGGGCAAGTCACTTAACCTCTGTCTGCCTCAGTGTCCTCACCTGTAAAATGGGGATAATAATAGCACCTACCTCTTCACGTTGTTGTGAGTGCTTAGCACAAAGCCTGACATATAATAAGAGTTAAATAAATGTTAACTATTATTGTTATTATTATTATTATTTTCCTTATCTTTCTGCCAAACTAGACTTTTTGCTGTTTTTCATAGTGGTGCTCTACCTCCCCTACCTGGCTATCCCCAATTCTTGAAGTACATTGCCTCCTCTTTTCTGCCTTTCCTACTTTCCACTGAGGTTCAGCTCAAGTCCCACCTTCCCTATAGAATCTTTCTAATATCTCAGCTGGTAGTGCCTTCCCACCAAATATATTAAATTTTGTATGTATCTATATAAGGAGGTGACTTGCTATAATGAAGGAGTTGGCCTTGGAGCTAGGGAAGATCTGGGTTTAAGTCTTGCCTCTGATACATATTGACTGTATGATCCTAGACGTGTCTCAAAATCTCTCAGTTCTTTAGGCAATTTTCTTTTTCTAAAAATAGTATTTTATTTTTCCAATTATCTTTAAAGACAATTTTTAACATTCTTTTTCTTGAAGGCAATTGGGATTAAGTATTTTGCCCAGGTACACAGCTTGTAAATGTCATAAGGCTGGAATTGAGCTTAGGTCCACCTGACTTCAGGGCTGTTCAATTCACTGTGCTGTCTCTTAACATTCATTTAAAAAAATTGAGTTCCAAATTTTCTCTGTCCCTCATCCTTAAAATGTTAAGGATTTTAAATAGGTTATATATGTGCAGTCATGTAAAATATATTGCTATATTAGTCATGTTGTGAAAGAAGAAACAGACCAAAAGGGAAAAAAAAAACCGCACAAAAAAGAAAGTGAAAATAGTATGCTTCAATCTGTATTCAAACTTCATAAGCTCTTTATCTGGACATGGATAACATTTTCTGTCAAGAGTCCTTTGGAATTGTCTTAGATCATTGTATTGCTGAGAAGAGCTAGGTTATTCATAGTTGGTCATCACGCAACATTGCTGTTACTATGTACAATGTTCTCCTGCTTCTGCTCATTTGATTTTGCATCAGTTCATGTAAGTCTTTCCAGGTTTTTCTGAAATCATCCTGTCCATCATTTCTTAGAGTACAACAGTATTCCTTTATATTCATATAGCACAAGTTGTTCAGTCATTCCTCAATTGATGGGCATCCCCTCAATTTTCAATTCTGTGCTACCACGAAAAGAAGTACCATGAAGATTTTTGCACATGTAGGTCCTTTTCCCTTTCTTATGATTTCTTTGGGATACATAGTAGTACTGCTGGATCAAAGAGCATGCACAGTTTTATTGCCCTTTGGGCATAGTTTCAAACTTCAATGGTTGGATTAGTTGACAACTCCACCAGCAGTGCTTTAGTATCCCTTTTCCCACACCTTCTCCAACATTATTATTTTCTTTTTCTGTTATTTTAACCAATCTGACAAGGTAAGGTATGAGGTGATACCTCAGAGTTGTTTTAATTTTCTAGGTAACTTTCTAAGACTATTAGTTGCAGAGGACTTGTCAAACTCCATTGGTAGAGGGAATTTCCTTATCTAGGAATTCTTTGTATCAATGAAGTCCCAGAGCCTCATTGTCCTAATCTGTAGCCCTTAAATGACCTAAATATAAAATATACCATTAAAAACACCACAAAATCAGAAGAGCAGATCAAGTACTTTTCGCAGTTACGAGGGAATTCTTAACTAAACAAAAGGATTGAAGTAATGATAGTAAATAAAATAGATAATTTTGATTACATGAGATTGAACAGTTTATACATGAGCAAGATAATGAATTCAAGATGCCTGGTCCAAATGAACTCTATTCTCAGGCATTGAAAAAAAATGGTGGATATAGTTTTTGAGCTAGTCATTGATACTTTAAAGGTCATGGAAAATGGGAACACAATTGCAGTGATGGATAAGGGCAAATGTCTTGATAAAAAAAAAAAAAAAGGAAAACACCACACTCTGAAAAACTAGATAGTAGTGATCTTAACTTTTGATTCCTGAGAAAATTCTAGAATGGATCATTAAAGAGGTAGCTGGTGAAATCTAGAAAGGGAAGCAATGATTATAAAGAGCCAGCATGACTTCAAGAACAATTCATACCAGATCAATCTCATTTCCTTTTTGACATCTATTGATGCTTGAGAACTTCTCATGGGAAACATCAACTCCACCATCATGCTTGTCCACTTCTCCAATGGTGTGTTCCTTCCAGGGCCTCCATTTTGAGGAGGGGGCTATATTGACTATCCTTCAGTCCCTTTCTGGTTTTGTTTTGACTTTATTGACTTCAACACTATACTTCTCCTATGTACTCCCTTCTCCCTACTCCTCATGTCTCTTTTGTGTATTACCCTATTAGAGTATAAGCTCCTTGAAGGCAGGGTTTTTTTTTTTCTTGTATTTGTTTCTCCAGCACATATCATAGTGCCTGGCCCATAGAAAGCACTTAATAAATGCTTGTGGCCTTGCCTGTTGTCTCCTCTTTGGGTATACTCCTCTTAACAAGGATATATAGACACCCTTTATTTTATATTGAGCATACCTAGCAAAGAGATTTTTATATCTCGCAAATTGCAAAAAGCATACACGCTTATTCCATTAAAAAATGTATGTCCATGATAACATTACTTTTATTTTGCTTATAAACAGACTGTAGAACTTATGTTAAATTTATGAGACGTGCAGCAGAATGTTACCGCGTTCTTGAGCCACCACTGTTTTACAAATTTGGCATCTGCAGACCTCGAAAGACTGAAATGTTTTAAATTTATTTACACCCCGCAGTTTCCTTAGGGAACTGTTTTCCATAAGCTAATGAGGCAGTGGTGCAAGTGTCTCACTGTTATTCCTGGCAGGACCCTCTGAGTCTTGCCGGCCTGCTTCACTGTTTTTTTCTTCAGTAGCCCAGTGCAAATAATAAATAAGGGAAATACATCATCCCTTTTAATATGGGTGCCAAGTGGTGAAGCTGCCAAGGTTAAGACAAAGCAGTTGTGAGTTGGAGTCCATTCCTGCCCTGTACCACATGTGCCCCCAGCCTAAGAGACATCCCCAGAGTGTGGCATTTTATCATTTTAGATTACTCATTATGAGCATATATAGTCCCTTGACATCTTCTCCATGAAACAGCCAGATTTTTAAGAGGGAATGATATAGCTCAGCATTTCTGGAGAAAAGGATTCTTGGTAGATTAAAGACCCTTTGAAGTAAGGGGTTTTAGGATGAGAGGATTGTAGATTTGTAGCTAAAAGGGAACTTTGAGATTAGTTTGTTCAATTCCCTCATTTCATAGATAAAGAGGCTGAGATCTGGGGAGGTTAAATCATTTGTCTGAGGTAACAGAAAGAGGATTGCTTACTGTCTTAGGGAAGGGGAAAATGAGGAAGGGAGGGAGAAAATTTGGAGTTCACAATTAAAAAAAAAGAATATTAAAAATTGTCTTTATGTAATTGGAAAAAATACTATTAAAAAGAGCGAATATTAGAGCCAATATGGGTTGTCCCAAAAGTCTTTGGACAATATTAAGTCATTAAAGCTTAATGAGACTTTTGGGGCACCCTGTACGTGAACCCATTTCTTCCTGACTCCAAATCCAGTGCTTTTTCCCCATGTCAGGACAACCTGTTCTGCATTAATTATTTATATAAACACTTATTGGGCACATGCACTGTACCCAACTTTCTGCTCACTAATGATGGGAAATGGAATTCGGGGAAAAGATGTATGACACGGTCCCTGCCTTCAAAAAATGTATACTTTTTTTTACTCCAAAGTAAATTCTCTATTATACCATAGGTTGGTGAGTCTGATTTTGTACATGAACTAAGAAAGTTTTTTGCATTAAAAATACAAAGAACTTTATATAAAAATGTTAAAACCTGTCTCAGTTTTATCTGCCTTGGAGTACAAAAGCTCTGCAGTGGGAGGGATTAAGTCCCAGCTGATCCTTGTACTACACCATGATGTTCCTAACAGTCTGGTTTGAGAACACACTGTCCACTTCATTTTCCATGCTTTCTTCTATTTGTTTCTAATCAACATCATTCAACTAATGAACAACAAAACAGTAGATTGTATGTCTGGGAATGTAAGAGCAATAGGAGTTTAGAGAAAGGAAGATAAGTGTGGGCTGGGGCAGTAGGAGAAGATTTCATGGAGGAAGTCTACTTGGATGGGGCCATGAAGGACAAAGAGGGTTCAGATGGCTGGAAGGGCTCCCCCATTGGACATGATAGGAAAAACAAAAGAATGAGGATGGGAGTGGGCATGTGAGAAAGACAAGGAAGGGGCTCTGCATGAGTGGAGAGCAGGGGGCCTACTGTAGAGGAATGGGAAGTCAGGTTGTATAGATTGTTCTTCAGTTGTTTTTCAATTGTCTGACTTTTTGTGACCTCATTTGGGGTTTTCTTGGCAAAGATACTGGAGTGATTTGCCATTTCCTTGTCCAGCTCATTTTACAGATGAGGAAACTGAGGCACACAAGGTCAAATGACTTGCCCAGGGTCACACAACTAAGAAGCATCTGAGGCCAGATTTGAACTTAGGAGCTCTTTTATCTCTAGATCCAGTGGTCTATCCACCTAGCTGCTCTAGCTTTTATATAGATAGGATAAGTCAGATGTTGGAAGACCTTTAAAGCTAAACAAAGGAATTGAAACATAATTCAGTGGATAATGGGAAACCATAACTGGGGAAGCAAAATAACGAAAGTAGAATTTTAGGAAGGTTAATTTGGAAGTAATGTGCAGAATAATGAGTGAATAGAGACACTGGGGAAAGAAAGCCCAGCTCAGAAACTGTTTTAGTAAGTCAGGTAGGGGGTAGAAAGAGGCTGGGTTAGTGTGATGACTGGGAATGAAGTGAAAAGGGGGGAAGAGAGAACCAAGGAAGCAAAAATATCAACCAAACAACCAATTAATCAAAAATCATTCATTAAGTACCTACTATGTGCCAAGCACTGTGCTGGGTAGTGGGGATACAAACTCAAAAAATCACAACTGTTCCTGATCTTAAGGAACTTACTTCAATAGAATTTGGGAATAGACAGATAAAGCATTTATTAAGTGCCTACTGTTTGCTAGGCACTATGGTAAGGGCTGGGATACAAATACAAGTAATCAAGACAGTTGTTACCCTTATGTAGCTTAAATTCTAAAAAGGGAAGACAACACATGAAGGAGAATTGGAATTAAGGAAGGGCTAAGTGATGATAAGGAGGAGCAGAAGAAGTCTAGAGCATTTACTGATGAGTGAAGAGAAGAATGGCTGGGTCTCCTTCTGCAGAAATGTAGGTACTGAAAGAGAGGGAAGAGACAAAGACGATCATAAGGTATCTAGCATCTTTGCTCACAAATGAATTTTTCTCTTCTCTCTGTCTCTCTCTGTCTGTCTCTGCCTCTCTCTCTGTCTCTCTGTCTCTGTCTCTGTTTCTCTCTGTCTCTCTCTGTCTCTCTCTCTCTCCCTCTCTCTCCCCCCCTCTCTCAACCTCTACTTTGTCTAGGATACAAAATTAGGAACTCCTTGAATAGTGTTAGATAAATACTCATCAAGGATTCTATAGCTGCCTGTATTATAGGAATGGTTTTTAGGTTCAAGTGCTTCTGGAAATGGGGGGATGCAATAGATGATCACCAAGAAAGCATGGTGTTCTAATGGAAATAGTGCTAGGTCTGAAGTCAGAAGACTTGGGTTTGAGTCATCATTTTGCTACTTTCCACCTGTGTGACTTTAGGTAAACCACTTATACTCTGGTCCCAGTTTCATAAGATGATGGATTAGATGCCTTCTAAGGTCACTCTTTAGGGCAGCTACATGGCACAGTGGCTAGAGTGCTAGCCTGGAATCAGGAAGACTTATCTTCATGAGTTCACATCTGACTCCAGACACTAACTATGTGACCCTGGGCAAGTTAACCCTGTTTGCCCCAGTTTCTCATTTGTGAAATGAGCTGGAGAAGGAAATGGCAAACCACTCCAGTATCTTTGCCAAGAAAACCCCAAATGGGGTCACAAAGAGTGGGACATGGTTCAAATGACACAACAAGGTCATTATTTATGTGATCTGATCTCAGTCAGCCTTGGGTCTAACTAAAGTTACTAAACCTTTTTCTGCCATGGTGTAATCAAAACCAAGGCTTTCTCTCTCTTAGCTCCCATTCTCATTCTTGGCTTCCACAAGGCCAAGGGTGTTGTGTCTCATTCCTATATAGTCTTGGTCTCAGCAGATGGTCACCTTGAAACCAGGGACACTTCAGAAAGTGATTTTAGATGAAGTACTACAGCCAGGAAGGGGGAAATTTGGATAGCTGGAGGGAAGCAGGGGGCACTGGGGATTGTGGAGAGGGACTGCTAGGAGGTGGGAAAAAGCTATTCTAAAGGGGAAATTGGGGAGATTCAAAGACAAACTTTGCCTTCTCTTTAGGATGGTTTGGACTCTAGTTGAGACTGCCCCATATGACTTTGTGAAGTCTGCCCCATGCCAAAGGTGGCTTGTGCTTGTTTTAAGGGGCTCTTTTAAAACAGATAAGCTTATAGTTTGTGCACAAACACTACTGAAGCAGCCCTTTCTTGGAGAAAGGGTCACCTCTCTGTTGGATATCTGCTTACAGTCAAACCTGGGTTCCTGGAACTGGAGCAACTTGCCAGAAGTTTCAAGTAGTGGAAAGTGTGTGTGTGTGTGTGTGTGTGTGTGTGTGTGTGTGTGTGTGTGTGTGTGTGTGTGTAGGGGGTGCAGCATTCTGCCCTTAGGAGAAAGTAGCAGATGACAAAAGAACTCCTGTGTGTATGTATACACACACACACACACATATGTATATACACACAGACATATATCAGGAATTTATTAATTAAAAAAATAAAGACAATATAAAACCAAACACAAACTCCCTTGGAGGGCATGTTGTGCTTTCAGTCCAATCTCCTACATTTTCTGTATCTTTAGTACTTTATAATGTAAATGATCATTGGAATAGTTATCCTGTGACATTGCGAGGTCCTAATTTATCCAAGAAATATTTAGTTATATGGTCATGACAAATAAATTAAGAGTGATTATATAAAGCAGCAAAATGGAGTTTTAAGGGAATGTACCTCCGCGTGTTTCAACATCATGTTTAAGTACTCAGAAAGCATGCTCCCTGAATTCAAAGCCATGACTAGGACCTTTTGCATCTGGGGCAAATATTACAAACAGGAATGAGTGACATGAAATATTCATTTAAGGCTGTGCATGTATGTAAGAGCAGATTACCATCCTGTTAGGGGAGGACAGAGATACTGGGCCACTGGCATGAGGTAGTTACACAAAGAATAGAGGTAGAGGATCAGGTCGAGGCTGGCAATCATTTAACTTCCAGCCCTCCATTGGACATATTCCTGTTTTAGCCATTCTTGGTAAACAGCTACTAAACTCTGTTGTTGTTTATGTGCTATCAAACCCTCTAAATTCAGTGGTTTACAAACTTGGAACACTGAGACAAAGCCCTAGATATTCCACCCTAGTTCTCTGTTTGCACTAATGCAAATTGCAACCACTAGGATATGGTTTTAGGAGTTGTAACCCCAGGTGTCTCATTACCTGGGGGCCAGCCTCAGGGTGATAAGCCTTTTTGAACTTATTAAAGATGGTCTTTGAAAGGCAGACATCCAGTCTGACTGACTGAACCAGAACTTGAAGTCTTTCCTGCATGGTAGGACCTTCTGTGACTTGTGTTTTGCCTGCAGGGCCTTCAAGGACTCATACACCCTTCCATGCCACACAGTAGGACATTGGAAAAGGACTTTCATGGAGGTTTAAGAAACATACCAGGATTTACTCCTCCAAGTAAATGTCATCCTGGGATATTAGAAATATTCCAATGATACTGTCATTACTCCAAACACACCTAGGATACCTCTTTTGGAATTGCCTTTTATACTTTCTTTGGAATGTCCTCAGTGGTAGCCAGTTCTTCCCTTAGATAGAGAATTTTGATTTTTGGAGATGGCCATAAATCATATGGAACAAAGGTTGATGAATAATTAAAATAGGAGATATATCTTAGTAATATATATAACTTAGTAATACTATTGGAACAAAGAAGAAAATAAAGCAACAGGACAGTTTTCTTGTTAGTGTTTCAAAAACCAGCTTTGTATCTGGTGGGCCTGATAAAAGTCTGGTTTCCTCTGAGCATCATGGAAAAGACATACATACATACATACATACATACATACATACATATATACACACTCACACACACATATATAAACACTATATATATAAACACTATATATATATATATATACATATATATATATATATATATATACACACACACACACACACACACACAAACATATGGAATATATGTATTTTCTTAGAACTAAGCCCATACTAAACAACAAGGATAGAATTAGTGTTTCCAAGTTGACAACACATTTGACTTCTGGCTCCAAGCACTTTGCTTCACATCTCTGAGAAAACTGGTATGGTAAGGCCTAGAAGAGCATTGTTGACTTTAGACCATAAGAGAGCACCTTGGGGTGCTTATGGCATGCATATATAGAGAGTAGGCTGGGTATGTGGACACCCTTGACCATCCCTGGCTCATGCTTTAGACATGTCTATGAGTCACATACCTGCACTATTCCTGTTTGATACCTGGGTATTATAGATGGATTTATTCCTTTGGCAAAACTGATCTTTCTGAAAGATTTGGTACATGGTGAAAAATTCACTCTGAATATTGAATATAGAGTAAATAGGTACAAGAATGCACCTACACTAGATGTGTAGCTGGGAAGGTCACAGAGCTAAGCTTCTTTCGGTCATTTCAGAGTTTCATGTGACTTTGGTTGCTCTTGGGCAGTGACTGCATTCTCTGTGGATGATAGAGACTGACCCATGACTTCTTTGGTACAGGGAACTCCCAATAAGGAAACACCCTTTACCAACGTAAGTTGGTACCTTTTCTGCAATATATTTAGCCTTAGAGAATGGCCTAAGGCACTGAGTGGTTAAGTGACTCAGGCTCACATTACCAGCATATGTCAAAAGTACCTCTTGAATCCAGACATTCTGGCTTTGAGGTTGGCTCTCTACCCATTATGCTATTCTGTCTCTCTTATGTTTACTTTTTATTTCATATATCCCTTTCCCCCTTTCCCTACCCCTTGATCCTCAATAACTGTGTTCTGAAAGGGAGTTTAGTTCTATTTTCTTTTTTAAACATCAGTGTTGGTGGAGATGAAGAAAGAAGAGTTCATTTTAGTCATTTGGTTTGATAAATTTGTTCAGGGATAGGGCACAGGACACAGAAGTTCCCTAGACAGGGCTATGATGAGTGGCAAAGAATCCAGAAGGTCCAGTCTCAGTGATCACTTGATAGGGGTCCAGAGCCTCAATTACTGAACCGTTCCCATGTTGATATATTCATCCCACCCCATTTCATCCCATCCCTTCTATGCTTAAACACAGAATAAAGTCATTATGCTAGTCATATAATCCAGAAGGGGAGAGAAGGCACAGGTATATCTATAACACAAAATAGAACATGATGAATGAATAAAAGTGTCAACAACAAACTGCCATTTGAAATCTGAAGGATAATAAATATTTATATTTAATTAGGTATAGTAATACATTTAATAAATATAGTAATAAAAATTTCACTCCTGTTAGCTATGCTCACAATCAAGTTATCTATTCAATTCAATATACAAATTTATGAGCCATCTAGTCTATAGGAAGCACTGTGCCAGGGCCTAGGGAAGATACAAAACCTTGGTAAAACAGAATCTTTGTCTCAAGGTGGTGGTAACCAAATGGTGCCATGGACAGAGCACTCGATCTGGGGTCAGGAAGACCTGAGTTCACATCCAGCCTCAGAAACTTATTAACTGTGTGATTCTGAGCAAGTCACTTAACCTCTGTCTGCCTCAGTTTCTTCAACTGTGAAATGGGGATCATAAAAGAACTTAACTCCCAGGGATCAAGTGCGTAGCATAGTTCCTGGCACATGTAGACACTTAAATGAATGTTCCCTCTGTCTTTGCTCCTATAAAGGTTTTAATGAAGCTGGGAAATGTGACACCAATATAAGTAACTATAAGATAATACCAAGAAAGTGTTACATGAAACCTGGAAGGAGGGAAATGTTGTTATCAAATGGAAGCATCAGAGGAAGCTTCATGGAGGAGGTGGTATTTCTTTTTTAAAAAATTGTATTTTATTTTTCCCAATTGCATGTAAAGACAATTTTTTACATTTATTTTTTTATATAAAATTTTGAGTTTCAAATTTTATCTTTCCTCCTTAAGATGGCAAGCAATTTGATATAGGTTTTATATATATGTATATATATATATATATGCAATCACATAAATCATATTTCCATATTAGTCATGTTGTGCAAGAAGAAACGAAACAAAAGGAAAAAAGCATAAAAAAGTAAAAATAGTATGCTTTGATCTGCATTCAGACTCCATCAGTTCTTTCTCTGAATGTGGTTAGCATTTTCTGTCATGGGTCTTTTGGACTTGTCTTGGATCATTGATGAGAAGAGCTATATCAATCATAGCTGATCATCACACAATGTTTCTGATGCAATGTATGATGTTCCTTTGGTTCTGCTCACTTTATTCATTATCAGTTCATGAAGTCTTTCCAGAATGTTCAGAAATCATCTTGCTCATCATTTCTTTTTTTAATTTAATTTAATTTAATTTTTATTTTTTTAAAGCAATTGGGGTTAAGTAACTTGCTCAAGGTTACACGGCTAGTCATTATTTATGTGTGGGTGCTCATTTTCTGAGGCCAGTTTCGATCTCGGGTCATGCCAACTCCGAGGCCTGTGCTCTTACTCACTGCACCACCTAGCCGCCCCGCTCATCATTTCTTATAGCACAATATTATTCCATTACATTCATATACCACAATTTGTTTAGCCATTTGCCAATTGATGGGTGAGGAGATGCTATTTGAATTGGACTTTAATTGTAAGGTAAGAGTTTAATAACAGGCCAAGTGATGGGGGAAACTAAATAAAAGTACAATGTAAGAACGTACAGGTCAGCTTGTAGTGGATGGTGAGTAATCCAATTTGGCAGAATCTTGAAGCTAAGGAAGCTAAGGATATTATAATTCCATAAGGAAAAGTTGTGTCAGATTTGAAAAGGCCTTAAATGACTTTTCTTGGAAGACAATCTGGAGTCATTTCAGGGTTTTGGGCAGAGAAATGACACGACCAGATATATAAATAAAGAAGATAAAATTAACAAATCTATCAAAATAATTAGTATTTTGCCTGGAATGATCTACATGTGAATAGAAAATTATAGAATTTAGAGCTGGAAATTAGTTTATAGATTATCTAACTATAATGGTAATGGTAATTTGAAGATCTTCACTGCCCCTTAATAACCCAAGGAAATTTGAAGACCTTCCCCACTTTGAAAATATACTCTGCCCCCTAATAGGCTGAATGTAATCACATGGAGCTTGTGGTGGGAGGAGTTTGCTGAAGGGTGCAGTAGAGCCAAAAGGAAGTGGGGAGTCAGCACTAGCTATACTGAGAGAAGTAGAGCACTTGTCCCAGGCAGTCAGTCAGGCTTGTGAGTAAAAATATTGGTTTGTGGGAAGGCTAAAGGATGCTGTAGCTCTCTGTGTTGTTATAGCTTATTAACTTCTTTGCTACTATGATGAAATTGGCTTGCTGGTTTTGGGATTTGGTTTTCTGGTATCTGAATAAATATTTTGCTTCTGTCTTCTATATGTAGAGTCTGTTATATTTTGTGATCAAACCCCATGCAGGTATATTTATAGTGATCATGGGCACTGTAAATATTGCCTTGGTGCTACACTAGCCTTAATCACTAATTTTACAAAGGAAGAAAGTGAGGTCCCAAGAGATTAAAAGACTTGTTTAAGGGTCCATTGCTAGGATGTAGTAGACTTAGGATTCAAACCCAAGTTATCTGATTCCATATCCAGAGTTCTTATCACTGTCATGCTCTGACTCCATTTTTTTTTTGTAAATAAGGAAACTGAGGCTTTACGGTTATAAAAATAAATAATAATCTTTAAATATAGACCTCTAGATTAGTATGCTTAAATTAAAGGTTAAGTTCATTGCTTGAGGTCATCTTGTTAGGAAATATTAGAATAAGGATTTGAATTCAGATCTTCTGACTTGAAACCTGTCACTCTTCTTAAGATACCATGCTGTGATTTCACTGGTGTGGCTACTTCCTTCATTGGTAAGTCATCTTCCCTCCATGTGTTCTCATCCCATGCCATTCTTGTCTTTGTATTCCTTACATCCTTAATGGAGGACCTACCCAATGCTTTTGTTGAACCACATACCCAAAAAAGACCTAAGATATCATGTCACTCACTCTGCCTTCTTCTGGTTCTGCTAATATCTTGATGATACCAAGGTATAGAAAACCCATGAACAGGAAAATAATAGGATAAATATTTAAAAAAATGGAAAATTGCAATGGCCTTGTTTAAAAAGCTATTTTTTAAAAATTCAGATAACTTGTTTTCATAAAAAAACATTTCTCCTTGGTCCAATTTGAATGCTCCTTTGTTATTAATTTCTTTTTGCTTAATGTTTCCTTTTTTTCTATTTTAAGATTACGTTCTATTCTCTCTCTCTTTTTTTTGATATAACAGCTGGCCTTATTAAAAGTTTATTCAAATAAAGTGTGATTTTTCAGATAAGAGGGAAAGAAACACAAACAAAGAAATCTGGTCAGCACATCAAATTCCAAGTTACTTATAAGGGTCAGTCAATGTTTACGCATTGGTTTAAAGGAGGAGGGTCTTGGGATGAGGGATGATATTAACATACTAAACATTAGCCAATAGCCCTGGTCTTTCCCTTCCAGCCCCCTGTAGTCTGCTTGAGTAGCTGGGGAAGGGCTGGAGGGCATGTTTGTGAATTTGCACATGTTGTTATATTTTTTAGAAAGGTCCACTGCTTGTTTATTTAAAGTAGTATTTGTTGGCTGAAAAGTGTCATGAAGCTACCAAAAAAAAAAAAAGATTTGTGGATCAGTATTAATGAATATTTTATACCCGTAACTAAATATTCTGACAAAAAAGTCTAGAATTGAGAAATGCAGGCAGTGGTTTTGATATATCATTAAAGATTCAGCCTGAACCATTATGTAAGAGGAAATTTTGATTTTTCAAGTACTTAGAAAGAGGAGGGTGGCTGGTGGGGATGGGAGAGGGAGGTGACAAGGTATTTGCAGAGAGATTCAGACTTTCCATTCCTTTATTATGTGTGCATGATGTAAAGCTCTTTAATGTAAAAAGTAAATAATAGCCTTTAGGTATAAGCCTGTAGATTAGTATGTTTAAATATTAGTATATATTTGTAACCACAGCCAGATTATTTGATAATGCCTGTCTCTGTCTAGTATCAAAGAACACTTTAAATGTTTTCTTTCTATTTTATGTTTCATTTCATGAAAGGGGGTAGAAATTTTAAAACATGATAACAAGTTTATAAAGCTTTCCCTTAAGCTACAGAGTGGTCCATGTTGACAGAAACAGAGTGTGCCCCAAACCAGATGCTCTGGGGTTATTCTATTTGTTAACCTATTTCTAAGTAATGACATATGGGGCTTTTGATGCCAAAGAGAAGAATATATTGACTGCCCCCTCTATCCTCCCCTCCCCTAAAGTGTAATTACATTATTCATCTTAAAGAATTTCTGTACCCTTTATGAATTTCAGCAGATGTGTCTCTTTCCTTGCTCTCCCCCAACTTTGGAGAGCTTTGCTTTCCTTCATCCCTTCCTCCTCATCCCAATCTTCACCTTAATAATGTACAGATCCTTTCCCTCCCCCTCTCCTTCTCCCTCTCCCTCTTCTTCTCCCTCTCCCTCTCCATCTCCTTCTACCTCTCCCTTTCCCTGTCCCTCTCCTCCTCTCCCTATCTCCCTCCCTCTCCCTCTCCCATTTTCATACCCATGCTCATGAACTTTATGAATGGGGGCTTGATCTGAGACAATGGCATTTTACATTTGCATTGATAGCTCTTTGACCAGTTCCTCAAGCATAGCAGGTGCCCCTTCCCCCAATTTTAATCAAACTAAAATCCGGGCTACTTCTGGGGCTTAGGGACCTGCTTACTGTTTTGACCTTGTCACTGGCTAGCTAGGTGACTCAGTCAGTCAATAAACACTTATTAAGCACCTATTACATGCCAGACATTGCTGGGGATACAAAAAGAGTCAAAAGAGAGTCCCTACCCTCAAGGAGCTTATAAGTCTCATCACATCTCTGGGCCTCCCTCAGTTTTCTCATTTGTAAAATAAGGCACTTGGACCAGAATGTTTCTAAGATTCCTTCTAGCTCTGAGACACTGTGGCTCTGTCATGGTATAGTCGCTTCAGTGAATAAAAGTGACAGGAGACAGTGCTCTTGCTTTTAAGCAGCCAGCCCAGGGCTCTGCCAGGGGCCTGGAATCTGAGTGAGGGGTTGGCATCAGGGAAGAGAGGAAACTGAATGGAGGGAGAATGGCTCTATAGGTCTTCTAGAGTGTCACAGAGTACAGCTGTGTCCTTGTAGCTCTCTATCCATGCCACGGCCCTTTGGGACAACCCTTTTCTTAAGGCTGTAGTCTTTCTTGGTGTAATGTCTTGAGAATCAATATCAGGGACAAAAGTGACATTAGATTCTCATAACAGAATACCCCAGAGCTCAGGCATGGCCCTGGTTGTGCCGAGAACTTCTTGGAAAAGATTTGGTTTGCAAAGTGCTTTACGTGTATAAAGTATGTCATTGATCCTTATAACAACCTATCTCACTTGATCCTCATAACAATCTTATAAAGTAGGTTCTATTATTATCTTTATTTTGCAGATGAGGAAATTGAGGTTGAAAGAGGTTGTTTGGTAGTTAGGTTGTGATTCAGTCATTTCAGTCTCATCTGACTCTTCATGACCCCATTTGGCATTTTTTTTTTGGCAAAGGTATAGGAGTAGTTTGTCATTTCCTTTTCCAGCTCATTTCACAAATGAGGAAACCGAGGCAAGGAGAGGTAAGTGACTAGCTCAGGGTCACACAGCTAGAAAGTTTCTGAGACCAAATTTGAACTCAGGAAGATGAGTCTTTCTGATTCCAGGTGCAGCGCTATATGCATCTCGCCACCTAGCTGCCTTTAGTAGTCAGGTAATATATCATAAAAAGCACTGGGATTAGTCAGGAATACCTGAGTTCAACTATGATCTCATTTACTAGTTGTATGTTCCTGCACAACTCATTTAACATCTGTCTGTCTCAGTTTTTTCAACTGTAAATGGGGATAATAATAGCACCTATCTCCTAAGATTGTTTTGAGGATCAAATGAGATAATATTTGTGAGGTACTTAGCACAGTACCTGGTACATAGTAGGTGCCTAATAAATGCTCTTCCCTTCCCATTCCTTGCCTTGCCTTGCCTTCCTTTCCCCTCCCTGACTTACCCAGTCACACAGCCAGTATCTAAGGCAGTATTTGAACTGAGGTCTTCCTGATTCCATGTTAAACTCTATCCACTGTGCTGTCTTATGTCCTAGATGTTTAAAGTCTTAATGTAGAAGACATAATGTAGGGTAGTCTAGTGCATAAGGAAATTGTGTAGCATGGAGAGAAAAGAAAACTGCTTTAGTGAAGTTGATCTGATGGTCCATGAGAGGCCAGCAGAGAGCTGCCTTTTTAGCATGATCTTTCCCCACGGGTGAGAACCTTTCCACAGAGTAAACCCTGATTCTGCTCAGGATCCTTAATACAAAACTAGTGCTTTTTATGCCAGGATGGGACTTCAGGTCACCAGGCTAGGCCAGTTCTCATAATGTGGAGCCATTGGCCAGTTTCAATAAATTTGGCCTTCTAGGGATTGATTGGTCTTGGCTTATGTGATGCCATCAAGGCATGGAATTGGGGTTGAGTTGAGGCTGACATTGTCCTTTTAATGTGGTAAAACTCTGATTAACTGGAGTTCAGCCAGAACCCTTAACTTAATGAATTTTCTCCTCTTCCCTACACCAGAGAAAGAAGAAAATTATAAGAAAACAAATAATTATAGCCAGATCTTGATTAGTATGAATAATGAATCCCCTGAAGTCATATGTATTCAAATTAACTATTCTATTTACTATCCAAATTACCATTCAAAACTATTTCAAAATTATAACTACGAAAATATAGTAGTTAGTTCCAGCCCGGTTGAAATATGCAGCATAAATTTGAATAATATGATCATTTCAGAGAATTCATTCACCTAATCTTCGTAGACTTCCTATCACTTTAGAGTTGGAAGGGATTTTGGAGGTAATCTAAATCAGTGATACCCACATACTTCAAACTTCTTTGCTTGTGGCATGGTGTTCTTTGATTTGCACTCTGAACATTTCGATTGGCGACACTGTGGAAGAGCCGGGAGAATTTGTACTTGTATGACTTCTCGCCAAAAAGATGGTTTTTGTTGCTTTTTGGACATATTTTTGTTAGTCCACAAATGAATAAGCAAATATCCATTTTGCAAATACTATATTTACTATGTTGGGTAAGTAAAATTGCTAAGTAAGATTTATATTAAATAAATTTTTATATAAATGTTCTCATATCTGCAACAAATCAATACCTCAAATTTTGTAGCCCAGTTAGCAAAAAAACCAAGGCATGCCCTTTGAAAAATGACTCATTTAATCGAAGTTCCTAATTTTATAGAAAAGGAAACTGAGACCCTCAGAGTTTGTGATTTATCTGAGGTCAACCAGTAGTTAATTGTAGATTCTTTTCCTTCTGGAATTAGTACCTAAGATCAAAGGATCATAGCTTGAAAGCAAAAAATGGTTGTGAAGGCCAACCTTTTCATGTTTTAGATAAAGA
The DNA here is from genome assembly GCA_011680675.1 of Gymnobelideus leadbeateri. Taxonomy (NCBI): domain Eukaryota; kingdom Metazoa; phylum Chordata; class Mammalia; order Diprotodontia; family Petauridae; genus Gymnobelideus; species Gymnobelideus leadbeateri. Next base: position 778,143 of record WOXC01004676.1, on the reverse strand, counting down.
AACTGAGAATTAGAGAGGGTAAGCAATTTTATCAGGATGACACAGCTAATAAGTTTGAGAGGCAGGTTTGGAATTTGGATTATCTTTTGAGTGCAACTCAAGTGTTTTCTCCACCATACCATACTGCCCCATCTTCTTTACATCCCATTTCATCAGAATTGATGTTACCTGCAAAGACACACCCAGTAACTATGTGAAAACAACTATAAATACTCTTTATACAAAAATAGATCTAAATAAGAGATATATTAATTTCTCACAAATAGGCTGAGCCAATATAATAAAAATGACAATGATGTCTAGATTAATTTACTTATTCAGTGTCACATAGCAATCAAACTCCCAAAGGATTATTAATAGAGTTAGATGAAATAATAAGAAAATTCATATGAGAACTGAAATGTGACCGATCTCAAAGGAAACAATGAAAAAAGTGGGAAGGTAGCAAGCCCAGCAATCTCAGGACTCATACTATATTACAAAACAAAATTATTAAAATAATTTAGTATTGGTTAAGAAACAGAGAGATTGATCAATAGAATATATTTATAAAGAAAAGATATGGAAGTGAATGAGCACAGTAGCCTAGTATTTGATAAATGTCAGATTCCAGTTGTTTAGGCAAGGGGTCACTCCAGCAAAAACTGCTGGAAAAATTGGAAAACACTCCAGAAGAACAACATTTAGACCAGCATTTCACACTGTACACCAAGATAAGATCCAAATGGTTACATAATTTAGACATAAAGGGGTGGGGCATCATAAGCAAAATAAAGGAATAAGAAAGAAACTACCAGTCAGATCTATGGATATAGGAAGAATTCATATACAAATAGAGAAGGAGCTTTGTAGAGGAGTAAAATGGACAATTTTTAATTATATAAAGTTAAAAAGCTTTTGCATAAGGAAAACCAATGCAGTTAAAATCAGAAGAAAAGCAGTTAAATGGGGAATAAATATTTGCAACAAGTTTCTCTGGTAAAGGTCTCATTTCTAAGATATATATTTCAGATTTATAAAAATAAGAGCCATTCCCTGATTGATAAATGGTCAAAGGATGTGATCAGACAGTTTTCATATAGCCATATGAAAAAATGCTTTAAAGTCCCTAATAAGTAGAGAAATTCTAAACAAAACAACTTCTGGGTTATATCTTACACTCATCAGATTGGAGAATCATAAAATTGGCTAAGTTGACAAGAAAGGAAAATGACCAATTCTAGAGAGGCTCTGTTGAAAACAGGTTAAAAAACACTAATGTATTGTTGGTGGAGTTATGAACTAGTCTAGCTATTCTGGAAAGGAATTTGAAACTATGCCCTCAAAGCTATTTAACTGTGCATATCCTTTGAACTAGCAATACCACTATATCCCAAAGAGATCAGAGAAAGAGGAAAAGGACACCTATGCAGGAAAATATTTATAGTAGCTCTTTTTGTGGTAGCAAAGAATTGGAAACCAAGGAGATGCCTATTAATTGGACAAAACGAAGAAAGAGGAGATAGAGCAGAGAACAGGAGAGTAAACTCCTTCATGCTGACTTTCCTTTCTGTTTCATAGAGCAGTATGAAAAGCTGCAACAAATAAACTCTTCCAAACCTTAGAAAGTCTCAGGAGAGCCATGTGGTTGCTTTATGGAGGCTGAGAAAGAAAATTACCATTTTTGTTGTTATCTGGGGAAGGAGAGTCTCACAAACCCCTGGACAGCATCCCCGGTGCTTGGTTTGTCATTTGAAGATTTTCCATAAAGGGGTGATGAGGAATTTTCCCCTTCATTCCCCTATCTTGCCCCTGCCCCACCAAAGCCCTCCCACTTTTTTGTACATCTCTCTATTGTTGGGAAATTTTTTCACACTGAAACATAGATGGTTTTATTGTAGCTTCTATTCAATCAGTCCAAATTCTTCCTGCTGGGACTAAGCAGAAGAAACCTAATCTTCAAATATTCAAAGGCTATTTTATGTCCCTTAGATCTTTTCTTCTTGAGGTGAAACATGCTCAGTTCTTTCAACTTATGCTCACATGTCATAGTTTCCATATTAATAGTTCCCTCTCAACTTGCTGCAGCTTGTTAATGCCCTTCCTAATAACATAGAGCTCAGAATTGGACAATTAGGTGACTAGAGTGGGCAGAATGCAGAACCTAGTGTCAGAAGTCCAGAGTTCAAATCATGCTTCAGGCACTTTCTAGCTGTGTGATCCTGGGCAAGTCCCTTAACTTTTCTCAGCTTCCATTTTTTCACCTATAAATATGGGGATAATAGCACTTATAGGATTATTATGAGGATCAAATAAAATCATGTGTAAAGCACTTTGAAAAAACAAAATCTTTTTTTATACACACACACACACACACATATAAAACATAAAATCATCTCATATTTAGTATAATGAAGAAGAACATAGTGGTATTATCACTACCTTTATTTTGGGTGCTGTATTTCTGTTATTTCAACCCAAGATCAGAGAGCTTTTATGGTTATCACAACTCATTTTGTCAACTCATATTCACCTTGAGTCCACCAGAACTTCTGGATCTTTTTGTACAAATGATATTCTAATCTAACATTCTCCATTCCTGCTGAGGCAGTTTACTTTTTGGACACAAATATAGGACTTTGCATTTGTCCATCTTAAATTTTATCTTAGTCTCTTTAGATAATTTCCCACTTATCAAGATAATTTTATATCTTGGTATTATCATCCAAAGTATTAGCTATATAATCTAGAAAATTTGATGAACACATTATCTATAGTTTAATTTTCCCAAAGACTGTCCTGGGCCTTCTTTTCTTTCTTTATATTCTGTCTTGGTGATTTCATCATCTCCCATACATTATCATTTCTATGACGCTGTGACTTCCAAATGTGTGTATCTCTATCTCTGAATATAACATGGAAGGGAAAGAGGGGAGGGAGGGTGAGGTGGAGGAGGGAAAGGAAGGGTAAATAGTGTGTTATTTAGCATCAAACTCTCTCCAGGGGCCTGTTGTACATTGCTAACTGCCTGTTGGATATTTTCATATGGATATACTAATGGTTATAACAAAACATGATGTATCAAAAACAGAACTCATTGCCTTACTCAGTACCTCCCCCCTCCAAATCTAGCCCATTTTCAGGCTTCCCTATCTTTTTTTTTTAACTTTATTTTATTTTAAATTTATGGAATAAACAAGCACTTCCATAACATAATACAATAAAAAGATAATTGCACATGTAATTGAAAATCTGTTATGCACAACTTGCTACTACTTTGAAATATACACCAAAATTATTATGTAAATTTATTTTTTCTTTTTTCCCTACCCCCAAAGATGGCTATTATTAGACACAAATATGTATATATATATATGCATATATATGTAAAATTATTTTATCCATTTATCAGTTCTTTCCCTAGATACAGATAGTATTTTTCTTCATATGTCCTTTATAGTTAATTTAGATATTTATCATAGACAAAATAGCTAATTTGCTCAAAGTCATTCTTTTTTTTTTTGGTAAATTTAAAAATTTTAAGCTTAAATATAAAATGAAAAAAGAAAAAAGACATTGCCATGTATATAGCAGACCATAAGACCAATATAAAACAATAAATTTCCATTTCAAGAAAACTTATGTAATAAATATCAAACATTGTTTTCAAAACTGCCTAACTTTTCTTCACTTCCTTGTTGGTTTTCTTTTGTTCTCTGCTGTGTACTTTTTACTTTGTTTTTTTCCTCTCCTGCTACCCACCACCCTAAAGAAGGCTACATTTAAGCATGGATATATACACACACACACACACACACACACACACACACACACACACACACACACACACGCACACACATACACAGACATTTATAAACATACACATACATATATATATTCATACACATATATGTTAGGCCATATTATGCTTATTTCTTCCTATCATCTGTATCTCTGAAGGTGGATATCATTTTCCTTCATAAGTCCAAGTCTTTCCATGTTTTTCTAATTCAACCAGCTCATGATTTCCTACACCACAGTGATACTCCAACCTAATTATAATCTATCTGAAAGCTTATATATGAAAGTTCCCCTCCCCCAATTTTCTGCCTTCCTTTTATTCTTGACTACATAGGTTTTATTTATACAAGAAAATTTTAATTTAAGATAATTGAAATAATTCTTTTTTACATTTCAATAATGCTCTCACATTATTATATAGTTTAAGGTCTGATATTGCTGAATTTTTCCCTTGGCTTCCTGACCTTTTGTTCTTCCAAATGAACTTTGTTATTATTTTTTCTAACTCAGTAAAATATTTTTTTAGTAATTTAATTGGGATAACTTTGAATAAATAGTTAAGATTATCATTAAAAAAATTACATTGGCTTTTCCTACCCATGAACAAATAAATATCACTTCAATTATTTAGATCTGAGTTTATTTGTATAAAAAATGTCTTATGTTTATGTTCATATAGTTCCCATGTCTGTTTTAGTAGGTATATGCTCAAGTATTTTATACTAACTAGGTATTTTAAATGGTCTAAAACTACTGAATAATATTATTGACACATAGTGTAGCTTCTCTATTTTTCACTTTTAATTAAATCTACTTTAACTTTGTCTGAGATCATGATTACTATCTCAGGTTTTTTTTTTTTTACATACTAATTTCTACTACAGTCCTTTGTTTTATCTTTGTGTATATCTTTAATTTTTATAATGTTCCCTTAAAGCAAAATATTGTTGAATTCAAATTTTTAACCTGCTATCTGTTTTTGTTTTATGGGTAAATTCATCCCATTCATGTTCTCAGCTACAATTACTTTTTGCGTATTTTCCTTCTTCCTATTTTCTCTCATTATCCTTCCAACCCCATTCCTAGTCTCCACTCCTCTGCTTTCCTCCTACCTGCCACCTCTCCATCCTATTCTTTAATCTACCCACCTTTCTAACAACCCCTCGCTTATCCTCTTCCCCCCATCCTATACCTTTGCCCTCTTATTTCTATCTAATTTAGAAGACTTTTATACCCTTCTAGAAATGTATGTTCTCTTTTAAATGCATTCCTGATGAGAGTAAGGTTCCAGCACTACCTGCCCTTTCCCTACTAGTTTCTTCTGTATCAAATTTTCCTTTTATGCTTCATTTGTATGAGATAATTACTCCTTTTAACTCTCCTTACACAGTTTCATTTTTTTTAGAATCACCCCATAATTCTCAGTTTAGTCCACTACCCAAAGAATATTAACAATCATAAGAGTCCGCTAATGTTTTAACATATACAATATATTTCACATAATATTTTCATATATACAGATTTTCATTTTATGCCTCATTTGTATAAGATAATTGCTCCTTTTTATCTCCCTCTACATGGTTTTATTTATTTTTTTAGAATCACCCCATCATGCTCAGCTCACTACCCAAATAATGATGACAATCATAAGAGTTCTGTTAATATTTTCACATATACAAAGTAAAGAATATGACCTCATTGAGTCCCTTGTAATTGGCCTATAATATTTACCTTATATTTCTCCCAGATATTATGTGTCACATTTTCCTTTCAGTTCTTGGTTTTTTGTCACAAAAACCTGAAAGTCTTTGATTTTACTAAATGTCCATTTTTTCCCCATTCAGGATTATGCTTAACTTTGCTGGATAAATTACCCTTGGTCATAAGCCCAGCTCTTTTGTTCTATGGAATATGGTATTCCAAGACCTACAGCCCTTGATCATAGTAGTTGCTAGGTCTTGTGTAATTCTTATTGTAGCTCCATGATATTTAAAAAAATTCTCATTGCTTTTAATATTTTCTTATTAACCTGGGAGCTTTGAAACTTGGTTATGATATTCCTGTAAGTTTTACTTCTGGGATCTTATTCAGGTGGTGATTGATAGTTATTTTGTTTTGTTTGTTTCTGTTTCTGCTTTGCCTTCTTGTTCAAGAACTTCAGGGCAATTTTCCTTGATAATTTCTTGTAATATTGAATCAAGATCTTTTTTAAATCATAATTTTCATGTAGTCTAATATTATTTTTTTTCAATCTATTCTCCAGATCAGTTGTTTTTCTGATGAGATGTTTCATTGGCAGCTAGGTGCTACGGTGGATAGAGCATTGGCCCTAGAGTCGGAAGAGACCCAAGTTCAAATTCGGCCTCAGACATTTGACACTTACTAGCTACATGACCCTGGGCAAGTCATTTAACCCTGATGCCCTCACCTCTCCCCCCCCCCCAAAGAGATATTTCACTTTCTCTGTTATTTTTTTCATTCTTTTCATTTTGTTTCATGTTTTCTTGGTGTCTTAGAATGTTATTAGCTTCCCGTCAACTAATTCTAGTTTTCAAGAAATTATTTCCTTCATTAAGTTTTTGATTCTCTATTTATAGCAGATGATCCTTTCATAATTTTCTTGAATTGCTTTTATTTGTTTTCTATTTTTTCCTCAATCTCTCTTATTTGATTTTTAAAGTCCTTTTGAAGTTCTTCCAAGAACTCTTTTTGTGCTTGGGCCCATTTGATATTTCTCATTGAAAAAGGAGTGGTGTTTTTTTTTTTTTTAGCTCCATTATCTTCCTCTGAATATGAACACAGATCTTCTCTATCCCCATAGTAACTATCTGTGGTTGAGTTCTTTCTCATTTGCTTACTCATTTATTTTTCATTTTATTTTGTTTTTAGCAGCTATTATTGTAATCAAGTTGTAGACCTGAGATATGGGGAATGATACTCCAAGTCTCAGGTCCTTCTTATTGTTATTTTTTGAGGTCGGTCTATGGGCCCAACCTTGGGTTCTCTTATCTACTCCTAAGTCACTGCTAGGGTCCTCAGTCACATTGTCCCATAAACAATCTTGCTTCTTGCTGAACCTCTGGTGGCTGCAAACTCCAGCTGTCCTTTCTGCCTTAGAACTGAAATCAGGGACTCTGCTCTCCTGCAAGTGCCCACAATCAACAGAGTCCCTTCCCCTTGCTACTGCGCTCACCAGGTGTGAGCTAGCCCCTTCTACCTGCATCCACAGCTTGGGATATGTCTGGAGTCATTCCTCAATTGATGGGCATCCTTGCAATTTCCAGTTCTTTGCTACCACAAAGAGAACTGCTATAAACATTTTAGAACACATAGGTCCTTTTCCTTTTTTTGCTAATTATCCTTGGAAATAGATCAAGTATTGGTATTACTCAGTCAGAGGGTATACATAGATTAATAACTCTTTGGGCGTAATTCTAGATGGCTCTACAAAATGTTTGGATTATTTAAAAATTCTACCAACAATGAATTAGTGTCCCAATTTTTCCATATCCTCTCCAACATTTGTCACTTTCCCCTTCTATCATTTTAGCCATCTGGCATCTCATGATATCATTATGATATCTCCAAGTTGTTTTAACCTGCATTTCTCTAATCAGTAATGATTTAGAACATTTTTTCCATATTGCTGTAAATAGTTTTGATTTCTTCATTGGAAAACTGACTGTTCATATCCTTTGACCATTTATCAATTGGGGATTGACTCATATTCTTATAGATTTGACCAAATTCTTTATATAGTTTAGATATGAAACCTTTATCTGATAAACTGCCCATAATATTTTCCCCTTAATTTTCTGCTTTCCTTCTGATCTTGCTTACATTTGTTTTGAGGACATTTCTATTTCTTTTGAAGGCATCACTATTCTTTCAGGGAAGTAGGTTTGCAAGGTGATAGGCATCCTTGACTCCTCCCTTTCCCTCACTCCCCATATACACTCATTTGCCAAATCTTATCAATTATAACTACAAGATTTCTCACCTCATCTTCTCTCCACTAACATGGCTATCACTCTAATTCAGTAACTTCTCACCCAGACTATTGTAACAATCTCCTTGCTTTCAGTCTATTCTTTTTCCAATCCATCTTCCACAGAACTTCTGAAGTAATAGATCTAAATCTATTTATATTTATGATTTAGCTGCCTAAATCATAGATCTGATCACATCTTCCTTGCTCAAGAAGCTTCAATGGCTTTCTGTTACCTCTTGGAAAAAAAATACAAACTCTTTGGCTTGACATTTAAAACCTTCTATAGACTGCCTTCAGCTTACCCTTTCAGAATTATTTCACATTAGTCTCCTTCATGCCCTCTATGTTATAGCAAAAGTTGTCAACTTGCCACTTCTCAAACTTGGCATTCAATTTCTTGCCTCTGTGCCTGAGAGTAGGCTGTCTACCTTGCCTCTCTACCCCCCATCTTGTTCCTTCCATTAGAATCTTTAGCTTTCTTTAAAATTCAGCCCAGGTGTTAATACCTGCAAGAAACCTTTCCTTAAATTCCTTATTTCTTAATTCTTTCTCATTCCCTAGAATCATTGGGAAAAAAGAACAAGAGTGGCCAGTGAGCTCAAACTAAGAACTTGAAATCCCTCAGTCCTAATCTAATTTCTTAGCCTCTTTTGCTTCTCTCTCAGCCTGTCTCCATCTACTTTCCTTTGTTCCCTGTCTCTCACTGAGAGTGGGGAAAGATATGTTCATGGTTGTCACTGATTTATATAATGTAATATTTTTCAGGTACATTTTGGATTAAATAGAATTTTATAGACCAGCATGGTATCCTAACCATGATATCTAATATTGTTCTGATGGGAAAATATTCTATGGATTCAAGTATCTGAATTAAAAGTGAACTTTTGGAGCACAATCCATTTAAAAGAGTCCAGGTAAATGTATGCTTAGGCTTTAATAAGATATTAAACAACATGAGTTGAAAAAGTTTTCTGGTTAATTTGGAATTATCTGATACATTTTATTAACTGAAATGTCTCAATCTTCAAGGATTGTAAGCTCCTTGAGAGAGGGGAACATAAATTATCATCTCATCTCTCCTGCTGCCTAGATTTTTATATGACATATAGTAGGGGCTTACTGTTCAATACATGTATGCATGAATGAAACAATTGAAGTTTTACTGCCTTTCTGGGAAAAGAGAATGTTTTTCAGAAGGCTACTAGATGAGTTTAGAGATCTCTTTATAACTCACTTTTTGTTTTTACCTTAATACACACCAAATAAAACAAACATTTCCATATACATGGTAGAATAGAAAAAGAGTGAAAAACTACATGAAACTTCTCATCTCTATTATATCTCTCACACACTTCAAACATCTTTAGAGGTCAAACCAAAAAACTTCGTTCAGAGCTCATGATACACAATCATCTCAATAGTTCACATCTTATGGCCCTTTAAGGGTCCATACAAGGTACACAGAAAATCATCACAGGACACCCTCAAATGTGGATGAATATCGTTACCATTTTCCCACACTGGAAAATCAAGACAGAGAATTGATAGGGCTTGAGCTGATTGCTGAAAACCTGAGAGTGGTCTTTGCCCTGTACTTCAAGGTCTGTGAGACCATTTGTGACTTGGCAACTTTAGGTCAGGCAAAGGATAAGCAGAAACTTGCTAGTAAGGAACTGTTGCATGACCAGGGGACTAGTGCATTGGGGAGCAAGGTTTCAGGATTCGCTTATTTTGTAATGCTATTTGGAATTTCTAGATAATTCTAAGAAAGGTAGGTATTTAACCCACTGCTATGCCTCAAGAGGGTATTACAAGTGGTCAAGTCACTTAACCTGTTTGCTCCAGTTGCTTTGTTTATGAAGTAGGGATACTAATATCACCTACCTCCCAGAGTTTTTGTGAGGATAAAATGAGGTGATATTTGTAAAGCACTTTGCATATAAATTTGCTATATAAGTGCAACACTATAGAAATGTTAGCTATTATTATTGTACCCCTTTTAAAAGGCTAATTATACTCTAATTTTTCTTGAAAATTCCTAGAGAAGGAGAGTTGATGCTTTGACTTTGGGGACTAGTAAGAGCCACTGAAAGTAGCTCAAGAAATGTGAAAAAATAGTATTTTTTTTCAGTGAAAAATTCTGAATTTGAAACTAGAGGACCAGGATTCAAATTCCAGCAATGCTAATTACTATCTGTATGAATTTGGTAGTTGATCTAATCTCTCTGGTCTGTAGTTGCCTCAACTATACAATGAGTGGGTTGGATTTCCTTTCCATCTCTAAATCTATTGTCTGAGTTTATGATCCTCAATTCAGATTAGAGTAAGTACAACGAAAATGAGTGTTCTGGTCCTATGTTGTTTCTTACTTTGTTGATTTTGTTTTAGTAAAAAGTGAGAATTATTCCATTTTGGGATGTTTCCCCAAAAGATAATGGAATGATAACAACTTACATTGACAATTCCTCAGTTTATTATAGCAAAGAAAGTTATGTGATAATTTTATTTTGTTCTCACAATAGTCCTAGTAAGTAAGCAAAGGCAGTATCATCAGTCAGTCAGTTAAAAGGCTAATGGGGCGGACTAAGTGGTACAGTGAATAGATTACCGGTCCTGGAGTCAGGAGGAGCTGAGTTCAAAACTGGCCTCAGACACTTAACACTTACTAGCCATGTGGCATTGGGCTAGTCACTCACCCTCAATTGCCCTGCCTTCCCTTCTCTAAAAAGCAAAAAACAAAAAAGAGGCATATATTAAGTGCTTACTGTGTGCCATGCATCTTTTAGACACTGGAAATACAAAGAAAGGTGACAATAGTCCCTGTCTTCAAGAAGCTCATAGTTTGTGAGTGAGACAACATATAAATAACTGGGTGCATACAAGATATATACAAATTAGGTGGAAGGTAATCTCAGGGAGAATAATATTGAGGAATTACAATATCATTGTCACTCTTATTTTATTAATGAGGCAGCTGAAGCTTGGAAATACCAAAGAACTTGTCCATGGTCCAAAAGCTAGTAAGGGACAGAGCTGTTTCTAGCCAAGATTCTTCCTGGCTCTAGCATCCTCTGTTTCTTTGATTCTGGACCCTATTTGACTTGGTGCCACCCTCACCTCCATGCATCATGTGTGGAGGACTTTTCTCTTTTAGGATAAAGGCTAGGGTAAAAACATGAAGTCTTTGAGTAGAAGTACATAACCACATTTACCTCTATGTCTTTCAAAGGGGCAATGAGACATTTCAGATTCATTCATCTGTGAGCCTGTCCTACTCAGTTGGTAATCAGGGAATCATCAACTATAATCCTTTCCAAGAGACTGAGGATCATTGGGCTTTACTATCTATCTACCCTGTCACACCTTTCCAATCTCCAAGCATTGCCACATAACCTGCCAATACAGTATAATGACTCGTAGGCCTTGTTATGCACTGTAAGGACCACTGAGTCTTTCCATAGGCCCTGCAGCTGATTCTCCTCTATGTGTTGTCTCTCTGAATTTGCATTTGGTAGGCAGACACTGTGTTTCTTTTCTATTTGTATCCCTAGTGCTTAAATGGTGCTTGACACATATTTAGATGATTAATAAATGATTTTCATTCATTCATTCAATTAATGCTTGAAGAAACATATTTTATCAGATTTTTTGAGCTTTTTGATGGTGTCTACATAGCCTAGAGTTCTGTACATACTATAATCAAACAAGAAAAGAAAGCAGGTGGCAAGCCCTGAGGTGGACAGGGCAATCCAGACTCCCAATCAACCCATAAATATTTATTAAGTGCTTACTATGCTCCAGGCACTTTGCTAGCACAAGAATGCAAAAAGAGGCAAAAGACAGTCCCTGCTCTCAAGGAGCTTACAGTCTAATGAGGGAGATGGTAAGGAAACAAATATATTCAAGGCAAACTATACACAAATAGGATACAATTAACAGAGGGAAGATACTAGAATTAAGAAAGGTTGGGAAAAACTTCCTGTAAAGACAAATTAATCTTCTACTATTTCCTGAAGGTCAGCTAAGATTTCTGTGTATTCCTCAATTCCTGTTTGAGGAGTGGAATTCCAGACCCAAAGGTCATATGTGGAAACCATGTTGCTATTGGGTCTCTGATGTTCACAGCTGTGACTCCCCCTTAGCAAACAGATGCAGCTGGGTTTGATTGTGGAGGTAGTGGCACCTTTGAAAGAGAACAGTTCATTTGATTGGGTCTGGGAAGTATATTCCAACACCTTACACTTCCCCAGAAGCTACTTGGCAGAGGAAAGCCTACAGAGAATCCCAATGATCTTCATTTGTGGAGACTTGAATTTGCTTTTTCATTAAGTACTTTAAGGATTGGTGATTTCATCTCTCTGAGCTCTCCCTCCAATTGAGGCTAGTTCCAACAGGGATTCTTGATTTGGGGTCCATGAACTTGTTAAAAATTTTTTTGATAACTATATTTCAAGATAATTGGTTTCCTTTGTAAGCCTATGTGTTTTATTTTGTGAATTTAAAAATATTGTTCTGAGAAGGGCTTCATGGGCTTGACTAAGCTGGCTCTCAGTGTCAAATACTCTATGCTTTATTTTTTATTTTATTTTTATCTTTCCTTTGAACTAATGGTATCCTTGGGATGACTAGTAAAAGTAAATCATTAGTGGAGGTTCGTGAATTATGGTCTTGTTGAACTCATTTTACAGATGAGGAAACTGAGGTAAACAGGGCTAAGTAACTTGCCCGGGTTACACAGCTAGTAAGTATCTGTGGCAAGATTTGAACTCAAGTCTTCCTGATCCTGTTCTGTCCACTGAGGCACCCAGCTGCTAAGTACCATACTACCTCCTTTTATTTCCAAGAGTACAGTAATAGTGGCAGTCAGTGATAGTGGCTTCTTCACCCATCTCTGATTTGACTGTTTTTCATGCCTTAAGACCCTTGCTATATGATCCCTGGCTCCATTCCAGGCTGTTCCTGAGGGGTCAGAATTAGATTTTGGCTATAGTTCATGAAATCCATTTCTCCTCACTGGGGACTCTCTAGCCTGGACCAACAATTTGGGAGAGACTAAAATAAGTCTCACTTAGGTCTCACCTTTACCCACTCTCCAGATTTCTTTACCTCCTTATCAGCAGCCTTCCCACCCTAGAGAGTCCCTGACTCTGAGGTCTTCCTTTCCTGATTCCTATTCCCCACACTTGACCACCATTTTGGGAGAGGCCCAACTCCCAATTATGTATTTTATTTTTTTCATTAGAACATAAGCACTTTGAGGGCATGGACTGTCTTCTTTGCTTATATTTGTATCCCCAGCACTTAGCATAGCATGAGTGCTTAATAAAATTTCTCTCTCTGTCTCTCTTCCTTCTCCCCTTCCTTCCTCCTCCCTGCCTCTCTCTTTTCCTTCCTTCCTGCTTAATTTAAGGGACTCATTTGACATGACTAGGAATTGTCCATAATACATCAAAGGTGAGTAACACAGGAAACAGTGGAAAAAGCAATGGACTAAGTTTCAGGAGACATATGGTTTTGGTTCTGACTCAGCCAGGCTATAACCAACTGTGTGGCCTTGGGCAAGTCACTTGACCTCTTAGCCTTGGTTTCCTCATTTATGAAAATGAGGAGGTTGGATGTTCCGATCTCTAAAGTCTCATGCAGCTGTAAAATTCTATGATTCTGTGATTTTTCTCTCCTGCAGCTTGGTTAACAAGAAAGACTCAAGGCTCAAAGTACAAATTGTCGGACCTAAGAAAATATTTTTTTAAATGTTATTTTATAGCGGTGTGGGGGCATTGACTGGCCAGCCAAACCAGTGGAGCATGGCCAATGAAGAACAAGGTGGCTGGCAGTGCCAACGGCTGTACTCTGCCAGCCCAGCTGCAGCTGCGTCCACTTCCTTTCAAGTTTAAGGTGGGTGAGTGGGAGGTGGGCCCTTTTATATTTCTCTTCTGCCTCCTGTGAATGGTGATTACTGCTTTTAGTAGGATGGGCCCATTTAAAGTTCACCCCGGTTGTTTTTCTAAGGGACAGTTTATCCCTTTTTTACTTGTTATTTTTTGGGATTTTCTGCAGTTGTATTTTCCAAATATGAGTAAACTGGAGCGGTCGGCTCACTTGAAAGCAGCTGTGCTTAGACTGAGGTCCAGGAACTAAAAATTCGGAATTCCTGTTAGGCCGGGCCAGATTCATTCCAAGACCTTTTAAAATGTTACTTCTCACCCCTCTTGCCTCAGTTTCTATGACTGTCATGGAAAGGCAGATTGAGATGGTAAAAATCTGTTTTAGGAAGGCACCTTAAAGACTGGTCTTTGGCCTTGTTCTGCTCCTTTTATATCAATGACTTCAATGAAGGCATAGATGGAGTGGTTATTAAAATGTGCAGATGGCATGAAGCTGGGAGGGGAAGCTAATGCAACTGAATGACAGAATTGGGATCCAAAAAGATCTCAACGGGCTGGAATGATGGGCTGAAGTTCATATGATGATTGATGGGAATGATGAATAATTTAAAAAATGCAATGCTATATTCTGTTTGCCAATACTTTATTTTGTATTTTCACATCTGTATTTATTAGGAACATTGGTCTATGATTTCTTTCTTTCATTTCTAGTGTTGTTTTAGCTAGGTTTTCAAATCAACACCACATTTGTTTCATAAAAGGTATTGGGTAACTTCCATCATATTTTATATTTCTGTAAAATCTATGGAATACAGATATTTGCCCTTCGTATGTTCAAAAACCATCAACCATGAACTCCAAATCATGGAAACTTAAAATCTCAGGACTGGGAAAGACCCAAGAGGTGAACACGTCTGTTCCATAATGAAACAGGAATACCATCTCTAGTATTGCTGACTAGAGACCATTGAACCTCTAGAAGAGGTCAGACTCTTGTAGTGAACAGGAACTCACTACCTCCTGAGACAGACCATTATACTTGTATACAATGCTAATTGTATGAAAAAATTTCTTTACATTAAGCCCAAATCAGCCTCCCTCAAACTTCTATTCATTGCTCCTAGTTTTGTCCTCTAGAGGCAATTAGGCCTGGAGTCAGGAAGAACTTGAGTTCAAATCTGCCCTCGGGAACTTAGTCGTAGCAACACTAGTAGTGTGACCCTGGACAAGTCACTTGCCTCAGTTTCCTCATCTGCAAAATGAAGGTGATAATGGCCCCTACCTTCCAGGGTGCTTATGAGAATTGAATGAGATATTTGTAAAGCACTTAGCACTGTGTCTGCCACACAGTAGATCCTTAATAAATGCTTATTTTCTTCCTTCCTTAGTCAGGCAAAACAAGTCTACAGTCCTTCTTACCCATGGCAAGAATACTTGAAGATCGTCATTTTTTATTGTCTTATCTTTCAGCTGATCCTCAGATGGCTTCATCCCTAATCTTTTCTCTATCCTGACAACCATTTCTGCACCCATTTTTGTCAACATCTCCTTTAAAATGTGGCTGCCAGAACGAGCACAGTATTTTGCTCTAACTAGGGTAGAATAAAGAAGAATGATCCCTTATTGCCTTCTGAATATTATGTTTTCTCTATTAAGGCTACCAAAGACCACATTGGTCATCATCTCATAGTGGTGGTTTATGCTGAATTTGTAGTAAACAGTAAAACACTCAGGTTTTTTTTCACACAAATTATTGACTTATTCCCTCATCCTTTGGGATGGGCAGTTGGCTTTCTGAATCCCAGTGTATGACTACATTTATCCCGATTCAATTTCAACCTATTGGATTCAGATCATTGTTCCAGATTGTTGTCATTCAGCATAGTAGTTATATCTCTCAGCATTATGCCATTTGCAAATTTGACATGTGTATTTTTATCTATTGGCCATCTACCCAGAATAAAAGACTTTTCTTTTGCTTTTCCCTTCTTAGAATTCTGAATCATATGAATTGCTTAGGGTAAGACCTCTTCTCTGGGTTCCCTTCCATGCTCTTGAATATTTATCTGTGTTAGCCCTACTTCTGCATTTTTGTTCAGTATTTCCCAATCCAGAAATTACTCTTTTTGACAGAGAAAACAAAAACAAGGTAATAGTTGCCTGCTATCATAATCCCATCAGCCTCAGACACTGACTAGCTGTGTGACCCTGGGGAAATCACTCAACCTTTGTCTGCCTCAGTTTCTTCATCTGTAAAATGGAGATAGGGAGATTGTAAGGATCAAATGAAATAGTTTTCTCCAGTGCTTTATATACCTTAAAGTGCAGTACAAATACTAACTATCATCATCATCCTCATCATCCTCATCTTGTATTAATGAGAATAGGCAGGTTTGTTTGAGAGAGAATGAGTTGAAGAGACCAGAGCACAGGTGTGAGAAAACTGATATTTGTGATTGAATGTTGGGAGCTTGAAGCCATGGTGGTTCATATGAGGAAATTGGTGTGTGTTAAGGCTTCATGCTGCAGTTCCAGTAGGTGTGTTGGGACTTGGGGTGAGTAAGTGAGTGAGGCTAAATTTGAATTCAAGTTTTCCTGATTTTAGATCCAGCACTCTGTTTGCTGTATCACCTAGCTGTCTCAAAATAACTCTTGGACTTGCCTGGTGTTGTACAGTTAGTGAATAACTGAGGTAGGACTCCAACTCAGATATTGATGACACCAAGTCCACTGAATTATCCACTATGCCACTTACCTGCTTGCCTGACTCAAAAGATTGTTTAAAAGAAATAAAAAGTAAGTATAGATAGTAAGTAAGTAAGATAGAGGCAGAGGCATGCAATACATGCAGTAGGAAATTGGGTTATGTTCTGTGACCTTGATCAGTATTAAGGACCTGTGATGAAGAATCCATCTCAGTGGCAAATTTCTGAGTCCCTTATAGTCTTTGAAAGGGAAATGGATGAACCTGGGTCTGAGGGGAAGGTTGCAAAAGGGGGCCTATAGCATGATCAGTAACCATTAACAGCCATTCTTTCTGTGCAGATATCCTAGTGAATGCTGCCTCCTTAGGTTGCCGCCATGATACAGCTTGGTTTCACCACCTCTGCTGCTGTCTCTAGCCTTAGTGCTGACTGAAGCTGTGTGCTTGACTGCCTCCCCTTGACATGGCACTCACAGTTTCTTGAATAATAGTGTTTTAATGCTTTATCTTTATCTTTCTTTTCCTTTGCTTGAGATTCCCCTGCCTTCTTTCCATTACTTGATAAACTATTTAGGAGAAGATGTTGCTTGAATTTAGAGATGCAAAGGAGCTCAGCAGTCATTTAGTCTAACTCCTTTATTTGGGAGATGAGGAAACTGAAGATTAGAGAAGTACAATGACTTGTCTAAGGTAATATGGATAGTATATACTGAACTGGAGTTTGAAATAGGATTCACTATCCCCTCCTCCCCCAACAATGCTAATGTCTCCTCCTAAAAATTATCATCTATCTATCTATCCATCCATCCATCCATCCATCCATCCATCCATCCATCCATAGATCCATCCACCTACCTACCTATCTATTATTTCCCAGAGTGGCAAGTGCTTTTATTCTCATTTTACACTTGTGGAAACTAAGGTAGACTGAGGTTAAAGTGACTTCCCCAGGGTCACACAGACAGCATACATGCATGCATACATACATACATACATACACACATATTGTATCCTTCATTAGAATGAAAGCTCCTTGAGGATAGGGGTTTATACTTTTGTCATTACAGCCAAAATACCCAAGCACAATACTTGGAACACAGTCAGTGCTTAATAAATCCTCACTGGTTGATTAATTGCACACAGGAAGTTGGATTTCTACTTAAAACCTAAACAGATATTGCAAAACTTTTGTTTGTATTGGGTTTTGGCAGAAATTTGCCAAGGTTCTCAGCTATATTAGCTTTATAATGAGCAGATTTCCATGAACACTGCAATTGTAATGCCACTAATGAGCAGCTTTTCAGAAGAATGCTACTGTGAACAGCTTTTAAGGTTCTGATTACACAGTACAGTGAACACTCTATTTATTCCATAACAAATCAAAGCAAAACATTCATAGTAAATCAAAGTACAGCATTTACAATATTACAACTTATCACAGAAAATAAAAGTATAGCATTCACAACAACTTATCACAGAAAATGGCTACATAGTTTCTACTACAGTGGTCACAAAGTTTTGAACAAAGAACAATCATTTAGTAACTTAAGCATTCACAGAATCCTTAATTCAATCACAAAGTACAATAGTCAAAGTTTTCCACTCTTGGGGCACACTTGGTTACAAATCAATTCCTTATTCAGTCATCAATCACTAAGTATAATCATTTAGTCAATCAATCATCCTTCATTATTCACTATTCAATCATTAGAAAATACACAGACCCCCACTCCTAGATCACTAGTAAATCTACAATTTCTCAGTCAGTACATAGTATCCAAGTAAAATCTTCTTTCAGCTTGACTCAGGGTGGTTTCTTGGATTCCCTGGGTCCCCTTCCACGGTCCCAAATCCTACCTGGATTCACCAAACTGTCACCTGTGTTCAAAGGCAGAGAGCCCGCAGGTCTTGTCCAGCTCTCTGTGCAGTTCCTACTCCATTTTGAAGCTCATAGTATCCAGTCCATCTCAAATTCTTCACAGTCTCTGTTCCTGGGAAGACAAGGCTTTAAAGAAGCCACAAACAGGTTGATACAAAGTACCAGCATCACAGTCATGCTTCCTCAGTCTTCAGCAGTTCTGACTGGCCCTCAGAAATCCTCAGCAGCTCCTCAGCAGCTCTGGCTGGCCCTCGGACTCATCAGAAGTGTCAGCTGGTTCCCAGAATCAAAATCACTTCATCTAGGTTCTCCAAATAAAAATCATTCTCTCCAGCCTCTGGGGACCTTTCCTCTTCAGTCTCCACGGCAGCAGCAGCTTCTGCCTCCACCAAGCCTGTTCCAGGAAGGTCTAACTTTCCCTCTCTGGGGCTTTCCTTATATACACACACGGTATTAGCTTCCTGTTTTGACCAACCCCTTTCTGTTATGTCAGCAACAGGAGACAGGAGTTCATACCTTCTGTTTCCCCATCAGAGGCTTGATCAATTACTAAGTGCTAAGTACCTGCTACCTTTGCCAACACAAAGGGATCTTCAAATTCAAATTACATCACCATTACAACAATGCAAACAGAAACTCCCCCAACTGTTGTCTATGAGAAAATCTTAAATAAATATCTGTTTTCCATGCATATCTTGACTCTTCCTTTCTCTTCTCTCCTCTCCCCATTATTTGGACTTCAAATAATATTGAATCCTATTCTTGGCTTTTCACTTTCCCAACATTATTTCCTAGATTAGGTGTATTTTCACCCATTTAGACTAGGTCTTCTGTACTAGTCCCTGTAAATCTTCAATTGGATATTCAGCATATTCAAAATGGAACCCCTGGGACCAGCCCTAGCCACTTGTCTCCTGGCTTCTGTCTTTGCCCCAGAGACTTCTTCAGTGCTCTAAGGGAGATCCATAGGACCACACTCAGCCATCCACCTCCTGTCTTTCATCATTCCTCCGAGAGTCTTCTTCAAGTTGGCCCATTTTCCACAACTTCTATTACTTCTGACCTTTTGTCTGCTCTGCATTCTTAACTTTTCCCTGAGGCATTACCACTGCATGCTCCTGGCTTCTGAAAGGCAGGTTCCCCTACTTCACAGGATACACCATTGCCACCTGCCATGAGTTTGGATGTTGAGGAAGGATATTGAATAGTTTATCTACCTGCCTCCTTCACTGGATCTCTTTCTAACCACTGATCTAATCTAATCTAACCTAATCACTAATCCACTATATGTGGATTCATTCTTCAAGTTAGCATACTCTGCTTCCTTATACTCTCCCCATTCCAGTGATTCTTAATCACCAGCTGTCAATATATAAACTTCATTCTCTTTCTTCAACTGTCCATTCTCTTACTCTTATCCCTACCGCTCCCAACATGTTCCTCTCCAGATCTGCCTCTCCCTTCAACTGTGACACTTAGAATGCTTATTCCATAATTAACAAACTTAATTTCATCCCAGATCTTTTCTTTTCCTACTCCTTCCATCTTCTGGCACTTACTGAGAGACTTTGCTCCTTTTTGATGACATCATTTTTCTCACTACCATTTATAGTGCTAGAGTACTGGTTGTACTTTCATTCTTGACTCACTGGTCATGGTAGGTGAATTGGAAGACTCCTTATTCCCCATTGCCACTTCCAGGCTCTCCCTTTTCCCCCTTCACTCAGTAATATCCCCTCATTTGAGTTGCATTCCATACAAACTTACCATAACAATCCAGATCCTGGTGGCTGATATATGCCCCCCACCCCTACCCTTAGGACACCCTTCTTCTCTCCTCAATGACTTTGACATCTGACTGATGGTCTTTCTTTTTGCCCCAACTCCTGCCCTTTTACTGGAGGACTTCAACATAGGTGCTACTACCCTAGTGTCTCAGTTCCTTAGTTTACTCCTTCACTCTACCTTAACTGTTCATAGAGGTTATCATACCATTGATCTAGCCATCACCTGAAAATATTCTACTACCATATTCACGAACTCTGAAATTCCTTTACAGGATTATAAGATTTTTTATTATTCCATTTTTTCTATGCTTTAGAATCTTTAAATGTATTCTTTAACCTCACTGTGACCTCCAGTTGCCATTTCCTCTCAGTTCTTCCCCAGGTCATCATCCACACATTGTTTATATTCTATTCCAGGGGTAGGGAACCTGTGGCTTCATGGCCACATGTGGTCTTGTATATCCTTGGATGAGGCCTTTTGACCAAGTCCCAGTTTTACAGAATAATTCCTTTTATTTTTTCTTACCTCAAATTCTTTTTTAAAATTAATTTGTTTATTTACTTTTAGTTTACATCATTCAGTTCCACAGTCCCTTGAGTTTCAAATTTTCTCCCCCTACCTATTCTCCCTGCCCTACCCCACCATGGCAGCATGCAATCAAATATAGGATCTACAAATACCTTCACATTAAACATTAGTCAGATTGTAGAGAAGGATTATAACCCATGGAATGAGCAGTAGGAAAGGAATAATTCCTTTCATAAAGGGGATTTGTTCTGTGAAGTTTGTATTCAGTCAAAGGGCCACACTTGAGGACCTAGAAGGCCACATGTGGCCTTCAGGATGCAGATTCCCCACCCTTGCTCTATTGCCCTTCACTTACTCCACCCCTTGTGAACCAGTTCAACTCTGTGCCATTCTTTACTCTCAAATGGACCCTTGTCCCATCATCAATCACACTTTGCCAAATTCCTATACTGGATTATAACTACTATCTTCCTCCTTTGCTCCTTGTCATGTGGTGCTGTCTTTTTCCTTCCCAAGGCAAGCCCATCTACATTGATTCCACTCCTTGAATCTTCTCCAGATTGCTCCCCTCTCCCCCATTATCATCTCTCCCTATATTCCCTGTTGCCTACAAAACTACTCATGCCTCCTCCATACTTAAAAAAAACTCTTGCTTGATACTATTATTCCTACTATCATGATAAATCTCACCTTCCCTTCTTGACTAAAGTTATTAAGAAAGCTATCTCTATTGGGTGTCTCAATTTCTTCTCTCATTGTCTTCTAATCCTGAAATGTAGTCTCTAACCTCACCATTCAACTAATTATATGCCCCCCACCCCCATGATCCCTCAATTGCCAAACCTAATGGCCTTTTTTTCAGTCCTTACCCTTAATAATTTTTTCTGCAACTTTTAACCCTTTTGATCACTGTTTCCTCTTGGATACTCCTTCCTGTCTAGTTTTTCATAACATAATTCCCTTCTGGTTGTCTGCCTACTCCCTTGACCATTCCTTCTTAGCTTCCTTTGCCAGATCTTCACCCAGGTCAGGGCACTAACCATGGGTATCTCCCAAGGTTCTGCCTTCACCTTTTTTTTCCTTATCCCCTTATAATACCAACTTTGATGATCTCCAAGTTTCAACTATTGATTTTATGCAGATGATTCTCAGATTTATTTGTATAGTCTTCATCTATTCTCTAAGCTCCAGTCCTACATCACCAACTAAATTTCAAACTCAATGTGTTCAAAACAATTTATTATCTTAAGCCCTGAACCCTTCCCTCTTCTGAATTTCCTCATAACTGTCTAGGGCACAACCATACTCTCAGCCACTGAGGCCCACAACCTCAGTGTCATCCTTGACTTTTTACTTGCATTCACCATACATGCTAATCTGTTGTCCAATCTTGTTTCTACCTCTGCAAATCATCTCTAGCAGAAGCAGGAAACCTGTAGCCTCAAGGCCACATGTGGCCCTCTAGGTCCTCAAGTGCAACCCTTTGAATCCAAACTTCACAGTGAAATCTGTCAAAGGACCACACTTGAAGACCATGAAGACCACATATGGCCTTGAGGCTGCAGGTTCCCCACCCCTGAATTCTCTAGTATATGTTCCCTTCTCTTCACGCAGTCACCTTCCTGGTACAGAGTCTCATCACCTCAAACCTTCTGGTTAGCCTTCTTGCCTCATCATTCTAATCTATTCTTTTAAAAAAAAAAATTAATTTATTAGTTTAGTTTCAGTTAACAAGATTCAATTCCATAGTTCCTTGATTTTCAGATTTCCTTTACTTCCCTCCCCCCTCCCCCCCACGACAGCATATAGTCTGGTGTAGGATCTGCAAATACATTCATATTAGACATTAGTCCAATTATAAAGGGTATTGTACTAGGTGGGATGAAAGATGGTAAAGAAGAAATAAAACCAAACAATGAAAAGAAAAAGATCAATTAGTTTGCTTCCATCAGGATTCAAGCTCAGTTCTTTCTAGTTATTATTCTAATCTATTTTTTACTCATGTGCCAAAGTGCTTTTCCTAAAGTGCAGATCTGACCATGTCACCTCCCTACCCATCTGCTCAATAAACTCCAGTGACTCCTTATTACTTCCAGGATGAAGTAGAAAATGATTTGTTTAG
Source organism: Gymnobelideus leadbeateri (assembly GCA_011680675.1). Taxonomy (NCBI): domain Eukaryota; kingdom Metazoa; phylum Chordata; class Mammalia; order Diprotodontia; family Petauridae; genus Gymnobelideus; species Gymnobelideus leadbeateri. The sequence goes on along the minus strand of WOXC01004676.1, from coordinate 755,466 downwards.
CATTTAAATCCTTTTGTAAATCTGTCCCCTTCTATCTTCTTAGTATTTATTTATTTAGTACATTTTATTCCCCTACTTCCCATCTGAGATTAATCTGTTTATGCTATCAACTTCCCAAATAATATTTAAATAATTTATATTTTTGCAAATCATTATCCATTTATTTAGGTTCTCTACTTCATTTTATGGAGTTGTGTGCAATATTCTATACTCTAATTAGTTTTTGTTTGTTATCATTGCTCCTTTTTCAAGCTTTGTTTTGGTGATATCTTTTTCTTTTTTTGGTTTCTTGCTAAAGCATGTAAATTTATTGTTTAAAAAAAATCTAACTCTTCTTTCACTTATTAATTCAACTGTTTTACTCCACTTTATAATCTATTTATTTCTCCAATTAATTGCATTATCTATCTTTTGTTATTTTCCTTTGGATTAATGCTTTGTTCCTTTTCTAATATCTTTAGGTACAGGCAATTCATTTAGTCTTGTCTTTTCTCTCAATAATATAAATGCTCAATATTATAAATGTGCCCCTAAGAACTTCTTTGGTCATGCCTCATATATTTTGATATGTGGTATTAATATTTTTTAAAAATTTGAAGAATGTATAATTTTTTAAGTTTCTTCTTGAACCAAATTTTTATATATTTCACATAGCCTTTGAGATCTTTTGTACTATAGTTGTTAATTTCTAATCTTTTTGCACTGAATTATCAAGTTGGTAATTTGAGAATCCAACTTCTACATTTTTTCCCGTTTAAAGTTTACTAAATAGTCTCTCTATGACAGAGTATATAAATAAGTTTTATTAGAATTCAGTTTATACTTAAGAAAATGCATCTTTTTTTGCTTCTCCCACTTAATTGTTAGAGGATTTAGAGTTGGAAGAGAAGTTCAAGATTATTTAACTCATCTCCCTTCCCATACTCATTTTATGAATTGAAAAACCCAGTGAGATTGAGTGACATGTCCAAGTACAATTAAGACATAAGAGACAGAACTGAAATGTGAACCTATGTTTTCTTATTTTGAAGTCAGGACTCCTTTCTCTATACCATTCTGTCTCTATGGAGCAGTTGCTTCCATCTTATTTTAATAAGCAGATCATCATACCCATGATTATTGTATTGACAATTTTTAAGCTGTATTGGTTTATTATAATAATGGAATTTTGAAATTTTATTAAACTAATGTAGTTTTGACTATGTTTTCTTGTATTGTGTTTTTTGTATAACTTTCCATTTACAAAATACCTGAGGAATTGTTTGTTGCATATAAATTTAAAATAGTTGCATATTGGTTATTTATTGGGGTTTTCAACAGTTTATAATGCACTTGTACATTTTCTTTGATATTTTCTGGCTTAAATTTAACCTTTTCTGATATCATTATGGCTACTTTTAAAAACTCACGGCTTTATAACATATCATAGACCACATGGCCTCAAAGCCACTTGTAACCCTTTAGATTCTTAAGTGTAGCTCTTTGATTTAAACCAAACTTCATAGAATGAATCTTCTTAATAAAAAGATTTGTTCTGTAAAACTTGGACTCATTCCAAAGGTTGCCCCCAAGGGCTTAGAAGCATTGAGGCTGCAGATTCCCCATCCCTGTCTAAGATCAACTCTTCAATGATAATTTCTATGTCTTTTTATATTAAATGAATTTCCTTTAATTAACATAGAGGGATTTATTCTCTATCCTCTTTTTTTTCTATAAATAGGGGAATTAAGACCATTGACATTTAATATTGCAAATGTTAGATTTCTCTTCTAGTATTTCCACCTTTCTTCATATTTTGTTCTTGGTCTGAAGTGAGCAAAATTGGTGTTAATCATTTATGATTATTTTTAGTACAAAAACTGCTTTAGGAATATATTTGGATTTGTTTTTTATACTACTAACTTTTAATAATTTCCTATAGCTTGTTCTTCTTTTTGTTAAAAATAGGAGTTTTGCTTTTTAGTGTTGCTAGGTTATTATTTTTTTGGTAATTATTTCTTGCCAGTTTTAAATGTCATTTAATTTATAATTGCATGGATATATTTTACTGTTTTTTTTGTTAATCATAACACACAAACCTCATGTTTGATTTTATTACTTTTATTTCACTTAATAAATTGCATATACCTTGTTCTGTGACCTTAACTGTTAGTAGCGATAGCAGAAAGTATATTCATCTGCAGTCTTTTTTTTCCCTTTCTGGGAAGCTTTTTCCATTAGTTCCTCAAAAATGATGCTTGTTTTTTTCCTTTCTTTTTGATACTTTCTTGAATTCTAGTTAGTCTAATGCTTAATATTCTCACTCTAGCTTCTAGGTTTTTTTTTTGTCCTGCATATCCAGTAGTTTTAAAATTTTGGCTACATTTTGGTATTGCTCTTCAATTTTTTCATTATTAAATACTCAATTACAACTTTTCTGCTATTTGTTGATTATATTGATCTTAACATTTATTCCATGTGACTGAACTTTTGTTAATTGTTCATCTCTTGCTTTTATGAATTAGAATTTTTCTTTCTTGAATCCTATAATGTTCTTATTGTTCAATTTATTTTTCCTTCAGTATTATTGTGCCATGTGAAATGAGGTTTTAGCATTCATTTTCTGTAAAAATTTTATTCCTTAAATTTCTGGGTCATAAATTTAAAGGGGGAAAAGACTTCAGAGATTTTCTTGTTGGACCCTCTCATCTTAAAGATAAGGAAACAGAGGCCCAGAGATATAAAGCAACTTTCCCAAGGTTACATTGATAATCAAGGCCCCTGGAGCTTTGGAACTGCATTTGGACAGATGCAGTGGAGTGGTCGCTAGTCTTAGAGTGGAAACGGCATTGGTAGAGATGCAGTCAATCAATAAAGATTTATGAAATGCTTATTATGTGCTAGGCACTGTGTTAAGAGCTATGCAGTGGCAAAGAGTCTGGAAGATGATTGAGCTGAAGAAATGGGGGTTGAGAGTGCCTGGTTGAATGCTATGGCAGTAGCTGGTCTCTTTTGAACTGGAAGCATGAGGTAGAACCCACAACTATAGAGGCAGAGACTGAAGTGTTAGGGGGTGTCTACCTTCCCTTCTGTTCTGCTCCTATTAGTCTGGAATAATTTTAATTTTTTTCTTTTGGGTGGTGTTTTTTACATGTTAGAGGTGATTTTGGTAGAGGTAGCTCATATGGAGGTATACTTTATTCAGTCCCACAGTTTGTTCAGCCACTCCTAATGGATAGGCACTGCCTTACTTTTCAGTTCTATGCCACTATAAAAAAAGCTGCTAGACATATTTTTATATACGTGGATTGTTTGCTACCATCTTTGCTCTCACCTTATTTCTCCTAATGTTGTTACTAAAGAGCTTTAAAAGAAAACCTAGTCTTCCACCATGGAAAGAACAATAGATTAGAGGAACTGGGTTTAAATCCTGTTCCTACTACTTAGTATTTGTTAAGTTGTTTGAACTTTTTGGGTCTCTGCTTTCTCATCTATAAAATTAATGGGTTGATGGACTTGCATTCTTTTTTTTCTTTCTTTTTGGAAGGCAATTGGGATTAAGTAAATTGCACAAGGTCACATGGCTAGGTTTTTTTTTGTTTGTGTGTGCATTAAGTGTCTGAGGCCAGATCCGAACTCAGGTCCTTCTGACTCCAGGGCCGACACTCTACTCGATGTGCCACCTAGCCTCCCCATGGACTTGAATTCTTAAAATTTCAAAATCCTGAAGTTAACAAATAGTTTGCTTTCATAACACCAATATTTTTCCCAATATTCCCTTCCCTGTTCCCTTCCAGTGAGCCATCTCACATGACAAATATTTTTTAAAAGGAAAAAAAAGAGGAAAAAGGAGAACTTCTCCCCATCCCTGCCAGCAAAACTAATCAATACACTGACAAAATCTGAAAAGTATATGAGATGTTCCATGGCCATGGATGTCCAACTTCTGTCTTTTTCTATCTTTTCAAATAATATTTCCTTAACTTTTTCAAATAAAACAGGATTGTCTTATTTGTAGTTTTGCCAGGTTTTTTTGACATGTTCTTTATCATAAAACCACAATTTTAACAAACTAGTTTTTTAAAGCATATCAAGGATGAAGAGCTCATGTTCATGTTTTTATGTTTTCCAAGTCTAGCTTTTATTATAGTCAATATTTTTTAAAAATTAAATTTTATTTTATTTTTTCAATTAATAAACATGTTTTCAGTAGGATTTAAATCAGGCAAAATCCCAGGCATTGAAGCATATTTACCTCTTATCTCTTGGATATACCTCTTAACCTTTTATAATGAGTGGCATATTTTAGCTATCCTTTTCCACCTCCTCCCCATAATAGTCAAGGTCATATAACCACAAAGATAAATGCAGTTTATGGTAGGCATTGTGAGAAGTGCTGGGGGTACAATAACAAGAAAGCATGACAGACCCTGCCCTGAGGGAGCTTATATTCTAACAGGGGAAAATAGCACACAAAGGGGAGCAAGAGTTGGTAAGGGGGAAGTGTGGTATAGTGGGAGACTTCCAAGGTTTGGAAATGTAGAAGTGGTATAGTGAACAGGTTCTGAGCAACATAAGGTGAAAGCACACCTGTCAGAATCAGGGTACCAGGGGGCTATGTGCAAGTAGCCAAGGGGTTTTGCTAAACTGGAAAACCAATGAGCCAGAAATGTGATGTTATAACCTTCACAGGCTAATGCAATCTGAGGTTACATTATTAGAAATAGAATGTCCAAAATGTGGGAATGTGACATTCAACTATTTTCTGCCTAGCCATATCTTATCTCTAACCCAGTGACCTTTATTGGGTTTTTCCTGCATTGCCTTAGAGAGTTTTTGGTGGTTACCTCCCTCTAGAAGGAAAGGTTAAGGAGGGTTTCCTCTTTCTCTCACCATCCTTTATTTTTGTATAGTAGTATAGCACTCTCTTAGGTTTTATAAAGGTGATTTTTAAAGTTCCTTAGGGGAAACAGAGGGAAAGTAGAGGGGAGGGGAGGAAGGAGAAGAGAGGAAAGGAGAGTAAGAGAGAATACTTCCCTCCCTTCCTTCTCCCCATCCCTGACTAGGAAGTAGTAATGGAAGACAGGAGCCGTTCTCAACTGAAACTGATAAAGAGTAACAAGGAAAATGGATCAGAATTGCTGTGTGTGTGTGTGTGTGTGTGTGTGTGTGTGTGTGTGTGTGTGTGTGTGTGAATATGATCACTGAGCATGAACTGCTTTGTACCTTTTAGGATATAATATGTGTTGATCTCCTTTATTACATGTTTTCTGTTTGTTCACTTAGCTCCCTTTTCTGCCATATTGCCAGCGTCTTTCCATATCCTGGACATTACTAATACCTTTGGCCCCTGTTACATTGACATCTTATGATGATTAGTCTGTTTTTCAGCCTTGCCCTCTTCTTTATAGCAGTTTCTCATAAAAGTGCTATATGGGTAATAATATAGGTATAATATCCTTGTTTGATAGATGAGGAAACAGTATCATAGAAGTCAAGTGAATTGGCTATGACTAGTGACAGGATTTGAAACTAGATATCATAATTCCAGGTCAAGAGCTCTTTCCACTGTATCATATTGTCTCTCACAAAAATACACTGCCTTCCATTGAAATAATACCACTGTAGATGTGGACCAGCTTGGCTGACCTGATTTACTCTGTGTGATATGGTCCTTAATAAGGCATACAAGAATAGATGGAAATTTCTCATGGTTTAATCCTTATTACAAGTGCCATTTCTAAAGGACTTAACTATATTTTCTTAGATTTCTCTTTCCTCTTGCTTTATGCTTTATTGTCTTAGAGAGTTTTTGGTGTCTCCTCCTTCCAGGGGGAAAGTTTAACAGGATTTCCTCTTTCTCTTACCTTCCTTTATTTTTGGATAGTAGTATATTACTCTGGCAGGTTTTGACTTTGATGGTAGCCCAGTTCTTATTTTTGCTAGATTTTGTTGGCCAGGTCTAGAATCTATTTTTATGGCCCTCAGCTATGGGAGAGGAATTCTAGGTCTTATATTATAGCTATTTGTGTAAATGTCTTATTTCCCAGGCTAGACTATAAATTTTTGAGGGCTTTTGTCTTCTCTGCTGTCTAGCATAGTACCTTGATGATAGTAGTCCCTTAATAAATACTTTGATGATTATTCAATTAAATTATGCCATTCACAGACTACATCTGGCATGTTGTGTTTGGTTTTGAACACCATATTTTATAAAGGATATTTACAAACTAAAATTATAAACTTCCAAAAGAGAATAATCAATATGGTGAAAGACCTTGCATTCATACTACATGAGCATTGATAGAAAGGACTAGGCATATTTAGTTTTGGGAAGAAACTAATTTGGAAAGGGTGGGAAGAACATGATAACTGTCTTCAGGTATTTGAAGGACCTTCCCATAGGAGAAGAATTAAATGTATTCTATTAGGGCCCAGAGGCAGAACAAAGAGCAGGTGAGAGGAAGTAGAAATGAGGCAGTTTGAGATTCAATGTAAAAAACAAAACAAAAACAAAATTTGAACTATCAAAAAGAGAAATGGACTGCCTCAGGATATAGTGGTTTTCTTAACAATGGAAGTCTTCAAGGAAAGGTTGAATGATTTCTTATTTGGTGTGTTGTACAGGGGATTTTTACTCAGGATTAAGTGGCCATTTCTAATTCTGAATTTCTTTGATTTTGTAATATAAAACAAAAACATGATATATCAAGTCTTAATCCAAGTAAATGAGCCCTGACCTCAGCCTCCCCACCTCCAGCAAATAAAGAAAATAAAAGAAAAAATGAAAACAGTTTATGAAGATAATTATCTTGTATATTCAAATAAAATGAAGGATTATAGGTAGACTAGAACCTACCTCTTATGTTGTGAGGATTTAATGAGATAATATTTGTAAAGCAATAAACATAGTGTCTGGTACAGAGTAGGTACTTTAACAAATGCTTCCTTCCTTCCTTATAGCATATGTGTGTGTGTATGTGTATACACACATATATATTTCATGCAACTATTACATTCACATATAAAGAATAGTCTGACTTCCCACCACTAACATTCTATCCAGGAATAGCCACAGAAAAGATGGCATTTTCTACAATCTACATTTCTCTATAATCCATCCCACCTTCTTGATTTTTCATGCAATGGCAAAGAAACCTTTTAATTATGTGAGTGGTATTGTAGCAACAGAAATCTAAACTAGCACAGAGTTGCCTGTGGAAGCTCTGATCGTTGGGTAATGAACCCAAAGGATAAAATAAAATCATATTCCAAAAAGGTGAAGGCCCAAGTTGTCGCATCTCCATGACAACAGAACAGGCTGCATTTGCGTCCTTATTTACCCTGCTACTCAACCAAAAAAATGCATGGCATTTGCCATGGTAACCCCTCCACCACGTGTGCAAGTGCCACTACAGATACGTGGACCGCTGTCTTAAAAAAACAAACACATACCAAGACGTATGCGTCATGTGAACTTCTATTCATTTTACAATGTTTTGATGGAAAACTATGTCCTGCTGGACCTTGACATCTCTTTCTCAAGGATTGCTGTTTTCCTGCGTCAGTGGTTGAGAATCCAGGTGTTGGAGACTGCTCTTTACTTTGTGCACTGGGGCCAGAGCAAGGGTGATATATGTGTGTAATCATGGAGGGTTGTGGGAGGAAAGCCAGGGCCACAGAGTCAGGGTAGAGCTAAGTATGAAAGGGCCATTTTATTTATTTATTTGTTTATTGGTTGTCTTGGGCTTCTGGTTTCATTGATATATAAGGAGCTCCCAGCATGGAAACTCTCTCTACCAATATTTATCACCAACCTGTTTATAACTCATAGTCTTGGAGATTGCCTAGAGGTTAGGTGACTTCCTCATGGACACATAGCTAGTAGATGTCAGAAGTAGGACTTGAATCCAGTCCTTCCTAACTTCAAAGTTTGGCCTCTGTCCCTTAGGCCATGTGGCCTCCCAGAATCATAGACAAATGTGATCTTTTTATGTATTTCTATTTTAATTTATAAAATATTCCAGTATGCACATGTAATGTTCCCTACTGGAATAAAAGCTCTTTGATGACAGAGACACTGCTTTTAAAATTCTTTATCTTTACCCTAACTTTTAGCATAGCGGATGGTTTAGATGATAATGGGCTCCAGATTTTATGACATAGCTTAGATTTTTAAAAGTTTGATAGTAATAATAATTTTTAAAAAATAGTCTTTATAAGTTTATTTATTTTTAATTTGGAAAATAAAGTCATGATATAATTATAGACAATTGAATAAATGAACCATAGAATTAGGAGTCAGAGGGTACCTCAGAGGCTTTCTCATAGAACTTCTCTATCTCTCTGTCTTTCTCTATGTAAATATATACAAATATACATACATATGTGCATATGAATACACATATATCTATATAAGTAGGTATATATACACACATATGTGTACATACACACATACATGATTTTTGGATGAATACATTTTCAAAGAAAAGGGAAGATGTCTTCTGCTCTGTGGCCTACTTCCTGTTGGGGTCAGTTTTCTACATACATAGGCTGATTGGGCAGTCATAGAACTAGTGTGATATGAGGGCCACTGAAAAGTCTCACCATCCCCCAAAGAATTCTCTCACTGGCTTTGTAACAGTGTGTTAATTTCCCACATTATTCACTTCTTGCTAGTTAAGATAAAGAAAATCTCTGTTAGAAGAAAAATGACCTGGGAGGAATAGCATGGGTCCATTATGGGCCTTTAATTTCATTGTACAGGCATTTTTCAGTTGTGTCTGGCTCTTCATGACCTCATTTGGGATTTTCTTGGCAAAGATAACTGGAGCGGTTTGCAATTTCCTTCTCCAGCTCATTTTATAGATGAGGAAACTGAGGCAAACAGGATGAAATGACTTGCCCAGGGTTACATAGCCATTAAATGTCTGAGGCCAGATTTGAACTCATAGATAAGTCTTCTTGATTTCAAGTCCAGCACTCTATCCATGGTGCCATCTAGCTGCCCCAGTCATTAATACATTAACTCTTATGAGTTTATCAGACTGTTTAGCCAGTCACTTAGCAGTACTTGGCTTCCTGCAAGATAACATCTCAAACATGTATCTCTTCGGTACCCACACTGTCCCTTGCCACTCCCCCTCCTTCTGATTGGAAAGGTGGAAGGTGGTTATTGGAGAACTCCTAGTTTCTCTGTTTAAGGAGGGGCCCCGGGGTAGACATCTCCATAATTTCCTGTTTAGCTGTAGGGTGGCATTATACATTTTGGTACTCTCCCTGCTCCTTCTTTATGGATTTTTTATGTGTTCTCTTCCCCCGTTGGGCAGCTAGGGGGTGCAATGGGGTTTATGAAGTGTCCCAGGAAGACTAGCACCTCTGGTGTAAGGGAATGCTGGGCCCTTTTCAGGGTCGCTCATCCACCTTTGCTGTCTACCTGGCACTCAGCTCTCACCTGTCTTTGAGAAGTAAGTGCAGTGACAATACCCTGGTAAACCATCTCAGCAGAAAGGCTAAACCAGGTAACCAATGGGCCTCAAAGCTGTAGTGAGTTAGAGGGAGTATCTACCCTAAGCATCTGAAGACTTTCCTTGGCAGAATGGCTGGGTGAGAACAATATCTACATGAAGGCAGCTGAAGCAGGTACTGTGGAGCGCTCAGAGTTTGGTCAGACATCGAAGACACCAAGATCATCTACTGCATCATCCTGACCTTTGTCTTACCACTGGGCTTTGTTGACTCTGGAAGGGAGAGTGAGGCTGATGATTTTGTGCAACTCTGCCTCATTTAAATCCAATTCACACCTGAATCAAGACATCACCCTGTGGTGTCATTGGTCCTCTTCAAGAACAAAGGACAAACAACAACAAAGTGGCTCAGTGGATAGAGTGCTGGGCCTGGTGTTAGGAAAACCTGAGTTCAAATCTGACCTCAGATATCTGTGTGACCCTGGACAAGTCACTTCACCCTGTTTGCCTCAGTTTCCTCATCTGTAAAATGAGCTGGAGAAGGAAATGACAAACCACTTAGTATCTTTGCCAAGAGAAACCCAGATGAGGTCATGAAGAATTGAACACAACTGAAACGATGGAACAAAAACAACTTCCCCCATCACTTAACACAATTCCTGACACATAGTAGGTACTTAATAAATATATATTAACTGACAAGACCCTGTAGATACAGCTAGGTTCTGACGGAAAAGCTGGAGAATGCAAGATGATACATGGAATACTTGATAGGAAATTAGTCTCAGTTGTGGTTCTTCAGTGAAAACTTTTCCCCAGTTGGATTCCCACATTCCCACCAACCCCCAGTTTGATACTTAGTCAATAGCTAGTTCTAAATATTTTTGTTACTATAGTCTTTTGGATTCTAACAACCTAATTTGATTTCCACTCAGAATACTATTGGGGAGATAAGTAGCTTCCCTAGGCATAGAAGCTGTATGGAATGGAAAATATTTAGGCTCGAGGAGCTGAGAGACTCAAGGGCTGCTGTCGTTGTTTTACTTAAAAAAAAGTTTTTTTTTCCCCAGCTTTGCCACTAATTAATAATGTGACAATGGACAAATTATTTACTTTTTCTGGACCACAATTTCTTCACTTGTAAATTAAGAGCGTTAGAGCAGGTAATTTTTAAGATTCCTTCCTGCTTTAAACATTAGAATCTTTTAACTCCTCAAAACTCAGTCAAAATACCACCTCATTCCATTTAGTTGCTATTACCCCCTGACATTGCTCTGTGTTTACTTTGAGACAGTTAGGTGGTACAGTGGATAGAGTTGAGGACCAGGAGTCAGGAAGACCTCAGTTCAAATCCAATCTCAGACACTTCCTAGCTGTGTGACCCTGGGCAAGTCACCTAACTTCTGTCTCTTTCATCTATAAAAATGGAATAATAATAGTGCTTACCCCCCAGGTTTGTTGTAAGAATAAAATGAGATAATGTTTGTAATTTACAAACCGTAATAAGCACTAGATAAATATTAGCTATTATTATTTGTACATAATTTTATTTTCTTATTTGTGTGCAAGTTGTTTCCTCTGATATAATACAACCTTCTTGAGTCACTCAATGAGTCAACAAGTGCTTAGTATATGCCAGACACTGTTCTAAGCGCTGGATATGCAAAGACAAAAAGTATAGTCCCTGCCCTAAAAGGAGCTCACATTCCAAATGAGAGGGACAATATGAAAACAATTAAGTACAAATAAGATCTATCTAATTTATCTATGAATGTATCCATCCATCTGTCTATATCTATCATCTATCTATCGATTCATCTTCTTCCTTCCTTCCTTCCTTCCTTTCTCTCTCTCTCTCTCCTTCCTTCCTTTCCTTCTTTCTTTTCTTTCCTTTCTTTCTCTTTCTTTCTCTTTCTTTCTTTCCTTTCTTTCTTTCTTTCCTTTCTTTCTTTCTTTCTTTCTTTCTTTCTTTCTTTCTTTCTTTCTTTCTTTCTTTCTCTCTTTCTTTCTCTCTTTCTTTCTCTCTTTCTTTCTTTCTCTCTTTCTCTCTTTCTTTCTTTCTTTCTTTCTTTCTTTCTTTCTTTCTTTCTTTCTTTCTTTCTTTCTTTCTTTCTTTCTTTCATGCCAGACACTAGCATTGGGAGACTGGGAGAAACCTCCTCGAGAAGGTAGGATTTAAGTTGAGTCTTAAAGGAGGCTAGGGAAGCCAGGAGGCAGAGGTATTTGTCTTGTCTCTGTATCCTCAGTGCCCAGCACAGTGCTGGCACATAGCAAGCACTTAATAAATGTTTGTTGAGTGAATGAATGTCCTATGACTCAATAATATACCTTTTTAATAAACAGGGTTCTGTGGGTTTTGGGTGAGGCTTTTGGGAGAACCTGCTTCACCAGACCAGAAGAGTTGGCAGCAACTGGGTAGACTGGACCTGACTTCAAATCTGGTCTCAGATACTTACTACCTGTGTGACCCTGGACAACTAATTGAATTTTTCTGTGTGTTAGTTTCCAGTTTCCTCACCTGTATAATGGAAATAATGATAGAACTGACTCTACATGTTTGTTGTAAAGCTAAAATGAGACAATATTTATGAAGTTCTTTGGAAGTTTTAAAGTGTTCTATTTGCTTTTACTATTGTCACCATCATCATCACCATCATCATCCTCAAGTAGAATTCACGAAACTACATCCTACATGGAACATGATACTTGTACAGTGGAAAATGTTCTGGGTTTGTAGGTCCAAAGAATTGAGTTCCACTCTTGGCCATGCTACTTCTACTGATGTGACTTTGGACAAAACACTCTGGTACAAATTGTGTTACACTTGGCCTCTGTGGGCCTCAGTTTCCTCCTCTGCAAAACAAGGTAGTTGGACTAGATGGCTTTGAAGGTTCCTCCAAGTTTTAAATTGATTATCTGAGGATTTCTAAGATAGACATCTTCCTGCTCTATATCTATAAGATACCATGAGGCACAATATATTGGGCACAAGACCAATGAGGATAAGGTAAAAATGCCACAGGCACATTGGTGGTGGTGGTGAGAAACTGTGGCTGTCACCATCTCAAGAAATGTCACCAAAACAGCCCAGGTCAACCCAGCAAGAGCAAGAGTAGTGGCTGAGAACTACCTGGGTGGGATCAGCTTCCTCCTTCCTTTAGCAGGAGGCTACTGTTCATCATGAAGGGAAACAGGATTTAGAGCTGGAAGGGACCTTTGAGATTATTTTAAAGATCATTTACTCCAACCCCATCATTTATTCCAACCCCATCATTTTCAGATGAAGATACAAAAAAAGGGGAAGCAAATTACTTACTTTAGTGCCAGGTGTGTGTGTGTGTGTGTGTGTGTGTGTGTGTGTGTGTGTGTGTGTGTGTGTGTGAGAGAGAGAGAGAGAGAGAGAGAGAGAGAGAGAGAGAGAGAGAGAGCAAGAGAGAGAGAGAGAGAGAGAGAGAGAGAGAGAGAGAGAGAGAGAGAGAGAGAGAGAGACATTTATTGTGTGTCTGTTGTGTCAGGTACTATACTAAATACTTTACACATATCTCATTTGAGACTCAAAATAGGTGCTGATATTAATCCCATTTGACAGTTGAGGAAATTGAGATGAACAGGTGTTAAGTGACTTACCCAGGGTCACACAGTAAGTTTCTGAGGCTAGATTTTAACTCAGGTTTTCTTGACTCCAGGCCCAGCACTCTTTCTACTATGCTACCTAGCTACCTATAAGTAGTGAGTGTCAGAGCAGAGGTTGAAACCTAGGTCTTCCATGTTCAAATCTAAACCACTACCATACCATAGACCTCATGGTTCCTTAGGGTGCCAGAATTACTTGCCTTTGCCTAGGGCAATCCTTGTCTTTGGTTAAATGTTATGAGCTTTCTTTTCATGCCCCATGATGATATAAAATATTTTACTTTATTGTTTTCTGTCTAGTTTTACTGACAGGCAGCTGGATGGAGTGGACAGGCTTCCAAGCTGCCTTTGTAGTTAGGAAGGCCTAGGTTCCTGTCCTGTCTGTAACACATACTGACTATGTGACCCTGAGCAGGTCACTTAACCTCTCAGTCCCCAGGCATCTCTTTATCTTCTGTAGAGAAAGAAGGGGATGGGATAATAAGCACTTATGAGATGTCTCTTTTGTGCCATGAGGGCCCTATGCTAAGCGCTTTACAAATATTCAATTTGATTGTCATTGGTCAAGGCAGTTCTTCAGTGAGAATTCCCTATACTATGGAATCACAGGCCTGGTCCAAAAAATAAAAGTCTGGCCCTTGGAAAGAAAGCTAGGACAATTTAAGGTAGTTTTGCACACATTTTAGTGTCAGAGTCTTCAGAGAATTCTATCATCCCAGGTTGACCTTTGTCTTAACAATAATAGAACTGTTTACCACTAGAATAGCATGTGTGTGTGTGTGTGTGTGTGTGTGTGTGTGTGTGTGAGAGAGAGAGAGAGAGAGAGAGAGAAAAGAAAATCCTATCCCTTTGGGAAAGAGAAAGATTTTGTCTGCCCTTCCCTCATGGGAAACATAACACCAGGCTTAGTGTTACTAGGTGTGGTTTAATGAAGTCAGCTGGCTGAAAGTTGGATGGGATCCCACTCTTTTGGAGAGTAATATTCATGTGCTAATCTAGTATGGTAGTCAATTTCCTTTTTATGGAAGAACCTCAAAAATGAAAGACAAATACACACACAGACACAGATACACATACATACACAACCCAACCAAACTTCAGCATTTTTCCTTCTACATCACAGAGCACCTTTGCATTGGGGAAGATCCTTACACTATATACCCTCCTGTGCTCAGGGAGCACCTCTACCCCGTTAGTTGCTGCCCTCTGTTGTACTTCATTCTCTCTCCTGCAGTTTATCCCTGAGCCAAGGTCATTGCTACCCAGCGACTGGCAGGTTGTACAGTCACAAGCTGAGCTTTTGTGTTTGCTCCTTTAGCCAACTTAGCTACCTTGGCTCCTTCTATGATGACAAATGATCTGGGTTGTCTTGTAAAGAAAGTCCTGGGTGCCTCTTGGAATGACCTGAACCTTTGGAGCAGCCTCAAAGGCAGTAAAAATGATTCGGAGGCTCAAAGGATTGAGAGAAGTCCATCAAGTGACCGAACTAGGGATGTGAGAATTGCTCATCAAAGAGAGACAACTATAAACACCAATTGCTGTGGAGAGCTTGTCTTAGCTTAACCCCTCTGAGCCTCACATTCTTTGTATGTAAAATGAAAGATTGGTGAGATGGTCTCTAAATCTGGGATCCTATGATTGTCAGGTGGGGATACTGAGAACAGGTCAAACTCTTCCCAACAGGTTAGGTTAATTTCTGTGATGGCTGATGAGTAACTGCAGCTTTTGGGGGTTGGCATCCAGTTGGGTCCAAAAACATTCCTTACATGGGACACTAGAAGCTTGGCTTTGAGGAGGTCTGGGAAAATAATAGGAACTAATGGAATTTTAGAGTTTGAAGGCTCCTTAGATAATGATGATCAAAATGAACCCCTTCAAATGAAGAAACTGAGGCCCAGAAAAATGAAACAATTTGCCCAAGGTCACACAACTTGTTGGAGGCAGAGCTTTGACTAAAGCCAAGTTCTCTTGGCTAAAGATCAATGCACTTTTCACTGTACCTTATACTACACCATGGGGCAGCAGAAAGAGTACTGACTTTGGCATCATAGCATCTGGGCTCAAACCTTGACTCTTCCATTTACTAACCATGACTATGGGCAGGTATCTTAAACTCTCAGAGTTTCAGTTTTCTTATCTGTAAGTTGAGAGGGTTGGACCAGATGGCCTCTAAGCCAGCTCTAAATCAGTGTGCCTATCATACTAGGAATTACGCTTGGGTACTTTGGGGAGGGGTGAAAGCCAGCCATTCTGCATTTCTCCTACACCCTTCCTTAAAAAATAAAAAGTTTAGTGTGAGAAACATGCTTGTGGGGGGACACAGGACTTCCCAGGCAGGTTCAGGGAGTTAGCCCAAATGAGCTTCCTCTGTGCACTACTTCCCTGGGGGCCCTTAGGAAGATCCATGTGATATGTCCCTTAAAAAGGTCCCTTCTCACTGAAAGAACTCAGAAATAGAGTGGGGAGAGGAAGGTGTTTACTAAGCTTCTGTGGTGCTCACTGGGAACACACCCACACTGGAGTGGGGGTATACAGTTCTGTCCTTCTGGTGGAGTTAGGGTTAGTTGAACTTCTTCAATTTCCTCACTTTATTTCCCTACATTCCCTCTTTATGCAGATTACAGAGATGCTAATTAGGATGCTCGTGACCCAGTTGTTATCTCTGGGGTCTGAGCTATTTGTCACACCCCCACCTTTCTAGTTCCCCCTGGGGCCAGGATGGCTATAGCCATAGTACAATAAGGTAAGAGCTTCCTCACAGTTATAGATTGTCTCCCAATAACTTTTGTGGGAGTAAAACAAGATACTGTAATATTCCCTCTTACAATTATTTACTCCATAGGGTCTTGGACAGAATCAGAGAATCTCAGAATTAGGAGGGACCTTGGAGGTCATTTCATTTAACTCATACTTGAACTAACTCTACAATGTCCATGACAATTGGCCTTCTGACCTCAACTTGATGAACTCCATTGAAGGGGAATTCATTGCCTCATAAGGCAGCCCATTGCACTTTTACATACCTTCCTCAGAAGCTTCTATATATCCTTCTATATATCACTAGTTCTACCCTCAGAGTCCTCACTGAACAAATCAAATCCTTCTTGACACAGTTGGCCACCCATTCTTCCCTGATGTTTTTTTCTTCCTTGGCCTTTATGCCATTGCTCTCTCCTGGCTTTCCTCCTACTTATCTGACAGCTCACTTCTCAGTTTCCTTTTCTGGATCAGTATTCATCTCCTTCCTGCCAAATATAAGCCCTTCATGACTCTATTCTGGGCCTTCTTTTCTCTCCAATACTCTCTCAATGATCTCATTTGTTTTCATGGGCTTAATTATCAACTCTCTGCAAAAGACTCCCATATCTGCATATCCAGCCTTAATCTCCCTCTTGAATTTTAGTTCTTCAAGTCCCAGTTAAAATCCTACTTTCAACAGGAAGTCTTTCCCAGACACTCTTATTTCTAGTTTCTTCCCTTTGTGGATTACTTACAGTTTATCCTGTATGTAGCTTGTTTGTACATAGTTATTTTACTTTATTTTATTTTTGATTTATTAAATGAAACAAGTATTTCTATAGCATAGTAGAATAAAAAAAAGATGATTGTACATGAAATTTCAAATCTCTTACATACAACTTCCTAGTCCTTCTAGATATATAATGAAGTTATCATGTAACTTTTTTCTTTTTTTCTTCCCTTTCCCTGCCCCTGTCTGTAACGGTAATGGGAATTTGAAGATCTTTACTACCCCTTAATAAACCTAAGGGAATTTGAAGACGTTTCCTGCTTTGAAAATAAGCTCTGCCCCTTAATAGAGCTGAATGTAATCTCATGGAGCCTGTGGTAGGAGGAGTTTGCTGAAGGGTGGAGCAGAGCCCACAGGAAGCTAGGAGTCAGAGCTAGCTAGATTGGGAGGAAGAGAGGACATGTCCCAGGGAGTCAGTCAGGCTTATGAGTAAATATTGGTTTATGGGAAGGTTAAAGGATGGTGTGTGGCTCTCTGTGCTGTTGTGGCTTATTAACTTCATTACTACTATGATAGAATGGGCTTATTGGTTTTGGAGTTTGGTTTTCTGGTGACTGAATAGATGTTTTCCTTCTTACTTCTATATAGAGAGTCTGTTATCTTTTGGCAATTGAACAACACTGTTGGACCCAGCTCCACTCTGCCCTTCCCCCATTGATTTGTCACTTTGCCCTCCACCTTGCTTAATCTGTAAACAGGCAGAACCCCCACCCCTTGCTTACCCTTGATTAATCTGTGGGTGGGAGTCCCAGCCTAGGGTTTCCCCGATGGTGGGAAATTCAAATGTATACTGACCAATCATTGGAGTTTCAGCTTACATCACTGTAATCACAGCTTATGTAACCTGGCTATGGAACCTCTATAAAACTGGCACACTGTCTGTGCAAAATTGCTGTCTGATTTGAGTGACCACGTACCCCGACAGTCCCTTGGTGTTCCACGGTAATAAAATCCACTTTCTAAATTTAATCTTGGGGCTCTTCTGTCTCGATTTTATTAAGGTACAACACACAAAGGCATGTTTATTTATTTAATTTTATTTTTTGGTTTTGCAGGGGGGAAGGCAGGGCATTTGGGTTTAAGTGACTTAACCAAGGTCACATGCTAGTAAGTGTTAAGTGTCTGAGGCCAGATTTGAACTCAGATCCTCCTGACTCTGGGGCTGGTGCTCTATTCACTGTGCCACCTAGCTGCCCCTCTCCTCTTCACCCCCCCCCCCCATGAAGGCATATTTATAGAGACTGTGGGCACTGTGAATATTGCATTGGTACTACACTGTCCCAAAGATGGTTATCATTAGACACCAATATGTATGTGTGTATCTACCTATCTATCTACACACATATGTCCACATATATTTATACATATACAATGTAAAGTCATTCTATATGTGCTTTTATTCATCAGTTCTTTCTCTGGACGAAGATAGCAGCTTCCATCATAGTTCCTTTGTAGTTAATTTGGGTATTAATAATAGTCAAAGTGACTTAGTCGCTCAAAGTTGTTCTAAAAACAATGTTGTTACTGTATGCTGTTACTGTATAAAACATTGTCTTGGTTCTGCTCATTTTGTTCTTCATTATTGCATGCTGTCTCCTTCATCAGACTGTGAACTTCTTGAGGTCAGGGATGATCTTTTACCATTCTTTATATTCACAGCAGTTAGCACAGTGATTGGCATATAATAGATACTTAAAAAATGTTTACTGCCTGACTGACAACTGCCTGCTAGACATCTCCACCTGATTTTTTCTTTTGGCATCTCAATCTCAATATGTTCAAAGTGTAAATATTTATTTCCTCACCCAACTCCACCCTACTTAATTTCCCCCTTTTTCTTGGGAGAACTCCCCTATCCTTTCCCTAACATAGGCTCACAGCCTAGGATTGAGTCTTCCATATCCCTCATCTACCATATCTAATTAGTTGTCAAATCTTGTTGATTCCATGTCCACAAGAGCCCTCATATCCATTCCCTTCTCTTTACTTAGATTGTCACTACCCTAGTTTAGGCAGTTGATCATCTTCTACCTGAACAGTTATTGAGATATCTTCCTAATTGGTCTCTCTTCTCTAATCCATCCTCTAACTCAGCTGCCAAAATGATAGTCCTTTCTTTTCTTTTCTTTTTTTTTTTTTGAGGGGCAATTGGGGTTAAGTGACTTGCTTAAGGTCAGGACACAGCTAGTTTTTGTGTTAAGTTTCTGAGGCCAGATTTGAACTCAGGTCCTCCTGACTCCAGGGCTGGTGCTCTATTTACTGTGCCACCTAGCTGCCCCATAAAGTGATATTCTAAAATACTGGTTTGATCATGTCAACTTCCCACCCCCCTTCAAAAATCTTAAGTGGCTCTCTTTGTCTGTAAGATAAAATACAAACTCTTCAGCCTCAAATAATCTGCCTCTCATTTATATTTTCAGAAACCCTTTAATATTATTTGTTTTCATTTATGGTCTATGTTCTAATCTAGATTGCTTATTTTTGCTCTAAATTCAACACTCCAATATCTATGCCTTTGCATACACTGTTCCTTTTGCCTGGAATATATTCCTTATTCATCTCTATCTCTTACAGTCTCTTTCTTCAAGAATCAGTTTAGGTCCCCTGCTATCCCCCAGTCCTTAGTGTTCTCCTCAAATTATCTACCAACTCTGGGTATTTTTTGCTGGGTATCTTTTGTGCCTAGAAATCCCTCTTTCCTTATCTCCACCTCTTGACTTCCTGGTCTTCCTTCAAGTCACAGGTAAAATTTTACCTTTTACAAAAAGCCTTTCCTCATGTATACATAAGTATATGTATACATATATATATCTTATATACATTTAGTTGTTTTCATGTTGTTTCTCCCAGATCCTTGATAGCAGAGAATGCCTTTTTCCTTTCTTTGTATCCCTAACATTTAGTGTGGTGCCTAGCACATAGTAGGTATTTAATAAATTCCTACTGATTGACAACCAAAGCTTGAGATCAAGGAATTTTTTTAGTCTTTATATCTCTAGAGATCTTTGCATATTATATAGATTCTTAATAAATATTTGATCAATTGTTGAATTGAACTCCACATAAATGCCTTTTCTAGTGCCTTAAGGAACTTACTGGAGGGTGGGGAGAAGATATATAGACACAGTAGAATATAGTTTGGAGGTGAAATGTCATGGAAGGCTTCATGGAGCTAGTAATATTTGATTTAGTATTTGATTTCTGAAAGATGAAGATGGGGACAGTTGCAGAGAGAAGACATTGTAGGTGAGGAAAGCAAAGTGAACAAAGGTCCAGAGTGAAGAAAATACTGGACAACAATTAATACAACTTGGCTCAAGTATAGAAAATGTTCATTTGAATAATGGGGGAAAAGGAAAGAAAGTTTGTAGGCTTGGGAGGAAGGGCAAAGTGCAGAGATCAGTGAATGCCACGTTAAGGACTTTAGAATTTATTTGTGGGTAATAGTCACTGAAGAGTGGATGACCTCTTAGGTCCCTTCCAACTCTACAGAATCACAAAACTTTGGATTTGGATAGGAGCTCAGAGGCATCAAGTCCAACCCTGACCTGAATCCTTTCTGTCACCCACTGAAAAGCCAAGCACAAGCAGCTTTCCAGAGGACTGCTGCTGTGAACAGCTTTTCAAGGTTCTGATTACACAGTATAGTGAACTCTCTATTTATTCAGTAACAAACTAAGACAAGACATTCCCAGAAAACAAAGTACAGCATTCAGAATGTTATAACTTCGCAACTTATCACTGAAATGGCCACATAGTTTTCACCAGAGTGGTCATGTAGTTTTAAACAAAAGATAACGTTCATTTAGCGTTGGGATCATGAACGATTTAGTAAGTCCTTCATTTAGTAAATCCTTAATTCAATCACCCTTGTGGAGGCAAGCCTCCTTAATTGACACAAAGTACACAGGTCAAAGTCCTCTACCCATGGGGGGTGCAATCAAGTTACAGTATCATCAGTCACTACTCAGTACCCTTTTAAGGGGTAGTGGAAAGTACAAAAGCCATCCACCCCTGTCACAATTAAGTTACAATATCAGTCACTACTCAGTACCCTCTTAAGGGATAGTAGAAAGTACAAAGGTCATCCAATTGTAGGTCACAAGTAAGTTACAATCTCATTGCTCAGCATTAAATACTTAATTTAATGAGGTCTTTTCGTCTTGACTCAAGGCAGGCTCTCAGCTTCTATGGTTCCAGCTCCTACCTGAATCTACCAGACTGTTGCATGAGTTCAAAGGCAGGTAGCTCCCAGTTCCTTGTCCAGTTCCCATTCCATATTGAAGCTAACATTGTCCAGTCCACCTCAAGTCCCTCACAGTTTTTGTTCCTGGGAATACAAGGCTTAACAAAGCCACAATAACATTCATTCACATTGCCAGCATCCTCATCAATTCACTTTCTGCCTGTGAAATTAATATAGACCCAAAGCAGACAGATGAAGTACCAACACCATAGCCATGCTTGCTCTAGCTGGCCCTTGGAAGTCCTTAGCAGCTCAGCTGGCCTTTGGAAGTCTTCAGCAGCTCCAGCTGACCCTCAGAAGTCTTCAGCAGCTCTGATTGGCCCTTGGAGGTCTTCAGCAGCTTTGACTGGCCCTCAGAAGTGTTCAGCAGCTCCAGCTGGTTCTTGGAAGCTCTCTGTAGAAGTTTTGACTGGCTCTCCAAAGAATCTCTGTCACCATAAGCTCCATTCTCAAAATCAAAATCACTTTCTCCAGCCTGGGCCTCTCCTCAGCCTACATACAGCATGTTCCAAGAAGTTCTGACTCTCTAGCTTATGTTTTTTCTTATATATGGTATTAGCTCCTCCCTGTTCCACCCCTTCCTGTTATATCAGCAACAGGGGTTCATAACTTCTGTTTCTTAACAGAGGCTTAATATAATTAACTTGAAACTAAGTGCTAAGTACTTGTTTACTTGCCAGTACAAGGGGATCTTCAAATTCCATTACTATTACACGTACTCATTCAGTAAATCAATGATTTATTTAAGCTTGTACTACCATGTGCTAAGTACAAGGCTAGGTCCTGAATATACAGTTACTAAAGCAAGACTCTCCTTGATATCAAGCAGCTTATGTTCTAATAGGGATATATGATATACATAGATATAGACAGGGGAGAGAGCTTTGATCTCGGCAGCTACAGCAATTGGGAGTGCCAGTGGATTGTCACACCATTTCTAGTAGCAGTGGTTATTGATTTGGTTATTATTTCCAGAGTGAAGGCATGGAAAATGTGTGTGTGTGTGTGTGTGTGTGTGTGTGTGTGTGTGTGTGTGTGTGTATGAATGGAGGGTCCATTGGTTACAGGGCAGATGACAAGATCCCTCTGCTGGGTTGACTCTGGTGTCCTGGCAGATGCCTGGATATGATGTGATGCATTATTTGGGGTTGTCAAGATATAGTAGGTTGAGGCTAGTTCTCACTCACCTCAACTCACCCACTAATTAGGACAGCTTAGTCCCAGGGGAAAAAACTTCCATTTCACATTAATGACTCATACAGAACTTGTAGTTCACTAAAACCCACACATCTTTTTGAGATGGATTGCTAACTATGCCCTTTCACTTTGTACAAGTAGATTTTTTGCATCTGTGAAGGACTTGACATCTATGCCTATTAAGTGTTTCCTTAGTAGATCTGGCCCATCATTCCAGTCCAACATTAGACTATCCTCTCAGACAGCCTACTCTTACCTTTCAGTAGAGCTTTCAGGATGTGTACTCTTTTAATAGTGGTAGCTCTCAAGGTGTTCTGGGCTGAGCCCAGGTTTGATATTAGAGCAAAATGCTGTTAATTATCCTTTGCTCTCAAAGAGGACCAATGGCATCACAAGGGTGATGTCTTGACTTATGGTGACTTGGATGCAAGCAAGGCAGAACTGAATAAAGTCATCAGTCTCACTTTCTTCTCCATAGACATCAGTGTTCAGTGGCAAGACAAAAGTCAAGATGACTGGTGATGGTCCAGCTGGGTGGCCTAGTGGATAGAGCCCTGGGTTTGGGTCAGGAACACTCATCTTCATGAGTTCACACCCTGTATGACCCTGGGCAAGTCACTTAGCCATGTTTCATTGTTTCCTCATCTGTAAAATGATCTGGAGAAGGATATAACAAACCATTCCAGTATCTTTGCCAAGAAAACCCTTTAAAAATAGGGTCACAATGAGTTGGTCACAACTGAACTATAACAACAATGCCCCTGGGCAAATCAGAACAAAATAAAACACTGAACAATGGGCAGAAGGAAATTGCAGATGAAGGATATTCAATGACAGGCACTGACAACACTTTGAATTGATTCAGCTAAATGAAACTCTCTGCATGTGTGAATGTGTGAAGGTCTTTTTGACTCCTTTGAATTCAGGTAACCAGCAAATAATGTCAAACATGCCAAATCTTTAGTTCCTTGAGCCAACTAAGTCTCAAGGATGGTTTCTATAACCTATAAGGAAAAGCAAGCCTAACTAGTGAGTCCTGAGGGCAGAGGTTAGGAGGTTGCTCCTGCCACAGGAGATAATTTTCCTCTTTTCCTTTTATCTCTACTGTTAATTACCATAAAGAACGAAGAGCTGGGGCAGAGTATAGTATAATTAGTTGAGTCTCAATTCAAGGCTGAGAAATCTCCTCATCCTAAAAGATTATACCAAGCTCTGGAATTCATACCCCAGAAGTACCCTTCTCGCCTGAAGCCTCTCCCTCTAATTGCTTGACTCCTCTTAGAACCTAGCAGGCTCAGACCAGTCATGTCTTCATTTCTCATCAGGCTGCATTCTGGACATATCTACCATTATCCTGAGCTGGGTACCTTCACTCCCCTCTCCCTTTTCAGTTTCTTCCTTTCCTCATTAGAATGTAAGCTCCTTGAAGGCAGGGACTATCATTTTTTTTTTGATTTTTGCTTTTTTGAGGGGGGAAGGCAGGACAATTGGGGTTAAGTGATTTGTCCAGGGTCACATGGCTAGTAAATGTTAAGTGTCTGAGGTCAGATTTGAACTAAGGTCCTCCTGATTCTGGGGCTGGTGCTCTATTCACTGTGCCACCTACTCACCCCAAGAATGGGAAGGGATTTACCAAGGTCATATGGGTAGAAAGCATCAGAGGTGAGATTTGAACTTAGATCGTACGACTCCAGAGACTGTGTTCTTTCCATTGTACCATAACTGCCTCCCACAGGGACTATCATTCTTTTGGCTTGTATTTGTATTCCCAGCACTTAACACTGTGCTTGGCACAAAGTGTGTAATAAATGCTAGTTGACTATCACTAGCTATGAATCACTTCATCTCTCTGGTCCTCAGTTTCCCCATTGGTCAAATGAGGACATTGAACTATATGATTCCAAAGGTCCCATCCAGTACTAAAATTCAGTGATTTTCTGATTCTCCTCTTGAGGTCTTTTCCAACTTTTTAACTCTAAACTGAGATGTGTAAGAGTAAAGAGGAAGAGGAGAAAAAGAGGAATGAGAGTGAATCCTAGGAGAGAGCTTTTGGTGTGAGTAAGCATTCAGAATGCAGAGTGGTTGTTCTGAGATAGGAGCTGTCTGCCTTCCTGCTTGGATCATTTCGAACAACCCTGGATGCAGCCACAGCACATATACCTTGGGGATCAATCTTTTTTTGGCAGGGGGCAAGTACAAGATGACTTAATAAATCTTTTCCATCTCTTATTTCTATGATGCTGTGCAATGAAAACATTAGTCATAGACCTCCTAAAAAGCAGGCTATTTCAGAGCTGGCCTGATCACAAAGATCAGAATTGGAATCAAATTTTCATATCTAGATTTAAAAATTTTGCAGCTTGTGGATGTGTACAAGAGGAAGATAGGGTTCTGGAATCTCAGAAACTGGATGTTGCAGTGGAAATTCAGGAAGACCTGAGTTCGAATCTAGCCTGGGAGAGTCACTTAACCTCTGCCTGCCTCAGTTTATCCAACTGTAAAATGAGAAATAATAGTAGCACCTATTTCCTAGGTTGTGATAATATTCATAAAGTGCTTAGCACAGTGTCTTTTACATCGTAGTACTTAATAATATTTGTTTCTTTCCTATTGCTTTTGACACAGTCATTTTTTCATTGTTTACTGTTGGAATGAACCTCAGAGACCATCTAGTCTGATTGGATAAAAATTTTAAATTTCAATAAAAATTCCCCTCAAAAATATCACCAATAAATGTAACTCTTGGTCAGATATTTCTTTTTTTTTTTAAACAAATGCTTTATTAACTTCTGTTTTACATCATTCATTTCCACCAGATTTTGAGTTACAATCATTTCCCTCCCCTGTTTTTCCCCTACCCACCCTCCCAGAATAGCAGTCCTGCAAGATATCGCTTCCTCCAATCTGCTCTCTCCCATACCTTCTCCCATACCCCCTTCAACTTTTCCATTAGAGGAAGGGGAATCTTTGTGTCCCAGTGCTTGGACATCTTATCTCCCAATTACAAGCAAAAGAGTATTAAGAATAGTATTTATATATATTTGAAACATTTAATCTTAAGACCTTGAATTTCAGATCCATTTCTTTCCTCCCTTGTCACCCATTCCCTCTGGGGAGATAAGTAACTCAGTATATGTTGTACATGTCTAGCTATGCAAAACATTATTGTAGTAGATATATTGTACAAGGCTGCTTATAATTCCCTCCCACTCATCCCACCCCCCACCTGGTCCATTCCCTACATGATCCTGTCCCTCTTCTATAGTGGGTACTTCCAACCTCCCCTCCCCCCAAGGATGCCCTCCCATCCATCATCCCTCCTCTCATCCCCCTTCCCCCTATTCTGCTGTAGGTTGAGATATCCCATTTAGTATGTATGTCATTCTCTCCCTGAACCAAATTCAATGAGAATGTGGTTTTGCCTTTTTGCCTTCCTATTCTTCCCCTCCCTTGCAACCACTTCCCCTTGCTTCTTCTACATGAGATAGTTTACCCTACCCTGTCTCTCCCCATCTCCTCTTGCCACTTTCCTCTCTCACCTCATAATTTCACCCCTTGAGTATCCTCCCTTCCCAACAAATTCAACCTATACCCTCTATCCATATATAACTGTGACCATATACACACACATCCACATATGTATTCATATGACCACACACCCTTCTTCCATTATTTTCATAGTGAGAAAGATTTCATCAGTCACAGTTATTGTTTTTCCATGTAGGAATGTAAATAGTTCAAATTTGATAAGTTCCTTTTAATTTATTTTCCCTGATTACCTTCTCAGGCATCTCTTCCTTCTTGTGGCTGGATGTCAAATTTTCTATTCAATTCTGATTTTTTCCTCAAGAATGCCTGAAAGTCCTCTATTCCACTGAATGACCATATTTTCCCCTGAAGCAAAATACTCAGTTTTGCTGGGTAGGTGACCCTTGGCTTCATTCCCAGCTCTTTTGCCCTCTGGAATATCGTATTCCCTGCCCTTCCATCCCTCAGTGTAGAAGCTGCCAGGTCCTGGGCTATTCTGATTGTGTTTCCACAATATTGAAATTGTTACTTCATGGCTGCTTGTAGTATTTTTTCCTTGATCTGGGGATTCTGGAACCTGGCTATAATATTCCTGGGAGTTTTCTTTTTGGGATCTTTTTCAGGAGGTGATCTGTGGATTCTTTCAACCTCTATTTTGCCCTCTGGATCTAAAACATCAGGGCAATTTTCCTTGAGAATTTCTTGAAGGGTGATTTCTAGGTTCTTTCTTTGATCATGGCTTTCAGGTAGTCCAATAATTTTTAAATTGTCTCTCCTGGATCTATTTTCCAGGTCAGTGGTTTTTCCCATGAGATATTTCACATTGGCTTCTAAGCTTTCATTTGTTTGGATCTGCTTAACAGCTTCTTGATTTCTCATAAAGTCACTAGCTTCCATTTGCTCCAGTCTAACTCTGAAGGAATGAATCTCCTCAGTGAACTTTTGAGATTCTTTTTCCATCTGGCAAATTCATTTTTTTAAGGCATTCTTCTCCTCATTGCCCTTTTGGGCCTCCTTTGCCATTTGAGTTAGTCTATTTTTTAAGGTGTTGTTTTCTTCATTCAGGCTGTTGACCCTCATTTCATACTTTTCCTGCATCCTTCTCATTTCTCTTTCCAATTTTCCCTCCACTTCTCTTATTTGATTTTTAAAGTCCTTCTTAAGGTCCTCTATGGCCTGCAACCCGCTCATGTTTTCCCCTGGGGCTTTTGGAGCAGGACTTCTGACCTCACAGTCCTTTTCCCGCTCTATGCCCCCAAAATAGGAGTCTAGGGTTGCATTTTTCTGTTTCCTTTGCCTTGGCATGTTGCCACTTAATTACTTGACTTTTGGGCTTGTTGCCACACTATGGCTCTGCTGCCAGATGGGAATTTTCATCCTGAACATGTGGGGGACAACTTCCATTTCTGGAAGCTGGAAACCCACCCATGACTTCCACCCCAGATCACAATCCAGATCCAGGGAGGTTAAATCAAGAGCAATTACCCCCCAAGACTGATCGCTGGATCTCCCTAAAGTTCGCAGACCAGCAGCTGGAGCTGCCTCTGAAAATGACAAAATGATGTGTCTCCTCAGTCTACACTGAGGAACTCAGCTGATTGGAACACACTGATTGATGCATTGCTCGGAGGGTGTGTCAGCACTTAAATGCTTATTGACTGACTGGGTCCTGTAGGTCATTTTTCAGAACTGCACTGGGAGCAGTCTGAAATGGGCTCCCACTCCTGGACATTTCATGATCTCCCCAGTGTTGGTAGCCTAGTGCTTTTCATCTGTAACACTTGTTCATTAGCAGTCCTTGCCTTGCTCATCACCAAGAAAAAGAAAGTCTTGATCTTGCTGGTTAGTGCCCTTTTGAATGGAAACTCATTTCTACCTCAGCAGCCAATCATAAGTCCTTTTTTTCACCACACAGTAAGTAGACAGGAAAACAGTCATAGAGTACTTGTCCATGCACCAGATTCCACATGGGGAATGGCATCAGGAGCATGTCACTATGAATACTCAAAAGGACTGGGCTTTCACTGGCCAATCTCCTGTTGTTTACAAAAGAGCCTTCATTGACCAAACATTTTGAATCCTGGTGTTACATGCCATTCACATTTACTTCTCATGTAAATTCCTATTTCCAGACCCCTAGGGAAATGGATGACTGTTATATGATTACATGTAAAGGCAGAATTTTTATTCAGACACAAGTAGAGCTGGGTGGCTTATGAGGGCCTTTATAATATGGAGATGCTGTAAGACCTCCAAATTCTTGGGATCAAACTCTACCATGGAAGTATTTTATGTAGAATGAGAGTGCTGGCTCAGCTACCAAAATAGTCTTTTTATGTATGTTATAAGTATTTTGGACCCAGTATGGACTGAATTGTCTTATTATGGTTGCAGGTCTATAATTTCCTTAAGCAAACATTTCTATTCCATGATAGGTGTGTTGAGATAAAAGTTTATGAAAATGTACCAATTTTGTATATCTTTTGCATCTATCTATACACACACACACATATGTATGCATGATGGAATGCAAGCTTCTTGAAGACATACAGTTTCATTTTTTTTTTATGTTCCCAGTGCCTAGCACACAAAGTACTTAGTAAGCAGATACTTTACAAATTCTTGATTGATATCTAATAATTATATATCTTCATGCTGGCCACAGTGAACTGTGGGAATACTTTCTCTAAACCTTGCATGGAGGCACATGTCTGTAATCCCTGCTATTGGGGGATGCTGAGGCTGATGGATCACTTTAGTTTGGGAGTTATAAGGTGCAGTAGGGTTATAAACCAATCAGATGTCCATACTAATTCCCCATGTGGAATCTGGTGCATGGACAAGTACTCTATGACTGTTTTCCTGTCTGTGGAAGTGGGGAGGTGGTAGCCTGCCTGATGAAGATGGATTCACCTAGGTAAAAAAAAAGAGGTTAAACCTTATGTGCCACTTATTATTTCTTCTCCTCTTGCTTTTCCTCCTCCTCCTTCCTCATTATTCTCTTCCTCTTCCTTCTCTTTTTCCTTTTCCTCCTTCTCTTCCTCCTCTTCCTTCTTCTACTGCTACCTGTCATTTTAAAGTTTGCAAAGAGCAGAAGAGCATAGGTTATCTCATTTCTTCACAACAGTCTCATGAGGTGGGTGCCATTGAAGATTTAGGAGCTGCATCTCATTACAACTTCCTTGGTTTCTTCTTCTGTCCTTAGCAAACATAACATGATCCAATCAGCCTTGTCACTTACAGCTCATCAATACCCTCTGTGCTGCTGGAGGGCAGAGACATAAACGAATATCTCAGGCATCTCCTCATTTCTCACTTGGCAGGGGTACTCATTTTGGATTTCTTCAACTTCTCTACCATGCCCCAACTCCAGATACCTCCCTCTCCTTTCCCCCCTTTTCAGTTTTCTTTTGTGTGTGCTGTCTTCCCCCACGGGATTATAAGCTTTTTGAAGGCAAGGACTGTTTTCCTTTTCCTTTTTCTTTTTGCATTTATATCCCCAGTGCTTGGTATAGTGCCTGGTACACAGTAGGTGCTTAATACATTTTACTGACTATTGAAAAAAGAAAACACGGGGGTGGCTAGGTGGCACAGTGAATAGAGCACCAGCCCTGGAGTCAGGAGGACCTGGGTTTGGATCCAGCCTCAGACACTTAAAACACACACACACACACACACACACACACACACACAAAACTAGTCATGTGACCTTGGGCAAGTCACTTAACCCCAACTGCCCTCCAAAAAGCAAAAAAAAAAAAAAAAAAAAGAAAAGAAAAGAAAAGAAAAAAATCACTAGTTATGGAATCAGAGGATCTGGTCCTTCTGATGCTTCCTGATCACATGATTTTGGACAATTCATGCCAGCCCTCTGGCCTTCAGTTTTGTTTTGGTGAAATGAAGGGGTTGGATGAGATGTTCTCTGAGGTCCCTTCTTAGTTCTAAATCTATTATCCTGGGGCCTCACATGGGAGAATTTGTCTGGCATTTTCTGAACTGTTCCCATTGGTGAACAACAGCCCTTCTGGGGAGGGGTATAGACATTAACATGGCCATTGGAGCTGCAGCAGCCACCTTGCTTTAGTAGCCTGGATATTGTTATTGTTGTTTGCTTTGTCCTTTGTTTTCAAAGAGGAACAATGACATCAGAAAGGTTATTGTCTTGACTTTCAAGTGAGGCAGGGCTGCATAAAATCACCAGCCTCACTCTATCCTCTGGAGCCATCTGGGTCCAGTGGCAAGATGTAGATCAGGATGACCAGAGATGGCCCTGAATGCAGTGAGAGACCTTGACATGTTTGTCTGAGGCAACACCCATTCAGTGATTAAGGCTAGATAAGAAATGAGAGAAAAGGTGGCCTCTTTTACTTACTAAAAAAAAAAAAAGTAATTCTCTTTTCTTCAGCTCTAAGCTTCCAGTGAGAGAAATCCTCACAGAAACTACCAAATGGAAATCCATTCATTCTCTCTCTCCCTCTCCCTCCCTGTTTCCCTCTCCCTCCTTGTCTCCCTCTCCCTCCTTTACTCTCCCTTCCTCCCTCTCTTTCTTTCTCTTCTCCATCTCCCCTACCCCCCTTTCTGTCTATCTTTCTCTCTTTCTCTATCTCATTTTCTCATAGCAGTCTCCCTATTGTACTTATGTTGTCTTCCCTCCATGCCTGTCTTCTCTTCTTAGAATGATCTCTGCCCTTGTCACTCATCACCTGAGGATGCCTATGTGCTATAGTCTCAGGCATAGTTTGTGTTGCTTGATTTTGGCTCAGAAATTCCTAGTTATAATCCTATCAGGTCTGTTGGCCCTCTCTGAGAAGGGAGATCCATTTGATCAAATGCATTTTTCCTTTTGATAAGAGATGGTGTTTTGGTAACATGCCTAGTGCTATCTGTCTGCAATATCTTGCCAATTCCCTTAAAGAAATCATTATGGTGCTCTAAAGCAGAAATGTCAAATTCGCAGCAAAGCTACCCTAACCAGATTAAAATATAATTGAAAAATGTTTAACAAGATAAATAAAAATACAATTCAACATAGATAATGTTATTTTGTGGTGTTCTAAGTCAACATAAGGCAGCAGGGATCAGTTTCTATTTGAATTTGACATCATTGATCTAAAGCCTTTGGAAAGATTCCACAAATAAATCTGAATAAATTCAGTAGAGATTTCAGGCTGCTGGATGGGCCCTAGATTAAATATATTTTTTTGACCTTGTGGCAGTGGTTATTGATCAACCACCAGAGGGGAGAACAATTCTAGTAGCACTGAGAATTGTACTTATGCATTATCCTTGACTCTACAAAGCATCAATAAATCAAATGCATGCCAAGTGACTTGAGAAAATTATCCTCTCAGTTTTGGTGACTCCTAAAAAGAGAGGAGGTTTTAATGAGACACTGATGTTGTACCATCACATTTTCAAAAAGTTGACAATATTAATTGTACTGTCAGGATGCTGGGGACTAAGCTGTTGGTTAGCCTTGTGTTGACCCGTCAAATCTTTGGAATTACATTTAAAAGGAATCCCAAGGGGAAAGGTATTTTGGCTGGATGTGGAATGTAGAACTCAACTGGGCTCTGCTCTTGCCTTTATCTGACCAGAGATTCCAAGGAGATGTTGTACTCATTCATGCTTGAGTGAGTATGTTAAGAAGCCTGGATCTTGCAGAGAGGTCTCAGACAAGCATTTTGTATGTACAGCTGGTCCCGTTACCTTAAAGTGCCAGTAAGTCTTGAATTAAAGCTATGATGAAAGATGTTGGTGTTGATCTTGGGAAATTTGCTGCAAAGTCATTTGAGAGGTGGGTTTGCTAATGGGTATGGAGGCAGTTTTTGAGATGTAGTAAAAGGGGAGTTGGGCATTATCATCTGGCTTTTTCTTTTGAGTGAAAATGTTTCAGATCATTTGGGTGATGTGGATGGGTACCTTGTGAATCAGTGGAGCAAATGAGGGAGGGTGCTAACAGATTGTCATAAGTTTTGAAATTTGTATTCTTTAAATTATTAGAGCTCTACCCCCACCCTTCTTGCTTTATTTATCTGGGTATATGTTGTTTCCTCCACAAGAGAATGGAAACTCCTTGACATCAAAGGCTGTTTTATTTTTGTCTTTATATACTTAGACCCTAGCACAGTGCCTGACATATGTATGTATAAACATCAGTGGGAGCAAACTTAAATAAAAATGGGGACCCCTAACCCATACATAAGAGTCCCTATGGACCACACATAGACTTAGAAAACCACTTATTTTATGTATTTCTTTTTTATTACTATATCAACCCATTAAAATGAAATAGGAACTACATTTTAATTTGGTTTGGCCACCCTCAGGAATGTCGTGGCACACAGCTCCACAGCGTAATGTTTACTACCTCTAATGAACCTACCTACTTACATGCTTACATTCACACACAGAGCAAAATGCCTACCTTAGATATCTATACCTATATATGTGCTTCTAGGCAGCTAGGTGGTGCATTGGATAGAGGGGCTGGGCATGGAGTCAGGAAGGTCTGAGTTCAAATCTGGTCTTAGACTCTTACTAGCTCTATGACCCTGGGCAAGTCACTTAACCAGGTTTGCCTCAGTTTCCTCATATGTAAAATGAGCTAGAGAAGGAAATGGCAAACCACTCCAGGATCTTTGGCAAGAAAACCCCAAATGGGGTCATGAAGAGTAGGACATAACTGAAATGACTAAGCAACGATAGCGTGTATGTATGTACATATGCATTTATATATTTAAGCTAGACCTGTGATTTCATCAATGTGGACAGGTCCCAGTGTAGAACCTTTCTCCACCAACACAGTTCCACACCTTTTTTCTTTCTTTCTTTCTTTCTTTCTTTCTTTCTTTCTTTCTTTCTTTCTTTCTTTCTTTCTTTCTTTCTTTCTTTCTTTCTTTCTTTCTTTCTTCAACTTATAGTCTTAAGAGAGTTACTTATGGCAGTGAACATCTATCTGGGTGAATTTCCCAAAGTCGCCTTGTCATCAATGTGCCAGAGACAGAGCTTACTTTAATTTTGGTTACAGTAGGACTCCATACACAATGGTAGGCTTCCTCTTGCATGGTATATAGTAGGTACTTGATAGATGTGAATTACATTAAATTGAATTGAATTGAATTTGTACATGTAGCCCTGAATATTTGGTTCATAGCCAATTCCCAGAATTCTCTTATTTCATTTTATGCCTTTTTCTAGCTATTTATCTGTCACATTCTATTTGGTATTGTCATTATTTGTGGTCCTGTCTCATCTCTTTTCCTAAATCATAAGGTTCTTTTTTTTTTTTTTAATAATCTGGAGATTTATTCCATTAGATAATGTCCAGGATAGGGTTTATTTGCCCTTTCGGGCTTTGATCTTTCTTAGGTAGAACTCCAGCTCTTTGCCCTCCAGCACGTAGCCATCTGCTCGGCCACACTGGCCTGGCCTCGATGCGATGCAGACAAGGAGCTTGCCCTGCTGGAACTGCTCCTCCAGAAGCGAGCTGATCTTGGCGTTCTTCTTCCGCTCCTCGTATTTCTTCTGGATCTTCTTTGACCGCTTTTTATTTAAAATTTCTTCTTCTTCAGGAGTCAACTTGGCGCCCTTCTTCCGGCCCAAGGGCAGCCCATAGTGGAACTCGTACCACTGGCGGTATGGGGTGCTATCGATGAGCACAATGCAGTTCTTCACCAAAGTCTTGGTCTGGACCAGCTCATTGTTGGAGGCGTTGTAGACCACATCAATGATCCTCGTCTTTCGGGTGCAGCACTCCGAGCCCCAGGAAAAGTTGCCCATGTCCAGCCTCAGCGCCCTGTACTTCTTGTTGCCTCCGCGCACTCTCACGGTGTGGATGCGACAGGGGCCGATCTTGGTGTTGGCGGGCGGCCGGCCCAGCTCATACTCGCGCTTCTTGTGGTAGGGCTTGCGCTTGCCCCCGGTCTTGCGGCGCTTGTGCCAATTGTCCCGAGAGATTCCCATGGTCGGCGCGAGCTGCAAAGAGGAATCAAATTATAAGGTTCTTAAGGCCTGGATCATATCTTTGCATCCTAAATAGGCCAGTGGACTGCACAAATTCAGAGAAGAATAAATATTTGCTGAATTGTTGATGTTGTATGAACATTAGTAAATGCCTAGTAAACTTGAGGTGAATGAACTCTTTCTGGTTACTAAGTAGGATCCTGGAATTAAAATATTAATTCCAGAGCCCATGGCCCAGATCCTGAGGAGGAATGAATGAATGTTGGATGTGGGACAGGGTATCTTTGTATGAAAATCTTGTTTAAATTTGTTGTTTAAAATTATTCTAAGGAGAAGAATACAAAGTTTTTCAGAAAAAAAAATCACCATTGCTAGAGTGATGCTAAGTAAAGTATCACTGTATATACATTTTGAGTGAAATCTGGCCAGCGGCTTTCAGTTAGAAAACTATTTGGAGAGTAGAAGTCTACCCTTCCCCCTCCCTCACCCATTGTTCTTTCCTGTCAATATCTTGAGACACCTGTTATTATTTTATCATTATTCTTTTTTTTTTGAAGAGGGAAAGGTAGGGCAATCATGGTGAAGTGACTTGCTCAAGGTCACACGGCTAGTAAGTGTTAAGTGTCTGAGGCCAAATTTGAACTGAGGTCCTCCTGACTTCCAGGGCCAGTGGTCTATTTACTGCGTCACCTAGCTGCCCAATCATTATTCTTTTTATATAAGATTCCTGTGTGTGCTTCCAGCTAGAAAACTGGAGAGTAGAAGTCTACCCTTCTCCCTCCCTCACCCATTATTCTTTCCTGTCAATAACTTGAGACACCTGTTATTATTTTATCATCATTCTTTTTGCAAGATTCCCATGTGTGCTCATGTAATATATATGAATAACTTGGTAAGCTCACAGGCTGATGAGCCATTGTTTGGGACTTTGGATGGCATCTTCCTATGGAAGGCATGAACTTGGCACCTCCTAGAGGATGAGACTTTTTGATTATGCATGAGCTGGTTGGTTTGGATTCCTGCTCTAAGAAATAGGCAAAAATAAAAAATTTTGAGCAGAAGAGTGAACAGGACCAGCTCTGTG
Source organism: Gymnobelideus leadbeateri (assembly GCA_011680675.1). Lineage (NCBI taxonomy): Eukaryota > Metazoa > Chordata > Mammalia > Diprotodontia > Petauridae > Gymnobelideus > Gymnobelideus leadbeateri. The sequence goes on along the minus strand of WOXC01004676.1, from coordinate 720,838 downwards.
CCTGAATAAGATGATTGTTGAAGAAGTGTGAAGGATGATTTGGAGGAGAAAGAGAGTGAAAACGGAAAGAAACAGAATGGATGATGAGGAAGTAGAGGCATTAGCCAAAGACTTCTTTCAGAATTGTGGAAGTGAAGGTGAGGGGACAGAAGAAAGTGTAGCCGGATAATATAGAAGGCTCAAGAACAGTGAGGAACATTCCTTTATCCAGAAAGGGAAGAGTCAGTTGTTTTCCATTGAATTGTCAAAGAATTCACTCTTATTGGCCTCTCCTATAATATTGTTTATTTAATTTTCAAGAAAGTATTATTTATTTTTAACAGTCTTTTAAAAAATTTGAGTTCCAAATTCTTTCCTTCCCTCACCCTTCCTTCCCCCATTAAGAAGGCAAGCAAAATGATATCCATTATACATGTGAAATCATGGAAAATATATTTTTATATTATCCATATTACAAAAATGCAAAAAAACCTAGAAAATTACACTTCAGTTTGCACTCAGAGTTCATCAGTTCTATCTCTGGAGGTGGAGAGCATTTTTTCTTCATGAATATTTGAAATTGTCTTGGGTGGTTGTATTGATGAGAGTAGCCAAATCTTTTGCAGTTGATCATCATTACAACCTTGTTGTTACTGTGCACAATGAAATCCCCATTATTTCCACTTCACTTTGCATTGGTTCATATAGGTATTGCCCTTTTTCTTTGAAACCACTCTCCCCTGTCATTTCTTATAGCACAATAGTACTCACAATCAAATGACACAACTTGATCAGCCATTCCCCAACTGATGAGCATCTCCTTAATTTCTAATTCTTTGCCACTACAAAAAGATATATAAATATTTTTTGAACATATAGATTCTTTTCCTTTTTCTTTGATCTCTTTGGGTTGCAGACCTAGCAGTGGTATTGCTTTGTCCAAGGATATGCAGTTTTAAAACCCTTTGGGCATAGTTCCAAATTGTTCTCCAGAATGGTTGGACCAATTCACAATCCTACTAATAGTTTATTAGCGTACCTATTTTTCTTTGTCCCATCCATCATTTGTCATTTCTTTTTTTTTTAATTTTTTTTAAAGCAATTGGGGTGAAGTAACTTGCTCAAGGTTACACGGCTAGTCATTATTTATGTGTGGGTGCTCATTTTCTAAGGCCGGTTTCGATCCCGGGTCATCCCAACTCCGAGGCCAGCGCTCTTACTCACTGCGCCACCTAGCCGCCCCTATCATTTGTCATTTCTAAAAGGTAGGAAGTAATATCTTAGAGATGTTTTAATTTGTATTTCTCTATCAATAGTGATTTAGAGCATTTTTTTTTCATTTGACTATAGAGAGCTTTGATTTCTCCTGAAAACTGCTTGTTCATATCTTTCGGTCATTTATCAATTGGAGAGTGTGTTTTATTTTTATAACTTTGACTCAGTTCCTTATATATTTGAGAAATGAAGCCTTTATCAGAGAAACTTGCTGTAAAAATATTTGATATTACTTCATTATCTCTGGTACTTTTTAGCAAAATGTAGTTTCCATGATCATTTCTTTTATTTAGACCTTCAATAAGCTACCCTTCATAGGCAGCACTTGGTGGCAGCTGGCTGGAGTGCCCAGGAGTTATTCCATTTACTTAAGGCTAGTTTCTCGTTCTTTTTCCAGTCTAGTAACAGAATAATAACAACAACTAACATTTCTACAGCACTTGAAGATTTGCAAAGTGCTTTACACTATTTCACTTGAGCCTCACATTTAAGCTATTATTATTTCCCCACCTCCCTTTTAAGATGAGGAACCTGAGACATATTCCATCAAGATGGTACCTGTGCATGAGCATCTTTAGAAGAGGCCTGAAATGGCTTGGCAGAAGCAAGAATACAGACTATTTCATGTACAAATGGAGAAGAGGCTGATCCAGAAATATTAATCTAGCAAGTTCAAAGATAGTTTTTTTTGTTTTATTACTATTTTTTCCTATAAAACAAGGAACAGATAATTTGTCTTTTCTCCTTGTGGCCCTGATATTTGACAATAGAATTTTAAGCCAGTTGTCCAGATGTGAGAAGAAGCCTTCAGCAGAGGTCTCCAAAATAGTTTGATCTTTCTGTTTTTCATATTCACTAGCAATCAATTTGATATGGCGACTAATTAGTAAAGAGTTCAAAATCAAATGGTTTTTATTACTTCCAGCTCATTCATGCTTTAATCTTTCTTTAGTTTTCTCTTTCAATGAATTTTATAATAATAAAAGGTTAAAATAATTCATAAAGAACATTTCTCATTGTTCTCAACCCTAGTATGCCAATGAGCATTATGAAAATGGTCTTTTTTTGATTATGTTTACTTATTACAAGGCTTTTTCCCTCATTGGGTAGGGGGAGAGGGGAGAGAAAAAAAATAAATGTTAAGTGAAAAAAATTGGAAAAAAAACTGGAGAAGTTTGTAAACCTTTATCTGTAAGGAGGTGAAACATTCCTCCTATAAGCTTATTTTAATATTATTTAAAATGTTCTGCCTTCATTCCCATTTGGAAAGGTAAGGTTTGGTATAATTTATTAATAATTATACACACAATTAATAAGTATACTTGATTGTATCCTCTAAACCCAAGTCTGACTTGCCTCTCTTGACCTTGCCTACCCTTACCTTACTTAGAGATCTGTGCTCTCTGCCCCTACCAACCTATGCTGATGTCTCATTATAAAGCAGAGATGATTATAAGTTCTCAAATGCTAGGTGAACAAAAGAGTTTGATGTTGGCTACAGACTGTGCCACCTATCAGAGGTCTCGAGGAGCTTGTTGTCAGAAGATGGGCCACTAAACAATGAATTCCTTTGTCATGGTAACCAATGAGCCTCAGAACTATCCAGAGTTCCAAATGAAACATATAAAATGGTAATACTCCAGTACAATAACATATCACAATTTGTTTAGCCATTCTCCATTCTCCAGGATGTCTCCCCGTTTTTTTTTCTTTCCAAATTAGTAAGGCTATCCTTTATGCTTATTAATACACTTCTACTGCACAGGTGTAAATGTGGTCTTAAGAGATGTTGGGCATTTTGAATTTTCCCAGTGCATCACAAGTATGAAGAAAAAGAAAAAACATGTGCTAAATAACTCTGAGTTGACCTACTGTAAAACTCACAGTATCCGATAGCTCTTAAATTTTTATAATAGCTCTGTTACCTTTTGGTGGTCTATTTACTAGGCTTTAGTCATTGTACTTTGGAATTCTAATGGCTAAAGCATGTGGTAACATTGCTTTAAAACTTCTTAAATGAGTTAATGCCTGGGAGTTCCCCTTATCCTTTTTTTTTTATTTATTGACAACATTCCTTTTGCTTCTTTAACTTGCATTGAACCCAGTTAGGAGAATGAAAGCTCTTCAAGGGAACAACAACAAATTTTTTGATTAAACAAATGCTTTATTAACTTCTGGTTTACATCATTCATTTCCACCAGATTATGAGTTACATTTTCCCCCCATTTTTTCCCTACCCACCACCCCAGAATAGCAGTCCCACTAGATATCCCCTCATCCAATCTGCTCTCTCCCATATCTTCTCCCATACCCCCTTCGACTTTGCCATTAGGGCAAGGTGAATCTCTGAGCCCCACTGCCTGGACATCTTATGAAACATTTAATTTTAAAACTTCGATTTTCAGATCCATTCCCTTCAACCCTTGTCACCCACTCCCTCTGAGAAGATAAGCAATTCAGTATGTGTTGTACATGTATAGCTATGCAAACATTACCATAGTAGATATATTGTAAAAGACTGCTTATATTTCCCTCCCACCCATCTCACCTCCCACCTGGTCCATTCCCTACTTTGATCCTGTCCCTCTTTGATAGTGGGTACTTCCAATCTCCCCTCCCCCCAGAATGCCCTCCCCTCCATCATCCCCCCTCTCATCCTCCTTTCCCCTACTCAGGAGAGTGAGTGAGGGTAAGATATTCCATTTAATATATATGTGGTTCCCTCCTTGAGCCAATTTCAATGAGAATATGCTTTTGCCTTTTGGGCTTCCTGTTCTTCCCCTCCCCTGCAACTACTTCCCCTTGCCTCTTCTACATGAGATAGTTTACCCTACCCTGTCTCTCTCCATCTCCTCTTGCCACTTTCCTCTCTCACCTCTTGACTCCACCCCTTAAGAATCATCCCCTCCTTGGGGCAGCTAGGTGGCGCAGCGAGCAGAGCGCTGGGCCTGGAGTCAGAAGGACCCGAGCTCGGATCCGGCCCCAGACACCCAACACACAAACAAAAACCCTGGGCAAGTCAGCCAACCCCAACTTCCCTCCAAAAAAAGAATCATCCCTTCCCATCAGATTCAACCTGTGCCCTCTATCCATGTATACCTGTGAACATATGCCATGTACCCTTCTTCAATTATTTTCATAATGAGAGAGGTTTCATCAAACACAGTTATTGTTTTTCCATGTAGGAATGTAAATAGTCCAACTTTGATAAGTTCCTTTTGATTTCTTTTCCTTGATTACCTTCTCAAGCATCTCTTACTTCTTGTGTCTGAATGTCAAATTTTCTATTCAACTCTGGTTTTTTCATCAAGAATGCTTGAAAGTCCTCTATTCCACTGAATGACCATATTTTCCCCTGAAACAAGATACCCAGTTTTGCTGGGTAGGTGACCCTTGGCTTCAATCCCAGCTCTTTTGCCCTCTGGAATATCATGTTCCATGCTCTTCGATCCCTCAGTGTAGAAGCTGCCAGATCCTGGGCTATTCTGATTGTGTTTCCACAATATTGAAATTGTTTCTTCCTGGCTGCTTGGAGTATTTTCTCCTTGATCTGGGGATTCTGGAACCTGGCTATAATATTCCTGGGAGTTTTCTTTTGGGGATCCTTTTCAGGAGGTGATCTGTGGATTCTTTCAACCTCTATTTTGCCCTCTGGATCTAAAACATCAGGTCAATTTTCCTTGAGAATTTCTTGAAGGGTGATTTCTAGGTTCTTTCTTTGATCATGGCTTTCAGGTAGTCCAATAATTTTTAAATTGTCTCTCCTGGATCTATTTTCCAGGTCAGTGGTTTTTCCCATGAGATATTTCACATTGCCTTCTAATCTTTCGTTTGTTTGGATCTGCTTAACAGCATCTTGATTTCTCATAAAGTCAATAGCTTCCATTTGCTCCAGTCTAACTCTGAAGGAATGAATCTCCTCAGTGAGCTTTTGAGATTCTTTTCCATCTGGCAAATTCGACTTTTTAAGGCATTCTTCTCCTCATTGCCTTTCTGAGCCTCTTTTGCCATTTGAGTTAGTCTATTTTTTAAGGTGTTATTTTCCTCAGTCAGGCTGTTGACTGTCATTTCATACTTTTTTTGCATCTTTTTCATTTCTCTTCCCAAATTTTCCCCCACTTCTCTTATCTGCTTCTTAAGGTCCTCTATGGCCTGTAGCCAGCTTGTATTTTCATTTGGGGCTTTTGGTGCAGTAGTTCTGACCTCACAGTCCTCCTCCATGCTTTGAGCCTCTTTGCCCCTAAAATAGGAGTCCAATGTTGAACTTTTCTGTTTATTTTGTTTCATTTGTCTAGGCATGTTGCCACTTAATTACTTGATTTTTTGTGCTTGTTGCCACAGTAGGACTCTGCCACCAGACAGGGGAGCTTCCACCCTAACGTGGGGTCTTCACAACTTCCACCAGTTGTGTGGCCTCTGTAAAGCCTCCACCCACTCTGGCAAGTTGGATACCCACCCCAAACATCCCCCCCAGACCACAATCCAGATCCAGGCAGTTTAAAGCAAGAGCGATTAACCCCCAGACTGATTGCTGGATCTCCCTACAGTTCGCAGACCAGGAGCTAGAGCCACTACTGATGTTGCAAAAAGGCTTCTGTGCAGCTGTTTCTTCAGCAGCTTTTCACCCCCAGGGGAGGCAGCCGCGTGTTCCCCAAATACTGGTCCCAAAGTCCATAGGGCACTAACCTCTCACTTTGTCCTAGGCATATCTGTGCTGATAATTCTGGAATCGCCACAATTGCTGGTATTCTGGGGTCCCTCCAGCCGGCTGAAGGCCCGGCCGCCCTGGGGCTAAAACCGAGGACCTTGGCTCGGCTCTGCGGGCTGCACTGTTGGTTCCCAGCACTCTGTGCTGCCTGCTCTCAGAGTGCTGTGCTGGCCACTCCCTGCAGGGCTGCTGGGCTGTCCTCTGCAGGAGGTAAGCTTCTCTGTGCCATTCTGTGAGTGCTGTGGTTCCAGAGGTTGTTTGGAGTACCCTTTCACATTATTTGAAATTTGTGTGGGGCAGAGCACGTTGGAAATGCTGTTTCTACTCAGCCATCTTGGCTCTGCCCCAACAAATTTTTTAAAACAGTCATTTAGAGAAAATTGAAATTGGAAAATAAACTCACCTGAGATGTAAATAATCTTTTCTGTATTCTTGACTTCCTCCCTTTTATGCATGCTGGTATACCAGTCAAACTCATCCATGAACTTCTGAGTTATTTTCAATTTGATTGGTGAGACTATAAATGTCCTTAACCCTCCTGACTTAGAGTAAGACCATACATATATAAACTGTACTTGGAAAAGAAAGTATAATATAGAATGTAAGCTTTTTGAGGTCAAGAACTGTTTTTTATTTTGTCTTTGTATATCCAGCACCAAACATAATGTCCTGTACATAGTAAGAACTAAAATGATTTCTGTTGGATTGGAAGGGGAGGACATTATCAAGTCAAATATTAGCTGAACAGAAACGATGGCAATAAAACTTATAATAACTAGACAATTAGAGCTTGAATTTTTTTAAAATCACAAACTATTAAGTGATGTACTGACGTTTCTGTTTTCTTTTTTTTTTAAAAATGTTGTGTTGATAATCTTTTGCTGTTTTACATCATCATATTTTCTCCTAGTTTTTCCCCTGTCTCTCCCAGAAATCTAGCCCATATAAGAAATAATATGTTTTTGAGCGAGAAAGAGAAAAAGAAGAGGAAAAAATCAGCACAACTGATCAATGCACTGAAAAAAAAATCTAAAAATATCTACGATGTACTGTACTCATGACCTCCCACTTCTTCAAAAGGGTCAGCTGAGAGTGTCTCTTTATATCTCCTTTTTGAAGTTATGCTTTTTCTTTCTCACTTTGCTTAATTCAATTTTTTGTGGTTCTGTTTTTAACCTTACAGTCATGCTGAACATGGTTTTCTTGACTCTGCTGATTTCACTGTATTGGTTCACATAGCTCTTTCTATGCCTCTCTGTATTCTTCATTTCATACATATGATTTCTTTTTTATTATTATTATTTATTTATTTTTAAAATTTTCAGCATTCATTTCCACAAGATTTTGAGTTACAAATTTTCTCCCCATCTTTCCTCTACCCCTACCCCAAGATAGCAAGTCTACTGAATACACCTCCCAATCTGTTCTCTCTTATATCCTTCCCCATCTTTCTCCTAACTTTCTTGTAGGGCAAGATGGATTTTGTGCCTGTATATCTTATTTCCTGGTTGCATGTAAAAAACAGTTTTTTAACATTTGTTTTTAAAACTTTGCATTCCAGATTCTTTCCATTCTTCCTTCCTCACCCACCCCCCCTGGGAAGACAAGCAGTTCGATATAGGTTGTACATGTGTAGTTATACAAGACATTTCCATAATAGTTATATTATGAAAGATTATATTTCCGTCCATCCTATCCTGCCCCCATTTATTCTATTTTCTCCTTTGACCCTATCCCTTTTCAAAAGTGTTTGCTTCTACCTACCCTCTCCTCCAATCTGCCCTCCCTTCTATCACCCCCCATCTTATCCCCTCACCCCCTACTTTCCTGTAGGGTAAGATACCCAATTGAGTGCATACACATAATTTCTTGTAGGATGGTGATACTCTATTACAATAACGTATCACAATTTGTTTAGCCATTCTCCAATTGATGCATGTCTCTCCCTTTTCTTTCTTTCCAAATTGACAGAAGCCTTTCCACCCAATGATGTTGACTCACAGAATACTTTCTAAATTTTCGAAGTGCTTTTCCTTTTGATACAATGGAAAGAATTCTGTTTGGAGCCGGAGCACTTGAGTTCAAATTTACCTCTGTGTGACCTTGAGTAAGCCTTTTAATCTCTTTGGGCCTCAGTTCCCTCATCTATAAAATGAGGAGATTGGACTGGATGGTGTCTGGGGTCATTTTCAAGCCTAAATCTACAATTCTCTGATGATGCAGCTTAAGTCCTACCTTTGGCCAGAGGTTTTTACCAGTCTTCCCTAGTTGGGGTACTGTTCCCTCTCAAATGACCTTTCTCCTACTTTGTCTGTATCTTGAATGTACCTATCTTTTTACATGTTGTCTGCCTCACCAAGTTCCTTGAGGACAGGAACTATTTTTACTTTTCTTCATATCTCTAATGGTTAGTACATTGCCTGACACAAAATAAGTGCTTAATAAATATTTGTTGATTGACAATTGATTGTAAAAATTATTATTCCTGTTTTTACAGGTGAAGAGACAGAGGCCCAGAGATCATACCAATAGTAGCAGCATTTAAATGAAGGAGCCAGAAATCTGGCCTTGATGCTTGGGATGGACAGAGTCCCAGCTTCCCAAAATTCCCTCAAAGCTCTAAGGGCAGTTTTGTCTGGGCATGCAAAAGAATCAGTTACACTTCCACTGCCCAAAGTACATTCTCATTCCCATTTGAACCCACATGGAGGACCACTTGTCCAGGGTAAGGAAGTTTCAAAACTCCACTGAGATGAAACAATAGCATCTCTCCAGCTGCTATTGTTTCAGGAAACCTGGCTTCGGGCTCAAGGAGAAAACCTTGAATCAATTTGTCTCATGGAGGCCTGTTGGGTTGGCGGCTTGCCCTTCACAACTCGTTAAAATGAACACTTAGACTCTGGGGGATAGAGTTGAACCTGTGGGGTGATCCTCACCCCGTGATCCTCCTGGCTAATTTTTTTTTATGGTGTTGGGAGGTCAGTGTCCTTACTCTGGGGCTAAGCCTCCCATCCCCTTTTGGTCCCCTTTTAATGCTTTAAAAAGTAACACTTTGCATTTGCTGGAACTCAGCCCAGGCCCTTTCTTTCCCTGCCAGACTCAAACACTCTCCCTCAGTTGATCCTTTGAGACCTGAGCTTCAGAACTCTCCTTTCCATCTCCCCCCAACCCCCACTCCCCTTCTTCCCTCTTCTCTAGAGTGATTAAGACCCAGGTCATATAGGCATCAGACAGGCCTCCTCATTAATTGGGAAGAAGATCAATTCTCCTGGCTAATGACCACCTGAATTAGTCAGGAAGCTTTGTTTCACTTTATATGGAAGCTGGTTGAAATAAACATAAAGCAAGGTTTTTATTTCTTTAATAAATCCAAGTGAGGACCCTGAACATGGCTAAAAGCAAAGGTTGCTCCCTTGAGTGTTTGGGGGCTTCCCCAAGGTGCCCAGTTTAGCCAAAGTGAACCCAGCTAGAATTTCCACGGACACATCATTGGTGAGGAGGGGGAGGTCTCAGGGAATATACAGATAAGCCTTTTGGGTACTTTGTTCCCATTCAGTCTGGTTCCCCTTTCTGTCTGTCACTGGGAGATCAGCTTCTGGGTTTCAAAAGACTGTTGACTTTCTACTGTGAGAGAAGGGTTTGGTCAATAGCAGGGGGAATAGCAACCAGTAAGGTCATCTACATTCATCACAGAGTGTGAATGGTGAGGTGGGCTGATGGGGTGGTAGACTTGGGTGGGATTCTCTATTGTCAGGGAATGATCAGGACATTCCTAGGTCATAGATTCAGGGTTGGGAGGAACCTTGAGACCATCTGGTTCAACTCTCTCTTTTCACAGATTAAGGAAACAAACCCAGAGACAGTGAAGTGATTTGCCTAAGGTTGCACGGGAAATAATTGATTCAGCTGGGATTCGAACCCAGGATTTTGAATCTGAACAAGCATATTTTCTCCTGCACCACACTGTTTCTTCTAAAAGCATGGTGATAGTCCTCTCATACTTTTAGCATCTATGCCTTTGATGTAGGTGGTATCCTCTGCTACCTCCCCTGTCCCTCATGCTTTCCTGGAGATTTTATCCAAAAGTTACCAGGAAAAAACATTATTAGCTGGTGGCCAGCCTGATGGTTATGACCCTCTCTGAATGTAGCTTGTCAGATCAGATTCAGAGGTCATTACCAGGCCTGTACTCTTTCCTTAGCATCAGCTTTTAAAATCCTTTTCTTCCTTCAAGGCTTAGATCAGGTGCCATCTCTTCCTCACATAGCCTTGTCTTCTTCCTCCCAGCTGAGCATGTCCTCTCCATCCTCAGAATGTCCCAGGGTGCCTTGCCTAGATTTCTCTTCTATCCCTGTCACACTTTATCCAGGCCCACCTCCATTCCAAGATGAAGTGTCTAAGTAGACTTAAGTGGAGGAAAGACAAACCAGATGAGGTATGAAATCCAACCATTGGGAAAATAATATATGTGTATATATGTATATGTATGCATATGTGTATATATGTATATGTGTGTGTATATATACACATATGTGTATAGCCACACACAGAGCTCAGAATTAGAAAGGACCTTTGAGGTCATTTACCTCAACTCACTGGTCAAAGTATGAATCTGTGAAATCTGTGACAAGTTGTCATACAGACTCTGGAATCTAGTGAAGGGATACATTAAAAAAAATAACAACAAAATATCCTAAATTACCAAGACATCAAATTTCTCTTTTTTCCCCTAAATCAGGTAAAGCAAAGCTGAAGAAACCAACTGCAAAGAAGCTATCTTCCCTTTTTCCTTATTCAGATCTCCCCTCTCTCCTTGGCTCAGGCTCCTTTCCACTGCTTATGGGTCTGGCCTATGAGATATAGCATCTGGGATCTGCTCAGTTCATCCACCTGCATATGAGTGAGCAGCTGGATGCTCCACCAGGCTGTGTAAGTCCTTGTCTCCCACTGAGCAGACCTGTCTGAGGCATTAGAATGTGTCTGCCCAGCAAGGGAGAGAGTGCTTTCCAGAAGTCCAAGATTTCAGGGAAACTATTAGAAATAGTGGAAAAAAACCTCACCAGCCATGATTGATTGCATCTCTCCTGCTGTCAGTTGCAACTTTGAAGCTGCTGTGGCTGGAGAAATAAACCTGAATGTTTCAGAAAGGGAGATTTTTAAATAACAAACTTATTCTTTTTTTTCCCCTGGGGATGTTTTAAGGTCTTAAAAACTCAGCTTGGCTTGGAAAATTGTTCATGGTTGTTTGAAAAACTTTTTTTTTCCTTTAACAAACAATCCAGTTCCCCTACCAAGCCAAGACAGTTTCTATGTTGAACCTTCCAAAAGAACAGAAGTGGTGAGAGTGTAAAGTAAGAGGATGTTTAAAAACCTGTCCTGGGAGCCTACCAGTAAATGCTCTATACTCAAATGGATCTGTAATCCAGTGACACCAATTGCAACCTGTACATACCCACACATCCTGTGTGACTCTGTCCACGTCCTCCCAAAAGTGTGTGAAATGACCTTCCATGTAGTCAGAGAGAGGATTTATTTTTGTTGCTCCAATTGGAATACATAGAGGTTTAATTAAAGTTGATGTCTGGCAGAGAAGAGTCAAAGACGTCTTAGTTTAAGAGACAGACCATCATAGAAAGAGATTTTACGTGTATGCTCAGAGAACTTTGATACTTTGAAGAGAGAGAGAAAGCGAGAGAGCATAAGAAATAATAGAGAAGAGCTTTTGGAGCAAGGACAGCAGAGAGACCAGTATGGTGAAAGGACTGGAAATGCTTCCCTAAACGGGTTGGTTGTAGGAACTGGATTGTTTAGCCAGAAGAAGAAAGACTTGGGGGATGAGGGAGTGGGGAACATGCTAGTTGTCTTCAAGATTTGAAGGAATGACATGTGGAAAAAGGATTAGACTTGTATTCTTTGGACTAATGGATAAAAGTCATTGAGAGGCAGATTTGAGCAGATCTGAGGAAAACTTCTCTAAAAATGAGAGCTGTCCAGCAGTTAAATGGGCTGCCTCAGGTAGTGGGTTTCCTGTCTTTGGAGGTCTTCAAGGTAACCTTGGAAGTCCCTCCTAACTCAGGAATTCCATCAAAGTTTTGCTTTCTGTAAAAAATTCATCCTGGGGAGAAGTAGTGAGTATACTCTCTATACACACAGCCATAGCTGAAGGATGAGTTTGGTTACTTGAATAAGGTAGTGAGTAGTTCAAATAAAATGAGGAAAGACACCAACTCTTAGTTCAAAATTAATCCAAGAAACATTTATTAAGTGCCCACTATGTGCAAGGCATAGTGCTAACTGTTGAGGATACAACAATTAAAACGAAATGACCTGATTCCTGCCCTTAAGGAGTTTTCATTCTCTTGGGGGAATATGATATATACATTTAATTATTATTTTCCTCCCCATTTGACCTGCAGTTTTATTAGTATGGGGAGTTCTTAGGGTTCTCTTGATGTAGACCTTCTACTGCTCTGTAGCATAAGCTATAAAGCCTTGTAAGGTGCATTTAGGGGTTGAGTGACTTCCCCAAGGTCACGTAACTAGAATGAGGAAGAGGAGACAGTATTTGAATGCAATATTGTCCTGGCTCTGAGGCCAGCTCCTTATTCCCTATCCACATATAAGACAAGGTATGGAATGTGATAGTAGAGACACAGTCAGGCATGTTGGGGTGAGGTTAGGAGGGTGAGGGAAGGCTCTTAAAGGAACCAGGGCTTCCCTTCACAGAGGAGGTACCTGGACTGAACCTGGAAGAAAGAGAAAGATTCCAAAGGTGGAGCTGAGGCAGGCAAACCTTCCAGGCAGAGATCTGTTGGTGTGGCAGCTTGTGTCTTTAGTAATAAGTTTAGGATAAAAGTCTGTAAAAATTAAAGTAACAAAAAAAGAGGGAAAACCTACAACTTATTCTTGTTTCTTTTGTGGGACAATGTTTGACTGGGCATACAAATTCTCAGAAGCTGTGAAAAAGGACATGGCCCTGAATAGTGGTTTAAGTTTCATTTCTGGGGGGTCCCCAAACACAATATTCCTGCCAGCACCCCCTTGCCCTTTTGAGATTGTAAAATAAACAGCCCCCTCCCTGAGAAGCACCTGTGGCAATATGAAGGCTGCCTGGATAGGTTACACTTCAGCCTGTGAAACATATTTAGACCTGGCACAATCATGCTCCATTTCCCGAATGTGTGTTTTTAAGTCCATCGGGTTTGGTAGGCCCAAACCCAGAGGCGTTTCTTCTCTTTCAGTTTTAGGTCTACACGTGTTTAAAAGGGCATTGCTGCCGTGTATTTTAGTTTATTTACATGTAACCCCTCCAACATTTGCTTTGGGAGAACAATGTGTGGTTGCTCAAGAAAATTTGTAGTCCTATTTTTAGAAGCTGAGATGCTTGTCACTCTGAGTGTTTGCTCATTAATCCAAGCCCTGAGCCTTTGTGTGTCCAAACAATGCCAAACCATCTGGGTGAAAAAGCAAAAATTTAGTCCCTTCTCTGGATATCTTTCCTATACTACATTAAATTTCCAGATATTTGGAAATCATGGCAGATGTGTAAAGAACCTCCCTTCATTTGCCCTAAGATTGACCCTTTCAAGCTCTCCACCACCTTTGAACTGGTTTTTACATATTGACCAGATCATCTATGTAGTATTCATGGGAGAAAATGGATGAAGATCACATAGGAGGAGAAATTATGGATGGAATAGGGCACTGGCACCCACACCAATAAGATCATGCATCCATTGAAATAAGCATTGCCTTATATCTCTTCTTAGTCTGGAATCTCAATGTCATTTTTGACTTTTCACTCTCACTCACTCTACAAATCCAGTCTGCTGTCCAAACTTATCAAGTCTACCTTCACTATATCTCCTTCTCTTCACTCACACAACCACCAGCCCAGTTCAGTCCCCTCTTCACTTTTTATATGGACCATTGCCATGTAACCATTTAACTGGCTTTCTTTTCCTCAAACTTCCTCCCTTCTCCAATATATCCACTATTCAACTGCCAAAGTGGTTTTCCTAATGACCATGTCATTCCCTTTCTCAATTAGTCCCATGACTACTGATTAGTTTTAGGGTCAAATATGAACTCTTCTTATTGACATTGAAAGATTTTCATAACTTAGCCTTTTCTTACCTTTCCAGTTTTCTCACATCTTATTCTCTTCCAAATAGACTCATGATCTAATGACACTGGCTTCTTTGCTATTCCTCGCAAAAAAACACACCGTCTTCTGCCTCCAGGCCTTTGTATTGGCTGTCCCTCATGCCTGGAATGTTCTCCCTTATTACTTCTGCCTCTTATTTTCCCTGGATTTCCCCAAGATTCAGCTCAAATGAACATTTCTCCATCTAGGTAAGTGTTCATTTATCTCTATCTTTATTTCTCATCTCTAAGCCCATTCCTATGTGCCACAAAACATTTTATTCAAATCTATTATATCACAACAGAATTGTATCTCTTTTAAAAAGTTATCTTTCTTGTGTAACATGATTTTTGGGTAGGGTGGAAGGGTGTAGGATCCAGACTAGTAATTTTGTCACTCTATGGACCCTCCATTTCCCCCAGAAACTAAATAATTGTACATAAATAATTCCCCTGAAATTTATTGTCTGAGTTGCCTAGGTCACTAAGGAGTTAAGTGATTTGTCCTTGATTACATAAATTAGTATGTGTCAAAGGTATGACTTGGACACAGATCTTCCTGACCAGCTCTCTATCCACCATGCAATGTTGCCTGTCATGGAAAGCAAGGACACCACTTAATGTTATCATCTGACTGGTAGAGAGGAATGCTGAATGAAGCTTGGGACAGAGGCTAAAACTGCTTAGGAAAATCTGGATGGAAACTTAAAGGCCTTCTAATCCAACCTGTCTCATTTTATAGATGAACAGACTCAGCCCTCAAGGTCACAAATAGAGTAAGTAACAGAGGTGGCTCTGAATGTGTCTGACTCCAAACCCAGTGATTGTCTACCTCCTTCTACCATTTTCCTGTGTTTGGAGGTAAGTGTAGTAGACAAGCCCAGAAAACCCAGGGGGAAGGACTGGCTGCCACTATCTGGCTTTCAGTGATTGTATCAGGAATTCAACTGAGCTTCTTAGGAGCAGAAGGTCCAACAGAGAGATGAATTCTTTGGCCTGAGGGACCTCCAGCCGAGGACCATGTGCATTTTAGCTCACACTGGCAAGACAGCAGCTTGGGCAGATGGATTTATACTTCAGAAGACACTTGGCCCCTTGGTAGAACCGTGGGCCTAGGGCCAGAAGACCCAGGTTCAATTTCCAGTTAAGTCATCTCTGTTTACTTCTCACAAAATACATATTTAAAAAATTCTGAAATTAAAACGTCATGGTTAAAACACTCTACAGTAAACAGAGGTCTTTAGAAGAAGAGCCATTGCCAGCTTTTCTTTTTGTTAAAGCTGCAACCAATTTGAAGTTTATTTTATACCCGGGACGCAGAATTGTGCTTCAGAGAGGTCTGTGAGAGTAGCTGCACATCTGTTCATGTACTAATCGGATCCTTCAGCTGACGTTCACTTTGGACATGACACCCTTGAGATGAAGAGAACTCAATTGCTTTGGGGGGTCATGCATGTCTGTGTGTGTGTGTGTGTGTGTGTGTGTGTGTGTGTCTACACACACACACTAGCAGAGATCTGAATGCATTTTCTTGGGACCTTTTCCTGGTGCTTTTATTGGTCTCAATACTCCTCACAGAAAAGGGACAAAATTACTTTTTTGAGCTGTGTTAACTCCTTGAGAGAGGTGTAGCTTCCAGGCATGAGGAAATAGTTGTCCTGTTGTATCCTTCTTTGGTCTGGAGCATTGTGTGCTGTCCTGGGCATCCCATTTTAGGAAAGATATCAATAAGTTGTTGAGTAACCATGTTGGTGAAGGGAAAGCCTTGAGTTCATGTCATAGCTTTGGTTCAATTCAAGAAACATTGATTGCCTGCTCTGGGCAAGGCACTATGCTAGGTCCTGGGCCTGAAGGAACTGGGAATGTTTAGCCTAGAGAAGAGAAGATTGCAGGGAGGGAGGAATATAATAGCTTTCTTCAAGTATTTGAAAGGCTGCTAAGTGGAAGAAAGATTAAATATGTTTTGCTTGGCCCCACAGGGCAAAGTTAGAAGTAATGGGTAGAAGTTAGAGAGAGGTGGATTTAAGCTTGCCATGAAGAAAAACCTCTGAACAGTCAGAACTAACATCAAATGGAAAGGTCTGTGTCAAAAGGGAGTAAGTTCCCCCTCACTAGAGAATGCCCAATAAAGGCTGGATCATGACTCGTAAGTGAATTTTAGGGGATTCTCATCTGGTTTGAGCCTTAGACCAGATGGTTACTAAGGTCCCTTCCAATTCTGAAATTCTGTGATTCCTTTAATTAGATGAAAATATGGGGAACATCAGGGATTAAACAGCACTTTCCCCAAAGACATACCTCTCTCCTCGATTTACTCCATAAGCTTTGGTTCTGATCTAGTCAAGGATATGGGAACTGGGAGTTTGGATACATGTACATATATATGTGGGCAGTGTATAAAATATTGACTCTGGAGTCAGGAGGACTCATCTTCCTGAGTACAAATCTGGCCACAGACACTTACTAGCTTGTGCGGCTGTGGGCAAGTCACTTAAGTCTGTTTGCCTCAGTTTCCTCATCTGGTGAAGGATATGGCAAACTACTCCAGTATCTTTGCAAAGAAAACTCCAAATGGGGTCATGGAGAGTTGGACACAACAGAAATAACTCAACAATATACGTATATTATATATGTACATATGCATGTATGTAAGTATAAAGAATAAATGAAAGAAAATTTTTTTTCCTTTTTAGGGGACAATTGGGGTTAAGTGACTTGCCCAAGATCACATGGCTAGTTTTTTTATGTTAAGTGTCTGAGGCCAGACTTGAACTCAGGTCCTCCTGATTCTGGGCTGGTACTCTATTCACTGCCCCACCTAGCCACCCCAATGAAAATCATTTTTTAAGGACTTTCTATGTTCAAAGTGCTGGGACTACAAATACCAAGACAAGATAATACCTGTCCTTAAGGACTTTATGTTCCAATGGAGGAGATAACAGCTACAGGAGATTTGTGGTCAGAGTAGGGAGTAATGCTCTAGGAATTCACAAAGATGACAATTGTAACAATAGGGTGGTGCATTGATCCCTTAGGTGTTGATAGTATTGATTTGATTAGTTTTCAGAGCAGGAGGTGAAAGGTAGAGAGATGAGGCTGGCGTCTAAATGGAGTAATCAGGATAAAGAGGAGGCTTCCTAGTCCCAGGGACAGCTACCCTGAGTAGCATACCTGCTTCCAGCATGGATTCTGGAGGTCCTGTTTGGATGGGGAGGGGAAGTAAAGGTTGGCACGGTAGAAAATGGTCGAGGAGAGGAAGAAGCCGGATGATCCCAAGGATCCAGGTCCTGCTGGGTCAGGGGATTGGTGTTGATGACGGAGCTCTATGACCAGTTGGCAGACTTGAAAGTGTGCAGGTCTCAGCCTCTTAAACAAACACTTTGGCCTCACTTGTGAGCAAGAGGAAAACAGGAGCTGCTGAGCATTAGGTGAATTTCCTTAGCTTAATTTATTTCTATAAATGCAGACTCAAAGAATAGCCTGGCAAGTAGTGGCACTGAAATTGACCACACAAAAGAACTCTACAAATAAATGTCCCCGTCACTCCAAGTCCTCTAGGAGAAATGGGTTTTTTATTTATTTTGCAGCCCAACACAAAAGCTCAGGATTTTGTCTGAATTAGCAGTCCCCTGAGCCATAGACAGAGCCAAGTAGAATTAAGGGTCCATTTCAGTTCATCTTCAGCTCCTTTTCTTTCCTTTATAGTTTGCAAAATCTTCACTTGCAAGAAGTTTTCCAGGATCATTGGAGCTCTTAATCTGAAGTATGCTTGCACCCACTTTGGGTCTTCTCCATTAGCCCCTGGAGGCTGGGTCCTGATCCTGCCAAAGGTAAGGGAAAGGGGCATAAATAAATAACTGAATGAATGAGTAATATGAGCACGTCAGCATGGGACCCTTGGGACTGAAGCCTTGGCCTGAAATGAAAGGCAGAACCTTTTCAGGGTCCGGTGCTTAGCATAGTGCCTGGTACCTAGGAAGTACTCCATAAATGATACTTAATTGACTACTTCTTGCTGGTGTTCTGTCCTTGGTGATGATGGGGAGTGGAGCTCCTCCATATGTAGAAAAATAGTGCTAACCATGAGTCAGCTCCAGAAAGTGTGGTGGTGTAATCCAAGCTTGGGCACCTTCAATACTCTGTTATAGAATGGAGCCCTGGAGGTTTTCCCATCAGGCACTGTTTGGTTCTGTCAGGGCATCTACATGAGAGCAAAACAAGGGATTTTTCTGGGCTTTGTCTTTCTAATGTCTTTTTCTGTCTTCTGGGAACAGAAAACTACCCAAAGGATTGCCAGAGAGTGTAGGGATTTATGCCATCAGTGGTGGGGAATGTTTTGGGGCAGGTGGGGGAGTGGTATACTTTAAGGACCTTTTGGGAGAATCATTTAACTGTACACACATGAGGTAATAGTTTATAAACAAGCCTGGTGGAGTAAATCATTTCCATCTCTATCACAATATACCATAAGCACATAGCTGCTCTCCAGGGTGTATGAATTGTCTGCTGCTATGGACGAGGTCTGGCCCAACCTTTCTGCAGCCATGGGAGACCTTAGCCTGTCCGAATTTTTTCAAGGGCTCACAGGGTGGCCTATTTTCTGCTCATGCTGCTTCGGGATCCTGGTTGTCTTCAAGCTCTATCTTAGATGAAATTGCTTAACCTGGTCACTTCAACTGCTCTTTCAGACCTACAGTGCTAGATGTCCTTTTTATCCCTCACTCTTTTAGCCCCTCTTCCCCACTAGAAGGGGCTACATTTCTTTTTCTAATGCTATCTCCTCATCCTTACCTCCACCCACTCCAAGCTCATCAGATCTGAAGGCTCCATGAATGACATCCCAATAGAATGACTGTAAGTTCTTTGGGGGCAGGAATTGGTTCTTTTTTTTTTCTTTGCATCTCTAGCATAGTCTTAATAATGCTTGCTGAATTGAATTGAATCATAGGTATTATGAGTCTACACATACATATATATTTATTATAGTGTATAAAAATAAATATTACCCCCTTTTACCCAATATACAAGTGACACATGGTTTGTGCATAACCATGGCACTTAAACATAAGGAAGTTGGTATCTCACTTTTAAAAACAGGCTAGCCTGGGGTGGGGAACTTGTGACTTCAAGACCACATGTGGCCCTCTAGGTCCTCAAGTGCGATCTTTTGACTGGATCCAAACTTCACAGAACAAATCCCTTTAATAAAACAGCTAGCTGCCAGCCTCTTCTCTCCCCTCCCCAGTCTTTGGAACACCCTTTCCCTCCCCATTTCGTTGCGCGCAAACTACCCTACATGCTTAGGATTTCATTGCCTTCTTTTTAACTTATCTTTATCGTTCTCAAAAGTTCCCCTGGTAACAAATATTCCCTCAAAACTCTCTCCATTGGAGGCTGATGCTTCTCTTGTTCCCCATTGAAAGGATTAGGAGCCAGAGACTGTATACTCTATGATCCCCATTGCAGGTTTTAGAATTTTTAGAATTGTTCTTAGGATTGTTTTTAGAATTTTAGAATTGTTCTCTCACGACACTCAATGACCCTTTCATTTTTGAAATCTGACTATTTCATGTCATGTTTTCCCTGTAATTCATTGCTGTCTTCTTCTAACCTTTAGGCCACTGTCTACTTCTTTTGGTGAATTTAGCACATAGGAATCACGTAATAAATGCTTGTTGACTGATGGACTGGCTAATTCATGGTTTTCTTTTCTACCTCATTCAGTATCCCTATTAATGACCATTCCAACATAATGGACTCATATTTCCTAAATCTTCTCAATTCCACTTCAGCCACCCATAAGAAAAGTCAAACCTTGCATTTCATCACTCAGAAGTACTTCACAGTTAAGATCTAGAACCCTGAAAAACCCCTTCGCTGACCACAACCACCTCTGCCATTCTCTCACTCTTACTACAACTGATCTTTACCCTCATTAAGTCCATCAGTTCCACATTTCTTCTCACAGTCCTACCTTATTTCGTAGGACTCCACACCCAGGGGCAGCATGGCACACACAGGCATTTCAATGATACCTTCATTAGCACCTTAGAGTCTCTAGTCCCCCTGAACTTCTGTCATCCCTTTCCTTCCAACCCTGAAACATCAATAAACCTCATCATCTGCTTTAGCCTTTGAACTTGCTAGAAGTGTTATTGCTATAGAATAACCATGTAGAATGGTTCCATTACAGAGTAATGCTATCTCTCTTTAGTTGAGTTCTTACTGTTTTTTGGTAGTCCTTTTGATTCACCTCTTTTTTGTTCTGAACGTTTCTGATAGCAAGCCCTTTCCTTTTACTGTGAGCCTTCAACTCTGCTTCTGTCTCTCTTGGCTCTCAGAGGATAATTTCACCTTCCATTTTTCTGAGCACACCAAGATCATCATATGTGAACTCCCTCAACTTGATGTCCCTCTTCTCCTTCCTTGGTGTCTCAGAGGAACAGAAGTCTCTCTTTCTTACCAAAGCACTTCCCTCCTCCCATTTCCCTCCTCCCACTTTCTTCCCTTTTTATAAATCGCATCTCATTTTTTCCTTCTCTACTGACTGGACTGTGAAGGCCTTTAAATGCCACATTGAGGGATTTTTATCTTATCGTTTGAGCTACTGCTCATTGGGGAACCAATGAACATTCTTGAACTGGAAAATTTAAATGGTCAGACTTGTGTTTTTGGAAGATTATTTGGTCAGCTTTCTAGAGGGATTATGTGCTGTATCCATGTTCATAAAGGGAAAGGACTGATAACTGGGAGTCCAATTAGAAGGCTGTAGCCAACACAATGGAGACCTGATCTACAATGGTGCTTACATGACTGCAGAAAAGAAGACAGATGGTACAGAGAACCAATGGGATTTAACCCTTGATTTTTTGGGAGGGGTTCTGAAGGAGAGTGAAATTCATTCAAGGATTATGAACCTAGAGACTCAGAGGGTGATAGTACAGATATAGAAAAGCTTGGAAGAGGGGTAATTTTTGTGGTAAATATGATAAATTCTATTTTGGATGTATTGAATTTGTGTACTTGGTTAGAGATGTCTAGGAAGCAGTTGAAGGTGCAGGATAGGAGTCTGGAGGGAGGCTAGAATTAGATAGATCTAGATCTGCATAGCATGGACAATTGGACCCATGGGAACTGATAAATGTAATCACTCTGTGGTCCAGACATACTGGCTATCTAGATATTCCCCATACATAGCATTCTACTTTTTGACTACTTGGTTGGTTGATTAAAAAAGGGTTCAGGTTAGATGGTGGTACATGAATAATGCTCCAAGAAGGGAGAGTGAGAGGCAGCAGTCAGACAGATAGGAGAAGCACCAAGAGAGAGTAGTGTCATGAAGACCCAGGTTGGAGAGAGAAGTTGGGATAAAAGGGTGATTAATAGTTTTGGGTACTGCAGAGAGGTAATAGAGGATGAAACCTAAGAAATGCCCAACACATTTAGCCATTAAGAGACCACAGGTAATCTTGGAGAGAACAGTTTCAGCTGAGGGATAAAGTTTGGAAACCAAATTGCAAAGGACTGAAAAGTAGTGGGAGGAGTGGAAATTTAAGCTTTATCTGGGAATTTTACTGTGAAAGGAAGGTGAGGATGAGACCCAAGTGAAAAAAAAATGCTTAAGGATGGGGGACACCTGAGATTGTCAGAAAGAAAAGAGCCAGGAGATTGAAGATTAGAGGGGATGGAGGAGGATTATAAAGGGGCAAGTTCCTGGAGGAGATAGAGGACTATGGGATCAAAAACACATTCAACAAATGCCTTATAATCCCCTGGATTAGCTTTCCCATTTGAAATAGTAATACCACTCATTTCTGGAATCATATGATATTTATGTTTTCTGTGGGTCTTGACATTTATCTATTGCCCTATCTGGTATAGTCTCCATCAATAGACTGCACAATAACCTTAAGCGAAATAGAGTAGTATTTAATCAAGATGGAATAGTGAGGTAAATATCATGGGATAACACAAAATATAATTATTTGGCTCCCTTACACAGTTAGATGCAACCTATTCCCACCCCTTTCCCCCTCGCTCTGTAGCCTTCTATACTGATGGGGGGAGGGAACAAATCCCCAGAAAACTCACCCACGTGGGAGAAAAAGCTATCTCTCCTATGAAGCTGGATATGGAGGTGAGAAGAGTCAGACAGTCTACATCTTCTTTCATCTTTGTTTTGGTAGCTGGCATAAAAGCTACCCTATAGCCATGGTAGGAACTCACTCTGTCACAAGACAATTGAGAAACATGTATTGAATAACAGAAAGAGGACTAGAGCACTGGAAGGAAGACCTGGGTTTGAATTATGGCTTTGTTACTTTGGACAAGTCACTATTTCCTCACCTGTGAAATGAGGGGATTGGATTAGATTGTCTCTAAATTCCAGAACTAAGTCTTATGAGCATATGGATTGAAAACAAATGCCTCTTAAGTAGAAATTGCAAAAAGTGTTGTTGAATTATCCTTAATTTATCCTACAAACAAGAGTGAATTTATTTATTCTAGGAAGAGAATGTTTGCAGAATCATGTTACAGAGCTGGAGAGGAAGAACCTGAAGAATTACGGGGAGAGTGGAAATCTTTGTTTCAGGGCTACCAGTGATTAAGCATTATCCGAATTTTCCAGTGGAAGCTGTTTAGAATGCTCCATCGCTACTAGAAATGGAAACAAAAAAGTCAGACAGCTCCATCAGACCAAAAAACCACCCCAAAACACAAACAAAAAACCCAACCTGTTTAGTAACCATTACACAGCACCTTTCTTTCACTCAAGAAATTCCAAATACTCCAAGAGAGTTAGCTCTTGCATATTCTTGCAGAGCCTTCCAAGGAAACAAGGCTGAGGTGCTATCACTAATGAGCATTGTGTTCAATTCTGGTCATCACTTTTTAGCATAGTGCTTGTATACTCTGGGAGTCGTTATCCTAACTACTTGAGATATCTTTGATTGATTGAAGGAGATGACTTATTTCTCACCTGATGATATAATCAATATATTCTCATCTATGTGTTAGATCATCTGTACCATGGCTAAATGGAGCAGGATGATTTTGACCTGACTTAGGAAGGATATTAGATTATGAGTTCCTTGAGGGTAGGGATTGTTGTTTACTTTCTTTGTATCTCCAGTACTTAGAACAATGATTGGCACATAGTGGGTATTTAATAAATATTTATTGATTTACTGATAAATTATAAACAGAATATCCAGAGCATGGCAACATGGATGATGAAATTTACGCCTCATGAGGATAGGCTGAAGGTAGTGGGGTGTTTAACTTGGAAGAGAAAAGACTCAAGGGGCAAATGGTAGCTGTCTTCAAGTATTTGAGAGACTGACACCTGGAATGGAGATTAAACTTGTTCTGATTATCCTCACAGGAAACAACCAGGACCAAGTGGTAGCAATTGCAAAAAGTCAAATTTAGGATTGATGTTGGGAGAAACTTCCTGAGCAATTAGTATTTCCAAACTGGAATGAGATACCTTGGGAAGTACTGGGCTTCTTCTGACCTGAGGGCATGGGGATGTAGTGGGGAGGTGATAGTTTCTGAGTAAGGGCTATATGGCCATTTTTCTGGTATGTTTGAAGGAAGCTCTAGGCATGCTCTAAGTGGTCACTAAAACCCCTTCCAATACTGAGAATGTGTGAATTTCCAAGGTCCTCTGTTGTCCTGTCTGTTTGTGAAGACTGTCTGGCTTAAGAAGGACAGTAAAGATTTCTATCCTTACCACTCTGGCTTCCTCTGTCAAGGGGTCCTTTCCACCAAAATTTAGGACAAAGAACTTGCTTTTCTAGAAGAGACTGCTGTATCTGGGATACGATAACTCATCTGGTTTAATTTAAAATGCAAAATCTTTGAAAAATTGGTATTTTCAAAATAAGTGCCCTTGTCCTGAGCTCTGGTTCTCATTAGCATGGATCAAGTTAGTGATGATAAGTTGGAACTCCTAAAATACCATCTTAAAGGACTGCTCTCAGGTGTTCTCATACTATCTGCCTTCCCAGGGGTCTGCCTCAGAGTTGCATCTTGACAGGGCTTCATTGAGGCCTGGTGTTTTCCTCTTTTGTGCCTTGACTCTTTTTGAGGGGAGCTGAGTGGCTTAATTGGATGTTTGGGTAAACTCTGTCTACCTTGTTGAAATGCATAGTACAGGAATGACAGCACTTTGGGCCTCCACTCTCCACCTCCCCACCCCCTCTCCCCTGCTAAAACCCTGTGGGCTTTACTCTCTCCCCCTGGCCCCTCATTCCTGACTTCTCAGCCAGATTCTTTACCTTCAGTGGGAGTTGCAAGTGAGTGTTTAAGGGCAAAATCTGGCTCAAGCCAAGTATTCATCTAAGCCTGATGGAAGTCCATCCAATATTCCAGACAGCTAAATATAATCTCTGCACCTGTTCTAAGTCTAAAACATATCGTGCAAAAAGACATCACATAGGCATGCAGAGGGATTTTTTTCCCCCAAAGGAAAGCCTTTTATCCACCAAGTTCAAAGCTCCTTACAAATATTAGCTCATGCATGGGTTGCCCAGAGTAATTACAAAACAGCTGATTTTTTTTTAGCACCTTACAGTTACAGAATTATTTTTAAAAATCATTTATTTAGTTTTAGTTTTCAACATTCTCTTCCATAAGATTTCGAGTTTTAAATTTTCTCCCTCTCCTCCCCCTCCCCAAGACAGCATGCAATGTGATATAGACTCTACTTATACATTCACATTGAACATATTTTCACATTATTCATGATATAAAGAAGAATTCGAACTAATGGGAGGAACCATGAGAAAGAAGGAACAAAACAACGAAAGAAAAGAAGAGCAAATGCTATGCTTCCATCTGCATTCAGACTGTGTAGTTTTCTCTGGATGGGCATGGCATTTTCCATAGTGAGTTTTTGGGTTTTGTGGGTTTTGTTTGTGGGTTGTTACAACGATCTCCTGATTCTGCTCATTTCACTCAGCATCAGTTCATGTCAGTCTTTTTAGGTTTTTCTGAAGTCCACCTGTTCATCATTTCTTATAGCACAGTGGTATTCCATTACATTCATAAACCACAACTTGTTCAGCCATTCCCCAGTTGATGGACATCCCCTCAATTCCCAATATTCTTGGCCACCACAAAAAGAGCTGCTATAAGTATTTTGTACATGTGGGTCCTTTCCCCATTTTTATGATCTCTTTGGGATACAAACCTAGAAGTGGTATTGCTGGGTCAAAGGGTATGCACAATTTTATAGATCTTTGGGCACAGTTCCAAATTACTCTCCAGAATGGTTGGATCAGTTCACAACTCCGCAATGAATTAGTATTCCAATTTTTCCACATCTCCAACACCCATAATTTCCTTTTCTGTCATATTAGTCAATCTGATAGGTATGATGTGGTACCTCAGAGTTGTTTTGATTTGCATTTCTCTAATTAATAGTGATTTAGCATTTCTACATATGACTATAGATAGCTTTAATTTCTTCCTCTGAAAACTGGAATTTGAGGACCTGGGTTAGTTGTATCCCTATAGGCAAATGGTTTAACTTCTCTGTGCTTCAATTTCCTCAGCTGTAAAATAGGCATGATTCTATTACCTCCCTTGAAGGTGTGTTGTAAGGAAAGTGCTTTATAAACCTTCAAGTGCCCTAGAAATAAATGTGAATATTCTTCATGTTGCAATGAAATCTGGGTGAGCCAGGAGACAACACTTAGCCACATGTCTCAGTAATAGCAGTGACTTTGTGCATTTGCTTTTTGTCCTGAAGCCAGTCACCTTCAATGGCCTGGCTTACATTTTGGCTGCTCAAGCCAAACCAGAACATTTTTATTTGGCTCTAAGCTCTTGTCTGTGAAGTGCCTCTATCTACCTGGAAAGTTGGCTTTTAAAAAAGCGTGTCTGGAGGCCTTTGCCTTTGTTATGTACAGCATGGAGCAAAGAAGCAACTTGAGTGTGAGTGCCTAGAAACCATCCAAGTGAGATTGCAGTGGAAGACCAGAAAGGCAGGGCTCGAACGGAGTGAATTGCTGCTGGTTTTGTGAGCTGTGAGCTGTGATTTCAGTCACGAAATCTGGAGGAATGACTTTTTTTACATTAAAGTGAAGGGCGGGGGCATAAAGAGCATTTTGAAGGAGTAGCTAGAAGAGAGCCATTGCTAACCAAGGGAAGAATGGACTTTGTCCAGGGGAGCACATATTTGATGGGCACACTTCCTCCTCAGGTCACTGGGCCTCAGCTTAAGGTTCTCTGAAGCACAACCTGCCAGGCCATCACATTCTGACAGAGTGAGTGCAGATACTGTTTTCTTTAGAGGAAGCTAGGTGGTACAGTGATTGGAGTGTTGGGCCCAGAGTCAGGAAGACTGAACCCAGATATTTACTAGCTGTGTAACCCTGGAAGAGTCACTCAACATCTCTCTGCTTTATTCCCTTACTTGCATAAATGGGGCTAATAATAACATGCACCTCCTAGGGTTTTTGTGGGGATCACAAGAGGTAACACTTGTAATGTGTTTAGCACAGTACCTGGCAAATAGTAGGTGCTTAATAGGTGCTTATTTCTTTCCTCCCTCCCTCCCTTCCTCTGTTGCTTCCTTCCTCCCTCCCTCTCTCCCTTCCTTCCTTCCCTCACATCTTCCTTTTTCCCCTGCCCCTCTGCCTCCTTCCCTCCTTTACTTCTCCTCTCCTCTCCTCTCCTCTCCTTTCCTCTCCTCTCCTCTCCTCTCCTCTCCTCTCCTCTCCTCTCCTCTTTCCTTTCCTTCCTTCCCTCTTTCTTTTCTCCTTTCCTTTCTTTCCTTTTTCCTTTCCTTCCTTCCCTCTTTCTTTTCTCCTTTCCTTTCTCCTTTCCTTCCTTCCCTCTTTCCTTCCTTCCTTCCTCCTTCCCTTTCTCCCTTATTACTTTTTCCTTCCCTTCCTTCCTTTCTTCCCTCCCTGCCTCTCTGCCTCCCTCCCTCCTTCTTCCTTCCTTCCATCTCTCCTCTCCTTCCTTCCTTCCTTCCTTCCTTCCTTCCTTCCTTCCTTCCTTCCTTCCTTCCTTCCTTCCTTCCTTCCTTCTCTCCTCCCTCCCTCCCTTTCTCCCTTATTCCTTTTTCCTTCCCTTCCTTCCCTCCCTCCCTGCCTCTCTGCCTCCCTCTCTCCTTCCTTCCTTCCTATTTCCTTCCACTGAAATATCAGGCAATATTGCATAAGTGGAAGGAGCTCTGAGTCTAGAATCAGAAGACCTGGCTTTGAGTCCTAGTGTCAACCCTGACTAGCTTGTGACCATGGCTAAGAGTATTCTGAGTTTCACTTTCTTCATCTGTACTCGGCTTTGGGAACCCTAATACATTATCAATTGCTTTGCTAGTCCGCAGAATTCTCATGGGTAAAGGTACAGATAGAAGGGACTTCAGAGATCATCAAGTCTAACCCCTCATTTTTCAGGTGAGCAAATTGAGGCCTACAGAAGGTAATTGATTTGATCAAGGTCACACACTTAAGAGGTGACAGACTCGAGATTTAAACCCAGATAGATCATATGACTCCAAAGCCAGCATCTTTCCCATTGCACCATGACGTCTTCCTCAAATGTGCTGGAAGCTATAATTGTCTACATATATTAGGCAGTTAAGCTATAACATGGCATTTGTTATTGTTGTTACTGTTCAATCATTCAATTGTGTCTGACTCTTTGTGACCCTATGGGCCATAACATGCCAACATCTTCCATGGGGTTTTCTTGGCAAAGACACTGGAGTGGTTTGCTATTTCCTTCTCTGTGGATTAAGACAAACAGAGGTTAAGTGACTTGACCAGGGTCACATAGCTAGTAAGTGTCTAAGGTTATATTTGAACTCAGGTTTTTTTTGACTCCAGGCCTAATGTTCTAATCACCAAGCCTCATGTTATGACATATGTTCCTAAAAGTCACCTCAATACACAAAATCATTAAATAAAAACTACTGGGGTTTTTGGAAAAATGTTAGAGAAACTCAGAGATTTTTTCACTGTCAAATTAAAAAAGCTAGGAATCTAGTAGAAATGGTAGCATAATTTCATACATGTTAAATGGTTAACATTTACATTGGTGTTATAATAAATTGTGGCAGCTACTGTGGCCTCAGTCTGCTGCTCAGCCTGAACCCTGGTTCCCACTATCTTTCCTGCGCTGGTAGAATTTGGTAAGGGGAAGTAACTGCTAGGGATGAAACTCCTGGCCACAGTGCAAGGTGGGGGTGGATGGAATGCATCAATGGGGACCAGCATTCCTCTGCCCATATCTCCTGCTGCATCAGAAGATATATAAGAAATATGGCACCTTACCTTGAAAAAGGCCCTGGAAGGGTTGTAGTTTGTGACTGATTATGAAGTAATACAGTTTTCTTCATTCTTGTTGCATGAAATCACACATAAGCAAATGCAAAAGTCATTCACTGTTATGCTGTTCCCTAATCTATTGATCATGTTGGAACAAACTGGCATTTTCAAAAGAAGCATAATAACAGAACTGACTGTAATTCTAATTATTTTTAATTGCATTGTTTCCATTGATTAACCTGTATTTAAACCTTATTTTCAAATTGTTGTGGGTGAAACAAACAGTGCTATTATAAAAACAGATAAATGTGGAAAGAGTCACACTTGCTCCCTTCTCTAGAATGAAATTCTGCTCAACTTACCAGATAATTTATAGATAGATACTCTCTGGGGGGACAGTCAATTTTTTTTCAGTTCATCCAAACATGGTTCTTGTGCAATCTCATTGTAATTTGAAAGCTTTTTAGCACTTAGTTTAAGGCTTCTATTTGACTGATTGAGACTTGTTGATTGTTAAAGTAGTAAAATTAAAATGGGATAGGGTGGTTTTCACCCCACTCTTCCTTCCTTCCTTTCTTCCTTCCTTCCTTCCTTCCTTCCTTCCTTCCTTCCTTCCTTCCTTCCTTCCTTCCTTCCTTCCTTCCTTCCTTCCTTCTTTCCTCCCTCCCTCCCTTCTTCCTTCCCTCCCTTACTTCTTTCATTTTTTCCTTCCTTCCTTCTTCTCTCTTTTTGGAGACAATTAGGGTTAAGTGACTTGACCAGGATCACACAGCTAGTAAGTGTCTGAGGCCAGATTTGAACTTAGGTTCTCTTAACTCCAAGGCCATGCTTTATCCACTGTGCCACCTAACTGCCCCTCAACCCACCCTTTCATACAGGAACTGGATACTCTTTTACCCACATTTATGGAGATATAACCATAAACCATGTTTGGAAATTATCAGAGGAAACTCTGAGTGAGGGCATCATGAACCTATGAGGTGAGATTTTTTTCCTCCATTCTCAATTCCCTTACCCCATTGGTCATCCCTCATTTTTGCTCATCTAATTCCAAAGCCTGTATAACCTCCACCATCTGACTTCTTTATTACTCCTCCTAAACCATGGTGCATTGTGCATAGTCAGTGTTTAATTTAAAAAAATGCTTGTTGAATTGAGTTGAATTCAAAGGGATTTTTTTTCTGAGAATCTTTTTTTTTTTTGAGAATTATTTTAACACTCTAGATCACAGACTTAGATGGGGATTCGGAAGCCCTAAAACCGACATAAATAAAAATGGTCTCTTATTACATACCTGAAAAGTAGTCATTCATCCTTTGCTTGGATATCTCTCCAAGGGAGAAGGAGTTCATACTTCTTAATGCAGCCCCCTTGACTTTTGGATAGTTGTAGTTCTTAGGAAGGTTTTCCCTCCATTGAGCTTATGTTTGCCTTTGAGACTTTCACTGAAATTTTGCTTTTGTCTGAAACTTTGCTCCTGGTTCTGCTCTGTGGGTCTTGAACAAGTAAAATGCCTCTTCTCCACAAAAAGCAAAACAAAACATTTCAAACTTATAACATTGATCTTGACCTCCCTGTCCCGCTTTTTTTGGAAGGGGGAAGGCAGGGAAATTGGGGTTAAGTGACTTGCCCAAGGTCACATGGCTAGTAAGTGATAAGTGTCTGAGGCTGGATTTGAGCTGAGCATCCAGGGCCGATGCTCTATTCACTCACTTCGCCTAGCCACTCCGTATACTGATCATCATTACTGAAATAAGATAATATTTGTAAAAAAAACACCAACAAACCCTTAGCACATATGCTTGACACATAGTAGGTGCTATATAAATGCTTATTCTTTTCCCTTCCCCATTCTTCTGCAGAATCTCTAGCTTATCAGCCAGGATGAATGAACAAATGATATGTTTATTAAGGGCTTACTATAGGAGAACACTGGGGATACCAATAGAAAAGTAAGAAGCCCCTGCTTTCAAGGAGCTCACATTCCAGAACTGAACTCAAGACTCTCGATGTGAACTGATGGTAGTGGGATGAGCTCCTTTCTTTGTTTTTTGTTTTTTGCCTTTTTGGAGGGCAATTGGGGTTAAGTGACTTGCCCAAGGTCACATGGCTAGTTTTTTTTTTTAAAGCAATTGGGGTTAAGTAACTTGCTCAAGGTTACATGGCTAGTCATTATTTATGTGTAGGTGCTCATTTTCTGAGGCCAGATTCGATCCAGGGTCATCCCAACTCCAAGGCCGGCGCTCTTACTCACTGCGCCACCTAGCCACCCCAACACATGGCTACTCAAAAAAGCAAAAAGCAAAAAAAATGATAGTCCCTGCCTTCAAGGAGCTTACATTCTAATGAGGAAAGGAGCCCCTGATGAGCTCCTTTCTAACCCTTGCCCCTACCTCTCTTAATGCAACCTGTGGCACCTATAGTAGCTTTTTTGGTTCCCCTATCATGCTATCAGAAAGGCTTGTATTACTGCAGATAAAAAGCCAGCCTTGGAGTCAGGAATTCAGTTCCGTGTATGACATATGCTAATTACGTGGCTCAGAGTAAGTCAATCTCTCTAAGGCTACGGGTTGAAGAATAACTGGATTCATGTTGGTAGAAAAAATTTCCTTGGAAGGAAGGAAACAAGTATTTATTAAGCACCTACTAAAGGCCTGGCATTGTGTTAAGCAGTTTGCAAATATCATCCTCACAACAGCCCTGGGAGGCAGGATCTATTATCCCCATTTTACAGTTGAAGAAACTGAGGCAGACAGAAGTGAAGTGAATTGCCCAGGGTCACAGAGCTAGTGAGTATCTGAGATGGATTTGAATTCAGATCTTCCTGACTCTAGACCTAGTGTCCTGTCCACTGATCCAACTTCTCTTCCTTTTCAAATTGTTCCCTACAACAAGAAAACCCCAAACGGGGTCACAGAGAGTTGGATGTGACTTAAACAACTGAACAATAACAACAATAATGAAATCACAGGCTCAGACTAAAAGTAATCACACTGTTGACATATTAAGCTTTCAGTCTGTTAAGTCTCCCAGGTCTTTCTACTGCTGTCTTGCCACGCTTTACCCATTTTGTGTTTATGAAGTCTGTTTTTGAACTCTTGTCAGTTTATATTTATCCCTATTAAATTTCATCTTATTAGATTCAGTCCAATACTTTGGCCTATTGAAAGCTCCTCTTCTTTTTTTTTTTTGAGGGGGAAAGCAGGGCAATTGGGGTTAAGTGACTTGCTCAAGGTCACACAGCTAATAAGTGTTAAGTGTCTGAGGCTGGATTTGAACTCAGGTTCTCCTGAGTCCAGGGCCGGTGCTCTATTCACTGTGCCGCCTAGCTGCCCCCATTGAAATCTTTTGATATCCTGTTTCTATTGCCCAACATGTCAAGAACGCCACCTATACTTTAATCTAAATTATAGGTTATTATATTATATATAGGTTATTATATATAACATAACATAATATAATATAATTATATTATATATATGTTATTATAAATTATATGTTATTCAATCATAGATCCCTGAGACATTCTTCTAGAGACCTCTTTTTAATAAGGTGGTATACTGCATTGCTATAAGGCAAAACTAGTACAATGACTACAAAAAAGATCACAATTGTATTTGGGTGACCAGTTCTTCATCCTTTTTTAATTTTTTTAAAATTTTATTAAATGTGTTTATCTACTTTTAGTTTACAACATTCAGTTCCACAATCCTTTGAGTTCCAAATTTTCTCCTCTCCTCCCTGTCCCTCCCCCCACCCCTCCCCCCCAGGCCTCTGGTGGCATGCAATCCAATATAGGCTCTACAAATACTTTCACATTAAGCATTAATCTGGTTGTAAAGAAGAATTATAACTGATGAAGTGCACAATGAGAAAGAAGGAGCAAAACAAAACAAAACACAAAAGAGAGAAAGCAAGTAGCTTACTTCAATCTGCATTCAAACTCCGTAGTTCTTTTCTCTGCATGTGGATATCTCTGTCCATCATGAGGCTTTTGGAGTTGTCTTATAACCTTGCATTGCTGAGAGGAGCCCAGTCTATCAAAGTTAGTCATCACAGATGCAATGTGTCTGTAATCGTGTACACAGTTTTCCTGGTTCTGCTCTCCTCACTCAGTATCAGATCCTACAAGTCTCTCCAGGATATTATGAAGTCCATCTGCTCCTCATTTCTTATAGCACAACAGTATTCCATTACATTCATATACCACAATTTGGTAAGCCACTCCCCAATTGATGGGCATCCTCTCAATTTCCAATTCTTTGCTACCACAAAGAGAGCTGCTATAAATATCTTTGTGCATATGGAACTTCCTCCCACTTGTATTATCTCTTTAGGATATAGCCCTAGAAGTGGTATTGCTGGGTCAAAGGGTATGCACTTTTTTTGTAGTCCTTTGGGCATAGTTCCAAATTGTTCTCCAGAATGGTTGGATCAGTTCACAACTCCACCAACAATGCATTAGTGTTCCAAATTTTTCACATCCTCTCCAGCATTTACCAGATCTCCAACCTTGAAAGCACTGTCTTAAGTTATAAGAAATATTTGACAGACAGAAAATTACTTTTTTCAAGTACAGTGACAAGTATAGGTAAAATCCATCTTTATCTTAAACATTCATATTTGAGAACTACACTCAAAAGAATTTTTCCTTCCTGTATGGAAGGAGAGGGGCTAATAGGGTAGGAGAAGCAGGTTAGAACATAGGCTAGAACAACAAGAAGAGAGAAAGCTTGAGAATAGTAATACACTCCTACCTTTTATTGTTTGCGTATTTGATCACCCTAAATTCTTTATACTAAGGACATAGTAACATTGTTAGTGTTATTAGTATCATAAGAGAAATGTGACACTTCATCCCTTGAAGTCCTACTCTGATGCCCCATTGAGGTGAGCAGGTAAGACTGATTTCTCAAAGGTTATTACTCAAAGCTCTGGCAGGTCCCACCAAAGTGGAAGGACCCCCTTAGCAAGTCTGGAGGAGGTTGGTCATGTGGTGACAAATATTTTGGCCCCAGCAACATCTGAAGACTGTCCCAAGGCGTAGAGTTTGTGAAGTGTCAGTAGAGTGTCTATCATGGATGAAAGCATCGATTTTCATGAGTAATTGAAGTGTAACATGGGGATAATTGACTGAAACATTCTAAACTTATCCAAGTCTAGTTGAGAAAAGCAAAAATGTATTGTGCACCTGTAGCAGTAATAGCAAGAATCTTAATGGAATTTTACCCTTTCAAAACTTTTTTTTACCTTGTTTTGCTCTCACAACAAACTTATTCAACAAATATCTAGATTATTATGACAAATTAGAAGGTAATAAATGCACAAGGGAAAATACAGGCAAAATACTCTTAGAGAATCAAGGAAAGAGCAATCTCTTTTCTGGAGGAAAAAGACCACCAGACCTGACTTTTGAAAGAGATGGAGATGGAGAGGGAAGGCTTTGCTGATGTTGGGAAGAATGTAAAGGCCAAGTCAGGTTGGATGAATTTTGTGAATTGGGAGTAGTGCAATTTAGCTGTAGTGCTGAGTACTGAAGAGGAGTAGTGGAAGATAAGACTGGAAAGGTAGGTTGAGGTTATGGATAGCCTAGAAAATTTTTTTTTGTAGGAGATACAGAGCCTCTCAAGGTTTATGTGACATTATTAGAGTTGTGAATTTGGAAGATCTATTTGCTTTATTCTTAAATGCAATTAACTCTAAAGTGGAGTAGGCAAACTTTCTAAATGAGATTGTTTCATCCCTGGGTGTTGGGGAAAATATCTGAGCCAAATCTTTCTAAATGAACCCATTCAGAGATGAAGCATATTTATTTATTTATTTATTTCCTCATTCCACCAATTTTGCTGATCTAGAAAGCAATGGCTGATTGAGAAAGATGGGCCTTCTTACTCATTTGACAGAAGACGTGGGGCTGGGGGGGGGGGCGTCACAAGATATTTCAAAGAAGACTAAAAGCTGGAGAGGTAAAGATAACAATAAAAAGAAATGTGTTTCTAATTTAATATGCTCACAATAGTTTACACATGGGGCTGTAACTAGAACATGTTGGAAACAGAATAAGTAAAATAAAAGCTTGAAAAACAATCTCATTTTGTGGATTGAAACATTTTGGGGAAGTATTTGCTTTAAATTAATTCCAAGGCTCTACGACAAAAATAAAAAAAGAGAAACTTTTCTCCATTTCTCCACGGACAGGGGGGTGGTGTACAAACATGGTAAAAATGGATCTGGAAAGAGCTTTGAAGAGTGGAGATTCAAACTAACTCTGTATGGAATGACCCATGGGGCTTGAAAAAAAAATCACCATTTGGCAAATCTTCAAAATAGTTATTCTTTCATCTTCCCTTTCTTTCTCCACCACATTCTTATTTCTGGGGCATGAATGATAAAGGCCCCCACAATGCCTGCTCTTGGAACACTATGCTGAAGAGGAAGAGCTCACGGCCTTCTGAGGAAACCTGATCAGGCGAATTTCAGTGGCTTGGGCAGGTCAGATAGGGCTGGGAAACCAACCAAACCACTGGTCTCTCATCAGAAATGAGGCAAATGACCACACCTGCTAAAGTTTATGAAAACACTTTCTCTTCCTTTTGCAAGCAGATTATATATGAAAGCTCAGCAATAGCAAGAAAGCTATTCTCTCTTCCCCCCGCCCCCACCTCACCCCACATCATCACATGGAAAGTAGTATCTTTTCTCTTGTTTGGTATGGCCATTTTACAGGTAAGGTATATTCACCCCTGAGTTCTGTTTGCAATATATGTTTCTACAAAAGTTGACTCAAAGATATGTCATGGAAGTCATGGAACTCACCTGGACTTAGCAGAAGGCCCTGGAGGTAAGTGCTATTTAAGATTTCAGTCATTTTTTTCACTCATTTTTTCCAAGTCATGACACTGTTGCTTTTAGTTTTGCTTTGTCTGGGGCTTTTTGGTATTTTCCATGTGTGGTTGAAACAGGTTCTTCTCAAGATAAGGGCTTCTTGGTTTTAGCTCTGTTTTAATTTGATCTCCTTGTTTCCATAGGTTTATCACAATATTAGCTCTGGGAGACTCCTTGAAGAACAAAAGAAGAAAATTTAAGGAACCAATGTTTGTATAGTGGGTTTTCATTTATGAACCTCCCAACCCGGAGTCAAGTTGCCCTCAAGATAAAAATAATTTCAAAAAATATTCAGAAATTTCATAAAATGTTATGGATGATACATCTATAAGGGGTTCTTTTAAAATTATTATTATTACTATGAACTTGATAAATAACAAACATTAATAGTTTCAAATACAAAGGACAATAACAATAAAAAAGACTGCATGTGAACCTAAAAATCTCCACTATGTAGATTTTTGGGAGTATATTTCTAATTTAACATGATAATTCCAACAATGCCCTTCATGTCTGTATCATTTTCTAACCTTTCTCTTGTTCTCTTTTGTTTATTTTAAAAATGATTATTGATGCTTTTTTTCTTCCATTTTCTTTTATACATATTTGTGTGTGTGTGTGTGTGTGTGTGTGTGTGTGTGTGTGTGTGTATGTAAACTATAGAGTGAGAGAAGAAGAAGAAGAAGAAAGAGGAAGAGTAGGAGGAGGAGAGAGGGAGAGGGAGGGAGAGGGAGAGGGAGGGGGAGGGAGAGGGAGAGGGAGGGAGAGGGAGAGCGCGCGAGAGCGCGCGCGCGAGAGCGCGCGCGCGTGCGCGAGAGCGAGAGAGTGCACGAGCTCTCACACATTGATTTCTCTCAGGAAAGTTGGGGAATAAGTCTTTGAAGTTAATTTAATTGAAGACAGGTATGCTCTGAATGATCCTTAGCTACATTTAGAGACAGAATATTTGTGCTGGCTAGACCACTAATCTAGCCCAAAATGATATATTTTAAAAAATAAGAGGAAGTAAACTAAGAGTATATGCAACAATTTAGGAACTGTTGAATAAGTATGTGATATTATATTGGAATATCATTGTGCTGAAGAAATGAGGATAAAGATGATTGCAAAAAGACATGGAAAGACTTATATGATGCAGAATAAAGTAAGTAGAAACAGAAGAACAATTTCTACTACAACATCAGTATTTTTAAAATGACTAATTTGGAAGACTTTTAGAAATTGAAGAAAAATGAAGAAATGAGCAGAACGAGGAGAACAATTTACACAACAACAATAACACTGTAACAATGATCAACTTTGAAAGCTTTAAGTGATGATCAATAAAATGACCATTCATTATCCTAGGGGACCAGTAATGAACTATGCTATCCATTACAAAATGGTGAAGGCCTTAGGGTGCGGAACAAGACATATATCTATATATCTACATGCACATGCATGCATACATATATACTTATAAAATTGCTTTGCTTGTTTATGCATATTTATTACAAGTAATTAGGGCAGCTAAGTGGCTCAGTGGATTGAATGCTAGGCCTGAAGTCAGGAAGACTCCTCTTTCTGAGTTCAAATCTGGCCTCAGATACTCACTAGCTGGGCAAGTCACTTAACCCTGTTTGCCTCCATTTCCTCATCTGTAAAATGAGCTGGAGAAGGAAATGGCAAATCACTGCAGTATCTTTGCTAAGAAAACCCCAAATGAGGTCACAAAAAGTCAGACACAACTAAAATGATTGAACAACAGCAAATTAGTGGGGGTTTTTCTTTGTAGGGTGGGGGAGTGTAATGGAAATGCAAATTTAAAGATCTTCCCTGCCCCTAGGCCCTTTGATAGGCTTAAGAGACTCTGAGAACCTTCTTTGATTTGAAAATATACTCTGCCCCCTAATAGGCTGAATGTGGTCACATGGAGCCTGTGGCAGGAGGCTTGGTTTTCAGGAATGTCTACACCTTGATGCTGTGTGATTGGGCAGTGGGTCAAGAGGATTGTCACATTCTCTGAACCTGGAGAAGGCTATATAATCCCTGATGTGAGGCTTTGCTTTGGGGCTCACTTTGAGAAGTGTGTGATTTGACCAGATGAGATTCTGTGCAGCCATTGAGAGCGCCCTGGCTTTGAAAACCCAGATGTTGATTCTTCCCTCTCTGGTAACTGTGATTTTGGTATTGATGTAAAGGTTGGACAGTTTGGAAGCCTGTCTGCTTGATCTGTTTGTTTCTTTGTCTTGTAAGTTCTGTCTGTATACTTTGAAGTTTGGGGTGCTGACCTTTTTCCCCTCAACTAGGTAAATGATATATGTTTGTTTGATTAAGCTTGTTAACCCATTTTGAGTTGCTTTCCTATAGAAAAGCAGATCTAAGAACCTGTATTGGCAGGCACCCTGGGGATGTTGGGGTACTTGCTGACATAGGGAGGTGTGAAGGAGTGAAAATTAATAGGTTTCTGTTCATTTTTTAAAAAAATAGAGACATGGTGGTGGTTGATTGTTGTCCTTTCTCAAAGAGGACCGAAATTACATCACTATGTTAGAGTCAAGTTACAGTGTGTCGCACTGTGACTGATCAGACCAATACAAGCTCAGAATGCTCTACCCCAGGTCAGGCACAAATAGTCCATGTGAACATTTTGGGAGGATTTTCTAAATTTGCTCATCTTACATTTCTTTTGAGTTACTTCAATTTTGCTTTGCTCATAGAGTACAACACTTTTTCTGATGAGGGTGCACAGTGCTGGGTAGTCCTGTGCCAGTGTCAACCACATCACACAATCAATTCCAAAGTTAAGAGAGACCTTGAGAGTATCCTTGTATTGCTTCTTCTGACCACCATGTTAATGCTTGTCCTGTGTGAGTTCTCCATGAAATAGTCTTTTTGATAAACATACATTTTGCATTTGAACAACATGGTCAGCCCATTGGAATTGTGCTGTGAAGGAGTGAAAATAAATAGGTTTCTGTTAATTTTTTAATTTATAGAGAGCTAAGGGGCACTAAGGATGTGAAATGTTGCACAAACTTTAAGATCAGGCCACTGTTATTAATAATGGAATATTGCTTTATTAATTATAAAAAATCATACCTTTGTAAGTTAGATAGTTTAGCTTTTGATTTTCAGATGACAGACAACTCTTGGTTTGGAAAAGAAATCCTTTATTCTTGGGAATTTGTATTATATTGTCCAAGAGAGTATGCCCTAACTTTAATTTCACTTGTTCTCCATGCATTTTTTTCTTTGTCAGTGCAAATCCTACCTCAACTACTTACCATCTGTGTGAATCTGGGAAAGTCACTTAACCTCTTTTTAGCCTCAGTTTCCTCATCTGTAAAATGGGGATAATAATAATAACAGCTATCTCACAAAGTTATTATGAAGATCAAATAAGGAAATTTATATAAAGCACTTTGCAAACCTCAAAGCACTCTGTAAATGTGAGTTATTATTATTATTATTATTATTATTATTATTAAATATCCCTCATAGTAATGGGCACTTCTCTCCCTAATTTACTTTGTATTCACTTGTCATATGTGGGTTTTTAAAAATCTATGGTTTTATTCTTTTTTTGGCAATAACTTCTCCCCATCCTATTATCCTCTTCCTGGTGATCAATCCCTCTTATTTCTCTTTATAAAAAAATAGACTCCTCTTACCCAAACATATGTAACCTTGGTTTCCAGTTAAGCCTGGAACATTTGGTTTCCTGTATATTTGGAAGGAAAATCTGAACTGGGGGAGAGAATACTGATATAATGCTGTGTGTCTACTTGAGGGGTAAAGTTGAAATGTCAAGGTTTGGAGAGGATAGGAAACAGAAGTGGTTCTAGACTGTGTGTGTGTGTGTGTGTGTGTGTGTGTGTGTGTGTGTGTGAGAGAGAGAGAGAGAGAGAGAGAGAGAGAGAGAGAGAGAGAGATGGAGGGAGGGAAAAAAGATGCATTGAAACAGAGGGATAGACTTTGGAAGATGCAAACATATAGAGGAAGTTGATTCCTTGATGTATCACTAGAGACTTTGGGAAATTTTCCTTTGGGCGAGATAATCTGAGATATCTTGTTCTCAGGAGGAAAGCTCATTCACTCTATGTATTTTCTGGTATATTTCAATCTATAGAACTCTGATTTCTGTTTACCATTTGTTTGGATAAATGAGTTTGCTCATTATCTACTGTTTGTGATCATATAGCATGGTGGGAAAGAGTTAAGCCTCTAAGTATAACCTTGGTATAATTTACCTCCTTAGGAGTGACCATAGAAGTGAGTTTTTGTTTTGGACCAAAATCATTGCTTCTACCTAGACCATTGATATGTAAAATAAATATAGATACAATTCCAGTCCAATATGCCTCTTAGCAAATGGAGAACAGAATGGTTGACCTCTTTACCCTTTTTCTGTGTCCTGGGAGACAGGAATTTCATTCACCTTTGGAGAGTAGTGGGCAAGATTCCAGAGATATCTATCAGTGCATTCACCCTGCCTCCACAATCTAGAATCTCCCTGAGTATGTACGGCTTGCAAAATGTTAGTTAAGAACTGGGGTTACACTTTATATATGTGCCCAGAGATTGTCTTCCCCAAATGGGCAGGGCAAACTCCAATAATTCAATGTCTCTATGCAAAGTTTCTAGGAGGGGCAGGTCACAGGTTGCTTCTTTTCTCCCTTCCCTTAGAGGGGGAGAAAAAGGTCCTTAAGTAAAGTAAATATACACTTATTCTGGGGGGAAAGCTTGTTTTTGCCCTCCAAGTTCATCAATACCAGGCTACCTTATTACCAACTTTCTGCTGAAATAATGAGCTTTTAAAGGTTCAGGGACTCAGGGATTCTTAAAAATACCACAAAACAAAACCCCCCTATTTTTGCCAGATGATATTGAGTGTAAGATATTCAATCATATAATCTTTTCAGGCTATATGGGTACAGGCCATGCTTGGAGGTGGGGACAGGGTATGAGGATAAGAAATGACAAAAGCCTTTGCTTCCTGTCAGTTAAAAAGCATAAAATGGGCAGCCCAGCCATGGTCCTGACAAGCCTCACTCACTTCTTGGAGGCTGCTTGTCTAAACAAAGCAAAAGCACCACCTAGTTCTAGGAATGATGTCAAACCCTTGGTAGGAAGTACTGACTGAAGCTCTCAAGTCTATCTCAAAATTGTTCTTCATGCCCCTCCCCAAATTTTGCAGTAGCATTGTATGATGTGGGTTGATGATTGTACGATGTAAGTTGGGGTGATATAGTCTCAAAAGTGTCCAGGGTATTGTGGCAAAACTCCCCAGTGTAATTGAACCAGATTAAAACATAATTGGGAAATATTTAACAAAGTAAATAAAAATATGGTACAGTAGAGATAATGTTAATTGGTGGTTTTCTATGTCAGTACACAGCCTGCAGGAATCTCTCTCCACCTGAGTTTGACCTCACTGGTTAGTGAATAAAGCTCTAGACTTGGAGTTAGGAAGATCTGAGAGCAAATTCTGCCTCGAGTACTTACCACCTGTGTGAACTGGGGTAAGTCACTTAACCTTTCTCAGCCTCAATTTCCTCATCTGTAAAACAGAGATTAATAATAGCACCTATCTCACAGGGTTATTTCGAGGATCAAATAAGGAAACCCACATAAAGCATTTTGCAAACCTCAAGACACTATATAAATGTGAGCTGTTATCATTTTTTTAGTATCCCTCACAATAATTGATACTTCTCTCCCAAAATTACTTTGTATTTACTTGTCATATGTGTTGTGGGGTAGTCTAAGTCTTTTAGTAGCATGCTTGGGTTGACTTTCATGCTACTTTCAAACTGATAGGGAAGAGAGTTAAAGTCACTTGTTCTACTGGTTTCCCTTTACATATTTGTGTGTTTCTCCCACCCCACTTCACAGGAGAGCAGAGGCTCCTTGAGGGCAGGGGCTGTTTCATATTCCTATCACTTTGTATGGTATCTGGCACATATAGTTAGGGCTTCTTAATAAAGCCGTATCTATGTATATATAGGTATATATTGATGTGGAAAATATGTATTGTTATGGAAATATTCATATAACAGTATATATAATATGTACATTATATATAGTTATATAAATATATAATATAATATAATATATACATATAATTAATAATACACAATATATGACACTTATTAACTTATATATTGATGTTCATGGTAACTCTCTAAGGTAAGTGCTACAAGCATTGTTATGTTCATTTTTGTAAATCAGTCAATCAAAAACTTATTAATATTCTACCTTTGCAATGGGGATGCAAAGATTAAAATGAAAACAGCCCCTGTCCTTAATGAGTTTATGTTCTTTTGGGGGAGGACCAGAGAGGTTAAATTACTTGCCTATGGACATGTAACTGTTATAACTAGAGGTGGGTAAGTGAATGAATGAACAAATAAATGAATGAATGAATGAATGAAAATGCATTGTTTACTCTGTACCAAGTACTCTGGATATACCTACCAAAGTGATATAATCCCTGCTCTCAAGCGACTAACATTCTGATCAGGGGAAATGGAAATGACAAGTCCAGTGGTGTAGGGTGTAGCATAGGTGTTCTTAACCTGGGGTTCATAAATGTGTTTAAAATATAGATAACTATATTTTAAGCTATATCAAATGTTTTCCTTTGAAATCTTGGGTATTTTATTAATTTAAAAACATTATTCTGAAAAGGGGTCCTTGGGCTTCACCAGACTGCCAAAGGCTTCCAT
Organism: Gymnobelideus leadbeateri; assembly: GCA_011680675.1. NCBI lineage: Eukaryota > Metazoa > Chordata > Mammalia > Diprotodontia > Petauridae > Gymnobelideus > Gymnobelideus leadbeateri. Next base: position 678,851 of record WOXC01004676.1, on the reverse strand, counting down.
TAACTATGACAAATTAATAAGCTATTATGAACTTGTTAAGAACTAGGCAGAGACTGAGGTTCAAGAGTCACTGGGGACATCTGACAGGTTAGATGACTTTGCCTGATTAAGGGTATAGAGACAGGGGTAGATGGTAAGGTCTGGTAGAACTTATGGAGCAGTAGCAGGGCAGGTGATGAAGCCCAGTCAGGTGTCATTTTCCTGAAGGGACTGTAGCTGGTAACTCACTATTCAATCAAGAAGTATGGATGATCATGTCCTGGGGTCAAGGTGGAAAAATGGCAGGTTGAGGCTGGGAGAGTCTGGTCTACAACTATTGGGAGATAGGTAAGTGGGCTTCAGATTTGGAATGGTGGGGGAAACTTCCAGCCAGGAAAGGGTATCCAATACCAGATAGGAACTAGGATGTTGGGGTTTGGGCAAGGGAGGGGAAGATCTACTTCTGGTGCCTGCTCGGATAGTATTCAAACCAGAGGTGTGCTGGCAAATGTTTTTCTGTGGGCTCTCTGAAGCAGCACACACTTTTAAGTTTAATCTGCATTACTAGCATTTTATCCACCTATTTCTTAAGTCTAGACCATCAACAAAACAATAAATCAAACCTTGATTTGTAGTATTTGCCTATTTCCAACTTGTCAATGCTCATGCTGGGAAATTTAATGATTGTGTCTCACAAGCTGGTTTGAGCTGGCTCCAGCATGTTTCTGTTTAAATCCTGATAGACTCTTGATTACAAATAAAGCATTCTTTCTGTTATACCCTTTACTTCATTTTTTTTTGTGACAAAAGAAATATATAATGCTGTATTATAGGCTTTGATTTGGGTGATTTCTTCTTTATCTGTACACATCACTACATATAAACTTTAAGGGTAATTATAAAATATAAATGGATAATATTCATCTGTATCAAATGGATTTTAGTTTAACCATTATCATTTGTAAATGCTAATTTGGGATTGCTAAAGCTATTATTTTTAAGCTATTACTGAAACAGTGGATAGAGCACTGGGCTTGGAATCAGGAAGAACTGATTTCAAATCAGGTCTCAGATTCTTTTTTTTTTTTTTTAAAGCAATTGGGGTTAAGTAACTTGCTCAAGGTTACACGGCTAGTCATTTGATTTATGCGTGGGTGCTCATTTTCTGAGGCCCGATCTGATCTCGGGTCATCCAAACTCCGAGGCCGGCGCTCTTACTCACTGCGCCACCTAGCCGCCCCTTTAGGGCAATTGGGGTTAAGTAACTTGCCCAAGGTTACACGGCTAGGTTTTTGTTTGTGTGGATTAGGTGTCAGAGGCCGGCTCCGAACTCAGGTCCTTCTGATTCCAGGGCCGGCGCTCTATTCACTGCACCACCTAGCCACCCCTGGTCTCAGATTCTTACTAGCTATGTGACCCTGGGCAAGTCACTTAATGCCTATTTGCCTCAGTTCCTCAACTGTAAAATGAGGACCCACTGGAGAAGGAACTGGCAAATCATTCCAGTACCTTTGCCAAGAAAACCCCATGGACAAAACTGTGGAGTCGTTAAAGAGTCAGACACAACCTATGACTAAGCAACTAAGCTATTAATCTCCAAGAAGCCAGAAAGGTATTGGTTACTTCAAAGTCTCATTTTTATATTTTGTGTAATGCAAAATAGAAGCTGAGCTGCCCATATTCACCTCCTTTTTAATAGGGAGAGAAACTTCTATTTTCTTTTGACCAGCATTTCATGGCTAAAAGTCAGAGTTTTGCTTATTCGATCATCTGATACATTTGACCAGCTCTAGGACAAAGCCTGTCATCCTTTTCTTCTAGTTAATAACTTAGTTCCCTGGTCCTTAAAAATATTTAATACTGACTAAATTCTTGGGGTGAAAACTTGTCAAAATCTTACGTGTGCTTGTTTGATGGAAAATTATGCTATTGTTCTACATGTAAAATTTATCGTCTCACTTATGAGATCATGACAACATTGTAGCTGTGGATTTAAAAGTCTGACCTAAACCTAAGGGAAAGTTTTTGAGGACAGAGTGTGAATTTGGAGTCAGGAAGACCTCACTTAGACACTCACTAGCTGTATGGGCAAGTCACTTAACCTTTTTGTGCCTAAGTTAAATTAAATGAGGAGGTTGGACTTGAAGGCTTCTGAGATCCCTCTTAGCTCCAAATCTGGGATCATATGATCCCTATAAGAGCAAACATGACTAAATTTCACTGGGGTTAATGTTTAGCAACTTTTTCTTATCTTAGTAAACACAATTTGGAAACAAAAAGAAATGGTAAGAAAGAAACATTAGTTAGATTAAGTAAGAACAAGAGAGCTGTTCTGTTATTTCTAGTTTGTGTCAAAGTGGACCTCTCACTTTCCCCCCTCCCCGCCCTCCTGGGACTTTTAATTCCTCTGGTTGCAGACCTGTGAAGATACTATTCAATGATATACTAATGAAGGGGGTCAGAATTTATTTTGACCCATACTAATGAATGAAATACATTTAATTTTGAGTGGCATTCTTTCAAAGCTGAACAGAAGGATTTCTATAATTTGGGAATATTTGGTGCACTTTTGTTGGGGGCTAAAAAGTGGATTTGCCTCTGTCCTCATGCTGTTCTATGTGGCAAGGTCAGGAAAAACCTACCAGTGCTTTACAAGGCAGAATTTTTAAAATTTAAGATTGTGATATGATTTCAATTTCCACATTAATTTAATCTCCTACCAAAGAAGACCATTTATGACATAATGAATGCCAGTTTTTTTTTTATACTCTGCTTTGGCTTACTGACATCTGTCCTGACAATTCCCGTAAGACAATTCCCACAAGTCTTAGAAATAGCAGGCTGAAGAGAGACGATATTTTGTGAAAGAATTTTCCAAAAGGCAACTAACTATATTGTTTTTTTCCCCACTTAAAATGAATGAAAAACTTTGATCTATCAACTGTGAAAAGTAAGCTGGGTGTGACCTTCCATCATCAGCTAATCATCTCACTTAATGACATTTCTTAACTTTGCTCTGATATTAGGTCATGGTCTTTCTTTGTACTGTCAAGATTTTTCATCCAAAGGCTAATTGTTTCCGTTTATGTGTATAAGGATAGCTTGGGAATCAGATGTATTTAATATGAAGTTCATCTTTGTGTCTCAAATATCTGACAGTTCTTTGTGTTTTCTTGTGTCTGTCCTAGTTAGGACATTTTCTGTAGGAAATAAATGAAGAAATAAACAGATTCAATAAAAGTTCAATTCAATAAAGATAAGAGATTCTTACCTTTTTTTGTGCCCTGGACCCCTTTGACAGTTTGGTGAAGCTTATGGACCTTTTCTCAGAATGATGCTTTTAAATTCATAAAAATAAAATAGATAGGATTAGAAAGGAAATAAATTATATTGAAATAGTTATTAAAATATTTAAAAAGGACCTCTGCTTTAGGATCAGTATTAAATACCCATTTCATTGCCACTGGAGCTCATTTCTTTGTAGATTAGCTTTTATTGCTCATTCAATTGAACTAAATAGCCACCTCCACTCTAATACAACACCATTAGAAATGAGCTGAATTGTACAAATATTATTATGACTTTTCATTAGGTATTTATCCTGAAGAGAGTCAAGAGAGCTGCCAAAATAAATTATGATTATATTTGTCATATTATTATTATTGACATGTCTGCAATATCCTGGGATTTTATATATTATATTCTCTCACAATTTATATCTAATATTGGTAAGAAGATGATATTTTATTGCTTCAGGGCCCAGAATGGCGTCTGCTGTTGCTCTCATGGAAGTGAATCCATTCTACCTGTGACTTTGTATCCTATGAATTTCTCTGACATCAATCTTTCAAGAGAATCTACCCAGAACACTGGAGTATTTTTATAGGTATCAGTGCAACACTGAGTGTTTCCATCTCTTCCTCTTTCTAAAGGACCATTCCAATTCCTTTTGCAATCATACGCTTCCGGGAGAATGTTTTAGACCAGAAAATTCATCTTGGCCCAAATGGTTTCTACTTCAGAGGTAGATTGGTGGTTTTTGAAACTTGTTGGTCTGAAGTCTTGATGCTGATTCAGTCCCTTCACATCATTTCCTACATGAAAGAGATAGCCCTATACCCTTGTACCAGACTGGGATCACACAGGCATCTGTAAAAAGCAGCTCTTGACCAAGCTTTTGATGTGTTTTCTTGGAACTTGGCTCCCATTTGTTTTCCTTCAGATAATCATTCTGTTTCTGGACATACGGAGTCCAGCCTAGGATTCTAGCCTATGTGGAAATGAATGTTCCCTGGTTGTATTTTGTTAACAGTTTTCTCATTGCTAAAGTTTACTGGTTTAGGAGCCATGAGCTTAAGGTAACAGAAACAATTTTATACATGAACCCATTCGTCAGCTGGAAATTCTGTTTTATTCCTTTCACAGTTCATCATATGGAACAAACAGAAAAAGCTGCAGCAGTAATAGTCTGTTAATTTGTTGCTATGTTGGGTAATTAAAGCCCAGAGCTTCAGACCAACAAATTCCAAAAACCACCCAGAGCTCTAATAGGGAGATTATAATCATTCCATGATCTTAAAACAGCAACAAAAACCAAGATGTCTTGTCTTTACTGAGTCTTGCCATGTAGCAGGGGGTGTGCATAGAAAGACCTTGCATCCAAAGCATTATATATATTACAATTAACTATTGAGGCAGCTAGGTGCATGACGGGTAGAGTGCTAGGCCTGGAGTTAATAAGACCTGATTTCAAATCCAGCTTCAGGTGCTTACTAGCTCTGTGACCTTGGATAAATCACTTAACCTCTGTTTGCCTCAGTTTTCTCAGCTGTAAAATGGGGATAATAATAGTATTAGATAATTAAAAACCTATTTACTAGAGTTGTTGTGAAGACCAAATGGGGTAACATTTGTAAAGAGCTTAGCATAGTACCTGGCATGTAGTAGGCACTATGTAAATACTAGAATTGTTTTTAATATGCTATAGCATATTTACTTAGACCATGCATCAGATTCAATGATAGAAAATGACATAACCTTTAAACATGAGTGGTTGGTGGGTGGCAATACAGTCCTACTACATGATATTCCCAAATGATTAGGATCTGAAAGGGCAATATAATTTTATTTCTTGTTTTTCGTTGAAGGCCACAGCTTTGGATACTTTCCCTTAATATTCCTATCTTTTCATTGATATTTGAATTTTAAATTTCATACTGTAGTCAGCTCAACCAATCTTTAGAGATCAGTCTGAAGCCAAGAGGGATTAAATGGCTTACTCAGGGTCATGTAGGTAGTGGATATAAGGGAATGGGACATGAATCCAAGTCCTCTACCTCAAAATTAGTGCACTTTCCGTTGTACCACATTATTTTCATATTTTATTTGAAATATTTAGACATTTATACTATGCATAGCTAATTGCTAAAATATACTAATCCAACCTTGCAAATTGATTTTTGAAATTACTAAGGCAAAAGTTCTTTTGGCTACAGATTTGAATTGGCATCCCACACATTTACCACTTTTAATTTCTCTAAAGCTGACTGGGAGGCCAGCCTCCCCTTTTGCTCCCCCAGGCTAAGAGAATACAGATATATCTGCCTCTGGCCAACCTATTCGGCATTTCCCCCTAAACTCAACTTCCTAAGAAAATATTACAGAAAGGGGATAGGAAAGAGAAACAGCCTATACTCAACTTTCTTTTTGGCCTAAAGTATATAAGCTGATGCTTTCATGGCTAAATTAATGTTCACATTGGCTTCATTAAGGCACTAAAATGGTTTAATTCAACATATTTAAATTATTAAAAATTCCTGATCAGTTTTATTCCATTTTTTGAGGGGGGGGAAGGGGTAAGATGTGCAGGGGAAAGAAGTTGTTCAGGCCTGGGATTTTATCTATATGAGGAACTTGTAGTATTGAAGCTTCATCTACCAATGTAGATCAGCCATTTATTTACAGTTTAATAGTCTTAAAGGTTGTGTGACTTGCCCATACCTACACATCTAGAATGTGTTAGAGGCTATCTTGAACCAGGTCTTCTTGAATCCAAGGCTGATCCTCTAAGCACTATACCATTACCATGCAACTTCTCATTGTATTCGATAACATTTAGAATGTGATAAATGAGACCCATTCAAGAAATTGTATTGCTTTCATTGGAGCTTCCTTGGGAGTTAATGCTAATGACTCATTTTTTTTCCTGTTAGCATTAGTGAAGTGATTGGATCAAGAGATTCCCTAGTTTTTTTTGGGGGGGGGAGAGGAGAATTTTTCTTGTCAACAACACATTAATTCTTGAATCTCCCCAACACATCACTAAGAAATATCTTTCCTTTTCTTATATTTCACCTAGCACTTTGTGACTTTCTTATGCATTTATTATGTCTTATATGTTGTTTGTCCTTCATTTTTGAAGAGGACCAATAATATCATGGGTGATGTCTTGACTCATGTGTGAATTGGATTTAAGTGAGGTAGACTTGCACAAAGTTGTTAGTCATATTCTATTCCAGGATCATCAAAATCCAGTGACAAGACAAAAATACAGTGGATGACCTAGTGTCTTCAATATCTTACCAAGCTTTAAGAGCTCCACAGCACAGGCTTTAGCCACCTTCATGGCCATTTGAAGATGTTTCTCATCTGCCCATTCTGATGGAAGAAGTCTTTCCATGCTTGGGGTAGATACCCTCCTACCTCACTGAGGGGTTTGAGGCCCCTACTTCTTGGGGCCACAGAGTAAGCAAGGGTACATAAGCAACCCTGAAAAGGGCTTGGCAAGCTATCACACCAGAGGTGCTATTCCTTCCTGAACACCGCAAACATCCTATCTCCTTAGTAGGTTATAAATTTTTCTAGCAGAGGGACCAGGCCTATTCATCTCTGAATTTCTCCATCCCATTCCATCTTCCAGCTCTTTTTCCCTGGCATCTAGCAGAAAATCTTCACACAAACTTTAATAAAAATTTGTTGAATTGAATTATTGGGTGACTACTACCTTAGTCATTAAACTTAAGTTAGATCAAGAAATGACTCCTCTCTTTCTTATTCATCTGTGATGATAACATTTGGTGTTGGACAAGTTGAAAGTCATGATGAACTTTATGCTTTATTTGACCACCGAGGGGTGAAGGAACCAGGAAAACATTTGTATGAGCAGGTCATTATTTGAAGTTTAATTAGCAAAGTGGCTTATGTAAAAATCACACTTGTGATAACTACCTTTTACTTTTTTACTAAGTAAAAATGTTTTTATTTAGTCTCCATTAGTTGCTAATAGCATATTAGATTTTCAATAAAGATGTGTAAAGGATCATGGGTTGAGAGCTGAAATTAACCTTGGAGACCATTAACTCTGACATTCTCATTTTACAGGTGAATAATCTGAGAGACAGTTTGGCTCAGAGACTTGCCTAGGGTCACATAACTAGTAAATGTTTGAATCAGGATTAGAATCCAGGTCTGATTCTTAAGTCTCATAATCTGTCTACTACACCAGCTACCTCCCTAAAGGGTAAAGATTAGACCATCTCTGCCTCCAAGGCCTTCCATTCTTTATAATGAGGATCATAGAATTATATGCAAGAAAGTGAGAAATATAGGCCTTTAAGTGACTTGTCTAATGGTGAACAGAAAGTGGAAAAGATAGGATTCAAACTCAGTTGAGTGATATCAAGTTTAGAACTACAAACTGAGCATTTTAACGCAAGGCTGATATGAGGAGGGTAAGAGTTCCAGGCAAAGAGGAATAGTGTCACTGGAGTGCAGAGTATGTGTGTGAGTAGAATGGAGTAGGAGGTTGGCATAAGGTATAAGCAGACTGAAAATACTTTAAAGCAAATATATTTAATTGGGCAGAAGAACCACAGGAGGTTTCCCTATGGTTTAGCTTTGTTGTAAAAGCTTTAAATATGTGGTTTTTGGGTAAAGATAAAGTACTTAAAGAGGCAGTCTTTGTTCTGGGACAGTTTTTATAAAATTCCTCCAACTGCTTACAATGCTTGACTAATTTAAGACAGATCTGACCTTGATGGATATCACAGGCTCAAAAATATAGATAAATTGAAAAATATGGGTGACAGATGCAAGTTTTCTATAGCAAATGCTACTAGCACTAACGTCCCTACCAAGATTCTCCCTTAGCCCAAATGATTCCACTTCTTCTGAAAATAATTGTCTCTTTGAGCACCACAGAATTTTACTTGGGGTGTTCACATTCTTGCACATTTGGATGCTTTCCATCTTCCCAGACACAGGCATAAGAGTACAGATTCAGCTTGGCCCAGGACTCTGCCTCTCCTTATAACTTTTAGCACATCCTAAGCTTGGTTAAGAAAACTTTCTCATCTCTTCTTGGCTTTGAGACTTTGTTGAAGCTTAAGAGCAAAAGAGAGAAATGAAAATGAGACGAAAATGAAACGAAATGAGACAAATGAAAAAGAGACAAAAGTTTCTGGAAAAATTGTGTTCCTAATACAAACCATTGTGGGTAGGCTGAAATTTAGGGAAGCAGGGCCTTAGTTCTAGCTTTCCCGCTTTCTGGGTGGGTCAAGTCAACAATATTTATTAAGTACCTATTACGGGCCAGGCACATAGTGGATTTGTCTCTTTGGGCCTCAGTTTTCTTATCTGTAAAATGAGGAGGTTGGACAAGGTCATCTCTAAGGACTACTCCATTTCTATGATTCTTTGGGTGTTACTGGTAATACAAGCAGCCAGGGGAGTCAGCACTGAAGAAGGTGACTGATGAATAGGATATCTCTAATACCTGCAGAAAGATGGTCTCTGGTGACCCAGATTTGAATCCAGATTTCTCTGGCTCCAAGGTTGCATCTCTAACTCCTATCTATAGGTGGGGAACCCGAGACCTTAAGGCAACATGCCACTGAATTCAGTCAAAAGGGAGCACTTAAGGACCTAGAAGTCTGCATGTGGACTTATGACTGAAGGTTCCCCACTCCTTTTTGCCTCTTGGTAGAGTAGTAGTATTACCACTTAACAGATGAGATGGGCAACTAGGTGGTCAGGGGACAGAGCACTAGGCCTGTAATCAGGAAAACCTGAGTTCAAATCTGTCCTTAGATACTTAGTAGCTCTGTGACCCTGGACAGGTCACTTAACCTTGTCTGCCTCAATTTCCTCATCTGTAAAATGAGCTGGAGAAGGAAATGGCGAACTACTCCAGCATCTTTTCCAAGAAAATCCCAAATGGGGTCATGAAGACACAGATCCAACTGAACAACAACAGATAAGGTAGCTGACATTTGCAAAAATCACTTGTTCAAGGTGTACCAGTTAGCAGGTGTCAGAGCTTGGACTCAAATCTTGACTCTGATACTAAATCCATAGCTCTTTCCAATCTACTGGACAATTTCCACTGATGAGGTTTAGTTAACATCTTTTCCTCTTATCCCTTGTTGGGATGTAAAAAATGCTACTCTAAACTCTGAAAAATACTAAATATTACGGACTTAATCCCAATTGTTTAAGCATCTTACTATATGTCTACTTTTTATTAGACGTATTCCATGTCCCTGGACCCAATTCAAGTGGTGCATAATCCTCTTAAGTTAGGTAGCTCATTGACAGACTCCAATCTCTGTTGTTGTTGTGTTGTTCAGTCATTTCATTCATGTATGACTCTTCATGACCCCATTCGGGATTTTCTTGGCAAAGATACTGGAATAGTTTGCCATTTCCTTCTCTAGATCATTTTACAGATGAGGAAACTGAGGCAAACAATCCTTTTAAGTTGGGTAGTTCATTGATAGAATCCAAGCTCATTGATAGACTCCAAGGAGCATTCTAGTATGGGCCTCATCAATATTAAGTGTGATGGGAAGATTATTTTATTTTTATTCCCCCATTTATTTTATTCAATTCAACAACTATCTGTTATGAATATGCTATGAATCCCTGCCTTTACGAGTTATTGTGGGTCTATCAAGATGAATGGAGAAGTAGGCTTGCCTCAAGGAGCCTGAACCCTTACATGAAATAATTAGAAAGCATCGTAATACTATATTCAATCAAGTGCCAGGTGATATTGCTACACACAGACCCCAAGTGCAAGAGGTGGTCAGAGAAGGGAGTCCATGTTCAACTGTTGAAATCTTTCTCCTTCAGATTCCAGTTTTGGTGCTACTTCTGCTATGAAACTTTACTTCATCCACATAGCAGAAAATATTCTTTCCCTCTTTCAGTATTCCTAGAAAGCTTTTAATTTCTTCTTTGCCATTTTTAGACTCTGTCTTCTATGGCATAATTTATGTATGACTCATATCTATCTCCAGTAGACAGGAAGCTCCTTGAGGACAGGAACTGTTGTGTTTTCTACTTTATATTCCCAGCACCAAGCACATTGATTGGCACCTAGTCAGTGCTTAATAAATTCTTGTCAATTGAATTGGAGTTAGAAGAGTGGATGAAGGCTTTGTGGAGAAGCTAGGTCTTGAGGGATGGGCAGAATTTTGGCAGACACAAGTTATAAGATGCAGCAAGATGGATTTGGGGTTCATTGTGATCCCTGTGGATTTTGATATATTGAAAGTCGCCAATCATCTCAAATCTTGCCTTTGTGCTATGTTTTGCTTCTGGATATTCTCCTTTGAAATCTCTCAGGTACTGACCTGACACTAGGTTAGGGCCATCTGAAAATTTGCACCATATTACTCCAGTTTTTTCAGTACTCTCACATAATTTTTATGGAGAGAGCTATGACTCCTACTTCTAGGAAACAACAGATCTACCTGGTTTCAAAAACACAATGAAAAAACTGACCTTCAGAAATCAGTCAGTGTCCCAGGGGACATATCCCAATGAATTAGGGCAATTAATATTTCTTCATCCCATATTTCTTATACATTTCAATTCAACATGCATTTATTGAACACCTTCTATATGCTAGGAGCTATGCTTGGTGCTGGGGATACAGAGACCTGAAGCAATCTCTGACTTTATGCAATTTATATTCTACTTTTGGTGGTGGTGGAGGAGTTATGACATGTACATAGATAATTAGATATAAAACACACATATGCAGTAATTTTGGCCAAGGGCAGCAGAGAGATTACTAACAAAACAGAAGAGTGGGAGAAAGATTAGGAAAGACCTCATGTAAGAGGTGACACTTGACATGAGTTTGGAAGAGTACCAGAGATTTTAAGATGTGAAGGTGAGGAGGGACTGTCTTTTAGCAGTGCAGAACAGTCTGTTCAAAGGAACAGAGATGAGAGAAGAAATTTCAGGTTTAGGAAATAGTAGGGGTCAGTGGATAGAGTGCTGAGCCTTGAGTCAGAAAGACCTGAGTTCAAATCTGGCCTCAGACACTTGATATACTTACTAGCTGTGTGACTTTGGGCAAGTCACTTAACCCCAATAGCCCTCCAAAAAGCAAAAAAAAATGAAATAGGGCAGTTATTAATAATAGTGATTATGATAATAGTGAGCTCTTTTACAGTGCCCTAAGGTTTGCAATGTACTTTTGTCATTCAAGCAACAAGCATTTGTTTAAATGCTTGCTTAATTTCAGCCTGACACTGTACTAAACCGGGAGGAGGGGGGAGGGATAGAAAAAGGCAAAAGCAATTTTGACTCTCAAGGAGCTCATGTTCCAGTTGGGTAATGATATACACAGCACTATGTATATACAAGATATAAACAGAGTGAATGGGAGGTGATCTTCAACAGAGGCTCTAGCTGGGAAGGGGAGAGTCTTCCTGCAGAAGGTTGACCCGAGTCTTGATCGAATCCAAGGAAGTTCAATAAATGGAGATGAGTGGAGAAGACCTTGGGGAACAGTCAGTAAAAAGGTAAAGAGTCAGGAGACAGGATGTCATGTGAGAAGGCAGGTGTTGCTGGATCATAAAAGATGTGAAGGAGGGTAAAGTGTAAGGTGTCTTGAAAGCTAGCAAGGGGTCAATTTGTGAAGGTTGTTAAGTGCAAAAGAACATTATATATTTGATCCAGAAAGCAATAGGGAGCCAGCTGGAGTTTATAGAATAGGGAGTGGAATGAACATGATCAGACCTGAACTTTAGGAAAATCACTTTGGCAGCTGAGCATAGGATGGATTGGAATGTGGAGAGATAAGATAAGTAGAGAGAAGGGGACATATCCAGGAGCTGTCTGGAGGTAAAAACAAATAAGACTTGTCAATTGATTAGGATATGTGAAGTGAGTGTGAAAGAGAAATCAGGGGTGATACTGAAGTTGTGAGTCTAAGTGATGAAAAGGATGATGGTGTCCTCAACGGAGATAGCAAAGTTCAGAAAAAGAGGGAGGGGGAAGGATAATGAGTTTGTTTTTGAATATGTTGGGTTTGAGATGTCTATGGGACATTCAGTTCAAGATGCCTGAAATGAGACTGGAGCTCATAAGAGAAGCTAGGGCTGGATACATACAAACACACACACAACCCCCCCCACATAAACACATGTGTATTTCACACATGTGCATGTATGTGTGTATACATATATATGCATATTTTGTGTGTGTATATGTGTGTGTGTGTGTGTGTGTGTGTGTACATATATGTAGGTAGATAAAATCATCTGCCTGGAGGTAATAACTAAATCCCTGGGAGCTGATAAAATCACCAAGTGAAGGTGGTATAGAGGGAAAAGCAGAGAGGGCCCAGCACAGAGCTTTGGGGCAATGCCAGTTGTTAGTAAAGTTTCAGCCCAATGATGTTATAAATACTATCTCTTTTGATCCTCACAATAATCCTTTAAGGTAGGTGTTATTTTTATACCCATTTTGCAGATGAGGCAACCAAGGTTGAGAGAGCTTAAGCTCAAGGCCACACAGGTAGAAAGTGTCTGAGGCAGGATTTTAACTCAGATCTTCTTTTCTCCAAGTTTTGCCTTGTGTCTACTGTGCCACCTAACTGACTCCAAATTAGGAAGCGAAGAGTGAGTTTGAGGGAAAGAAAATGAGTTGCATATTAAACATTTGAGTTTGAGATGTCTAAGGGGAATCCAACAGGAAGCTGGTCATGTAGGATTGTAGCTAGGGAGAGAAATAGTTGGATTTGCAATTTATGGACTCCTCAGCAAAGAGACAACAGCCCTGTGGGAGTTGATTAGGTCACCAAAAGAACATAGTTAGAGAGGAGAGGACCTAGAAGTCTTTGGTGCACACCCACACCTAGGAGGTGGCACATGGATAATCTTCCAAAAAATGAGCATGGGGTCAAGGTTGCAAGTAGAGGAGTTGACATTGGCAAGGAGAAAGATCATCTTTTCTTCCAAGCCTGGAGGAAAGGAAGGGAGAATGAAAGATGATGTAAAAAGGACTTGAGACACAGAGATAGGGAGAAATGGGGGACTGTGATGGATCTTCTCAAGGTGAAGTCCTCTGCTAACTGGGTGTGGGGATGAGTAGATAAAAGGTACTTCGGGAGAGAAAGAGGTCTGGAGCAGATTCTGTGAGGAATAGAATTAAGAGTCAAAAAGGATTGGCATGGAAGAGTGGGAGTCCTCTTTAGATTAGATCCAAGTTTGAGGGATAAAGCTGAGGCCATACCAGGGGTAGTGGCCTGGGAAAACAGGGAGGAAGGGAGATTCTAGAATTTTCAGTGTGGGCAAAGAATAGATTTAGAAGTGATTCATAGAGGTGTAATATGATGGTCAGAGGTTTTAAAAAATTCTGGATTGTGGAGTTGGAGTTGGTAATGGAATTTTAAGGGGTAATAAAATAAAGGCTATGTCTGAATCTTTGTGTGGGGTGTATGGGATATTCAGGGAGTACTAGCACCTCTGGTGTGAGAGTTTGTTGCACCCTTTTCAGGGTGGCTCATCTGTCTTTGGTGCCTGCCTCACACTCAACTATCACTTATGGCTCCAAGAAGCTGTAACATGATCAGTGGCAACACTGGTAAAACCGTCTTGGCAGATGGTCTAAACCAGCTTGAGGTAACCAACACAGCTCAACCCTTTTGGCAAGGTAGGGGGATGTCTACCCCAAGCATGCAAAGACTTCTGGCAGAATGGGAACATGAGAACAATATTTTGAAGGCAGCTAAAACAGGTACAATGTAGTGTTTAGAGTTTGGTCAGACTTTGAACATTGAATATGCCAAGGCCATCCATTGTATTTTGGACTAGTACCAGTCATCTTGAGTTTTGCTCTTGGACTTCAATGACTCAGGAAGAGAGAGTGAGGCTGATGACTTTGTGAAACTCTGCCTCACTTAAATCCAATTCACCCATGAGTCAAGACATCACCCATGATGTTACTGGTCTTTGAAAATGAAGGACAAGCAACAACAATATCCCTGAATGTGGCTGAAATAGAGTGAAATCAGTGTGAAATGATGACCATATTTCCCCCCTCTAATTTCTAAGCAATTTCTCCCTCTGTCCTCCCCCAATTCTCCACCCCCCCAGTCCCTGCCACTGCACATGATTCAAGGTCTGTCAATGACCTTGAGATTCACTAAACTCACAGAATCCTAGAACTGAAGTTAGAAGGGGCGTCTCATTCAACTTATACTAATAGAAGAATTTCTTCTCCAGCACGCTGGACAAGTGACCATCTAGCCTCTGTCTGAAACCTCCAAAGTGGATAGACTCATTACCTCCTGTGGAAGCCCATTCCACTTTTGGATAGCTCTATTTGTTATGAAATTATTCCTGAAATCGCCTTTTTGCAAACTCATTCTGTCTTCTGGGGCTAAGCACAAGTCTAATCTTCAAAAGAATCCTAAAGCCTCATTGTGGCCAGGAGATAACACTAGGCTCACCAGTCTATGCCAATGGTATCTAAGCCTTGGTAGGTTTTACCAGGGGGCATCTAGGTTGCTTAGTGGATAGAGGACTGCGCTTGGAGTCAGGAAGACGTGAGTTCAAATATGACCTTAAACATTAGCTGTATGACCCTGGGCAAGTAACCTAACTTCTGTTTGCCTTAATCCACTGGAGAAGGAAATAGCAAACCCCTCCAATATCTTTGCCAAGAAAACCCCATGGACAGTATTGGTGTGCTATGATCCACAGGGTCATGTAGAGTCAGATATGATTGAATGACTGAAGAACAACAGGTCTTAGCAAGTTAGAAAGGCTTCAGGTATGGGGCCAGCAATATTCCATATATCTGTTATCTAAAGATCAGCTAACTAATTTCAGAGAGGCTCATCTCCAGGTTGGTCAAGGGGTTTGAATAATAATAATACTGATTAATACTTTAACATTTAGATAGTGCTTTAAGGTTTGCAGAGCTCTTTACACAACAACATTTTGAGGTAAGTGCTATTATGATTCCCCATTTTGCAGATGAGGAAACTGAGTTTGACTTTTTCAGGATCACCTAATAAGTATCTGAAGGAAAGATTTGCACTGAAGTCTTCCTGACTCCAAGCCCAGTACTCTATTCCCCCATGTCATCTAAGTCACTGAATTTTTTGGTTAGAACAATTCTTAAAAATCCATTTACCAAAACCACAGAGGAGTTGTGATCTGTATTGGTGGAAGGGACACCAAAATCAATGAAAATAGATTATTGAAGAAGGCATCCTCTAATAAAAACTATCTGTCTTTACTTGAGGAATATTTTTTCCATCTGTAGCCAAGACAATTTCCAGAACATGAACTTTCTATATTCTCTTTTGCACTGAAGAAATGCATTGTGGGTCTTTCAGGTGCTTACCCGTGCATGACTTATTGTTTTTCTGTAGATGTCTGCTCTGTTTTTCTGCAGTGAAGGTGGGTTACTCAAGATTTAAAGTTCTAAGGTAATTCCCCAAACTTGGTTTTGAAGGTACTTGGTAACATTATTGTTATAATTTCTTAATGAATTCCAGCAGCCCTTTCTGATAATTAGGGAATAGGCAAAGCCCTTCACAGCATGCCAATACAGTGGAGTAATGGCCGTTAAAGACATGAGCTTTGGGACTATTTGGAAACAAATGGTCATTTCACCAGAAAAGTAAAACAAACTGCAGTTTTACTCAACTTTCCTCCTTAGGCTCTGTGCCATATTTATAGGTCAACTTCAACTAGTCAGTGCTGCTGAGTTTTTTTTCCTTCTATGTCAGCTACATGAACTTTCAGCATCCAAGGCTCAGCCCTGTTCTCACTCGTAGTCTGTTAGCAGGTACACGTTTACTTTCTTTATTTTAAAAAATGAAAAGGAAAAAAGAAAGTTCATTTTAATTTTTTTTCTTTTTTGGTTTGAGCCGAGATATAATAGAAAACAAACGCTATGGGTTGAAAGGCAGCTCCAGTGTGTCCCAGAGGAAGGTGGCAAGTGGAGCAATGTGGATTGTGGTTTCATGTTGCTTTTAAGCCATCACAGCATTTTTATTTTATGTGTTTATTTTGTACAGACTATTGACTTGAGTGGAACATAAAGGAATATATGCAAATTCACATTTGCCCCATTTAGTGTCTTGCTTTTGGGACTTTGCATCAGTTTTATTGTCTGGCCTTTCAGGGGAGAAAAGTCTCTTTTTCTTGTCTTAATAAAAAAATGCCATATAATGAACCAACAAGGTGTTAAAGTGATGACAAAAATGAAACAAGAAAGAAAAAAAAACCAGGAAAATTCCCTTTTCATCTGACAGTTGTAGGGGAAATTTTTGCCTTTGTTGAAAATATGTTGGGTAATAAAGCCTTAACGAAGGTATTGTGCAGTGTGTGTGCTGGAGGAGGCAGGGGAAATAGAAAGCAGGTGGTCTCTGTCGGTATTAGGTTTATACATAGAGCTTTGTGATTTTCTTTTCTCTTTTTTGTGGGCGGTTTTAAATTGCTGTTGCATTTTTGGGTTAAGTCTAGCTGTTCTCAGTTACATAACTGCTCCCTTTGGCCTATAAATATAAAGGTCAGCTGGAGGTCAAGAAGCACCATTCTGAAAAGAAGCTAGAACAAATGTGACCCGGGATATGATGTGGGCTTCCATATTGGGAACTTGTTGGTCCTCTCTGTGGAGTTGTCAGTTTTAAGAACTGATATTGAGATGAGAACAGAAGATGGTGGCTCAGTCTGGAAAAGGTACTAGGTTAAGATGCCTCCTGCTCAGACATGGCTTTTATTGTGATCCTTGGACCTTCATGTGTGCAATGTGATATTGTGATCCAAAACCTGGTATGTGCAATGCTCATGTCAGAAATTCCAATGACATTAAAAGTTGTTTCATGTCTTTTGGCTTGGACACCTCCCCTCCCCACTGCCCCGAAACTGGGGGGTAGATCTCTACTAGATCCCCTAGGAGACTGAAATCAACTCCCTTCTCTTATATTGACTCCAATGCATTAAAAGGAAATTTTATTAAGAGAAAAGATCAATAAATTTATCAATGAACATTTATTACATGACTACTACATCCTCTCATCTAAGGCTATCAGGGAGGAAAGCTGGCACCTTAGAAAAAGAAAGAGAAGGATTTTCCTATCAGCTACATTCTACTTCCCTATCATCAGTCCTCCCTCCCACCAATCCCCCTAGGAAAAGTCCATCCCCAGGAAACTCATCATCACAGAGTTTGCTTCAGTTTTGGTATTCACATCTCATCAGTCCCCTCAGTTGCCTTTACTCTGCTCCTCTGATTGGAGGGCTGGAAGGCAGAGAAAAAACTACGTCCCAAAGCCTCCATATAAAGAAGACCTACAAGCTCAGTGAACTCTCCTCTATCATCATGCTCCCATGCCAACTACCTTCTCTCCCCCATACCTTTGCATTCTTTTTGCATGTTGTATTCTTCTATTAGATATTAAGTTCATTAAGGGCAGGGACCATCTTTTCTTTTCTTATTTGTATCCCCAATGATTAGTACAGTATCTAGCACATAGTGGTTATTGTATTGTATCTGAAAGATAAAGATGAGTAGGAAGGACATTCAAGGCATAGAGGAAAGGAAATTTCTGCCAGTATCCTTTTCCCTCATGTACCTGGAAAGTCATCCTATATATTGAATAATATTTTTTAAAAGACAGCAAAAAGAAACAGAAGAGGAAAAAATCAGCATAACTTATTAATACATGGAAAAAGTCTGAAAATATATGCTATACAAAACACTTGTGGACCCCCCCCCACCTCTGAAAAGGGTGTTGAGTTGGGGGTATCTTCTCGTATTTCTTCTTTTGAGCTATGCTTGTTTCAAGAAATATTTTTAATTTGTAAATACATGCAATAATAGAAATGGAAATCCCATTCCAAATAGCTTCAAAATGCATAAAATATCTGGAGATTGGCCTACCAATACACACAAAAGACTTTTATAGATTCAGTTACAAAGTGCTCCTTAAAGACATAAAGAACAGCTTAAACAACTTGCAGAGTATTCATTCCTCATGATTGGGCCATGCCAATGTAATAAAAATGACAATATTACCAAAGTTAATTTAAGCATTTAATGCTATGTTAATCAAATTATCAAAGGAATACTTTACAGAACTTGATAGAATAATAAGAAAATTCATTTGGAAAAATAAAAGATCTATAATATCAAGGGAAATAATGAAAAGAGGTAGGGCTGAAGGAGGAATGATACTTCCAGGCCTCAATATATATTATAAAGCAGCAAACATCAAAATCATATGGTACTGGGGCGGCTAGGTGGTGCAGTGAAGAGAGCATCGGCCCTGGAGTGAGGAGGACCTGAGTTCAAATCTGGCCTCAGACACTTAACTCAAAAACTAGCTGTTTGACCCTGGGTAAGTCACAACCCCAATTGCTCTACCTTCCCCCCTCTAAAACAGCAACAACAAAAAAATCATATACTACTGGTTAAAAAATAGAGAGGTAGATCAAGGAACAGACTAGATAAAGCAGAATCAGAAACAATGAAACTCAATAACTCAGTGTTCAATAAACCAGAAAACATAAATTACTTAGGGAAGAACTCAGTATCTGAGAATACTACTAGGAGAACTGGAAAGCAGTCTTGCAAAAGTTAAGCTTAGAGAATCACCTTAAACCATATTCCATAATACATTCTAGATATACATCACCTAAATATGAATGGTTTTACTATTAAACACTTAAAAAAGAAGCAGATTAGACTCTCTCACAAGTATGGGTTCTTTAATTTAAAAAAATTGACTTTTCTGTTTCTTATATTACCACAGCACCCCATATATTTCTTTCCTTCCCAAGAGCCATCCTATATGGCATATACTGCTTTTTTTTCTTTTTTAAGAGAGGAAAAACAAGTCAACACAACTGAGAACATTGAGAAAGTCCAAAACACACACAAAATGCAAAACCCGTGGGCCTTCCACCTCTACAAAGGGTAGGTTGGGGGTGGTGTGTTCATGTCTTTTCTTTAAAGTATTGCTTGATCTTTATATTTTTGAAAGTATTCCTTTATTTTGTGATTTCATGCTATTTTGTGTTTTGTTCATAATATATTCTAACTCTTTCTTTGTGGTTTTGTTGTGATTTCACCTTGCTCATTTGATATTTTATTGATTTGATATCTGCTCTCTTCTTTTTAATCAGCTTAGCTAAGGGCTTATCAATTTTTAGTCTTGTAAAAATCAGCTTTTAGTTTTTGTTATCATTTCCCTTTTTTGTTTCCATTTTATCTACTTCCCCTCTAATCTTTAATAGCTTTACTTTTGTGCTTAGTTTAGATTTGTTTGATTCATTCTCTTTTTTAAAAATGCAAATCTAGTTCATTAATTTTCTTTCTTTCTATTTTGTTCATGTATGATTGTAAGGGCAGGATTTCCCCCCTGAAGACTGCTTTAGCTACATTTCAGAAATTTTTAGCATGTTGTTTCATTATTGTAATTTTATTTTACATATATATTAATTGTTTCTATGATATATTCTTTGGCCTACTCATTATTTAAGATTTCATTGTCAGGTTCCCATTTGGATTTGTATCTTTTGTTTGTGGTCCCTGGACTCATTTCTATTCTTATTGCATTACGATCTGTAAATGATATATTGATTACCTTTGCCTTTTTATACTTGTACAAAATATCTCTGTGCCCTAGTGCATTTTTTTGTAAAAGTTCCACATGGTGCAGAGAAATATGTATATTCTTTAGCTGCCCTATTTAGAAGACCCTGTGAATCTTTTAACATTAGATTCTCTGGAAATTTGTTCAATTCTGTATTTTCCCTTTGTTTATTTTTCTGTTAGATTTATCCAAAACTGAGAGAGGGATATTGAGGTCTCCTGTCACTATTGTGTGATTGCACATGTATTCTTGAAGCTTGGATAATATTTACTTTAGGAATTTGGTGACCTCATTGTTGTATGCCTATGAAACCTGGACAGTAGTATATCAGTGCTATACCAGGAAACTGAATCGCTTCCATTTGAATTATCTTAGGAAGTCTCTGAAGATCACCTGGCAGGGTAAGGTACCAGACACTGAAGTCCTTGCTCTAATTAAACTGCCAAGAATTAAAACTCTGCTTCAGAGAGTGCATCTCTCATGGGCATGAAACTTTCCCTTGATACCTGTAATTTTCTTGAAGAGATCTCTTGTCTTTCCCATTCTGTTGTTTTCTTCTATTTCTTTGCATTGTTTGTTTAGGAAAACCTTATCTCTTCTTGCTATTCTCTGGAATTCTGCATACAGTTGGGTACATCTTTCCTCTTCTTCTTTACCTTTTGCTTTCCTTCTTTTCTCAGCTATTTGTAAAGATTCATCAGATGGCCATTTTGGTTTTTTTTTTTTTTATTCTTTTTCTTTGGAATTTTCTTTGTTGCTACCTCATGTAAAATATTGCAAACCTTTGTCCACAATTCTTCAGGCATTCAATCAACCTGATCTAACCCCATAAATCTATTTATTACCTCATTTCATACACATAAAAGATGTTATTTAGATCTTACTTACATGGTCTGATGATTTTCCCTACTTTCTTCCATTTAAGTCTGAATTTTGCAACAAGCTCATGATCTGAGCCACACTCAGCTCTAGTTCTTGTTTTAACAGATTGTCTAGAGCTTCTCCATCTTTGACTGCAAAGTATGCAATCAATCTGATTTCCATATTGACTATCTGGCTGTGTCCATGTGTAGAGTCGCCTTTTGGGTTGTTGAAAAATAGTGTTTGTTATTGACCAATGAGTTATCTTTACAAAACCTTATTAGTGTCTGCTCTGCTTCACATTATACTTCAAGGTCAAATTTACCACAGCATTATGTTAATTCCTGCTTCTTTGTATTAGTTTGATGCATAATAATATTTTCCTATCCCTCAGTTTTATTTTGTGTTTGTCTTTATTTTGAAAATGTCATTTTTTTTTGTAGGAAACAGATTTTTAGCATTTCATTTTCCTATCTATCTACTCTATCACTCTTTTTCATTTTATGGGATTGTTTAATCCATTTACATTAAAAGTTATGAAAGTTAGGTTTATATTTTCCTCCATCTGTCTCTAAAATTGTTTTCCCCCCAATTTATTTTCTCCCTCTTCTGCTGTAAACACAGTATCATGCTCCTTTAGTTGTTTTAATCTTTTTAAAAATGACCTTGTTCCCATTGGCTCTCCTTTCCTCACCTTTGATCCTTTTTAGTCCTTTGTTACTTGTTTCCCTTTAGGATTTTGTTTATTATTCCCTCTCTTATTATTTTATATGGTTGGTTATATATTGTCTCCCCTTTTCTCTTTTGTTTTTCTCAGGTCAATTCCTCTCTTCCTCCCCTTTAGCTAGTCCTTTCCATTAGTTTTTTTTTTTAATTTTACAAACTTCTTTTGAGAAAGGATTTCTTTCACTATTTTCATTATCTAATTCCTCTTTCTGTTTACTCTAGACCCTCTTTTTCTGGTTCACAACCCTTATAATTATCTGGTCTTTCACTTTCCCTGTTTTCTTCATATAATCAAAGCCTCTAAGTTATCCATTCTAGGCTCTGCCCTCTAGGAACTTTCTGATACTTTCTTGCAGGGCTTAGTCTATAGATTCCCTTTTTCTATTTTGCCTTATTTCCATTCTGCTCCTTTCCCATTGTGCCTCACTTTCAGAACAATGCCATGTTAGAGAGGACAGTGCCCCAAGGTAGGGTACCTCCTCTCTTACTCCACTGATTTATACTCCTGTCGACCTTTGATTTTCTCTTCCTACATTTGCCTGAAAATCTCCTCCCTGGGTCCATGCTCCCTTACTCCTCCAGGTGCCAATTACCCCTAGGGATTCCACCTTCCCCCATCCCTATACAGGTAGATTTTTCAGGTACCAAAACCCCAAGTCCTCCTTCAGTATGGCTCATCATTCACTCCTGTCTGTTCCCCTGTTTCCCTCCCCTCTTTATGTATCCTTCCATACTTCACAAAAGAAGCATTCAGTGTAGGCAGGATGTCACCAGGTTCTGTCCATAATGCCCTCTGTTCACTTCCCCACTGTTGCCTCTTCTAGATTTTTACCTTTACCCATGTCTCCTTGTGTACATTTAGAAAGAAGTCTTTTCCTGGCCTTTCTGTTGTCACTCTGTTGCTATTGCCGTCTGTATTTATTTGCTTTTGCATTTATGTTGTTTGGTATATTTAAGGTACAAATAATTTCTTCATTTCTGTTTTTTTTTTTCTCTAAAAAGGTTTCAAATTCTTTTTTATCATTGAATGTCCACATTTTTTTTTTTTTGTATGGTTAAGTTCAGATTTGCACCATAGATGCTGGGCTGTATCCTGTGCTCCAGTGCTCTTAGAAACACATTATTCCATTCCCTCCTCCTTTTTCTAGGGGGTGTGGGATTGTCTTGCATTATTCAAATGTCTTTTCCTCTGTATTTGAAGGTTTTTTTCCTGATGGCTCATAAAACTTGTTTCTGAATTAGATTGTTAAATTTAACTACTATGTGTCTTGGAGTTTGAAGCCTTGGATTTTTTTTTTTCTTCTGGAGGCAATCTGTGAATTCTTTCAGTTGGGATTTAATTGTCTATGTTCAGAAGTTCTAGGCAATTCTCTTCTATTATTTTCTTCATTATAGTATTAAAACTTTTTGTCCTGTCTTATTTTTCTGGGAGACTAACAATCTTTAAGCTGTTTCTACATATTCTGTCTTCAAGAGTAATATGTTTTATTTGCATAGCAAACATGTTTTCTTTTAATATCCTTGTTTGCTTCTCTTTTAGTTTTTTTCACTTTTGTGTATTTGCATTTCCCATCTATTGTTCTCTGTTTTGTTCCTTTGGTGAGGCTTGCCATTACTGTTTCAAGCTTTTCTCTTTTGCTCATTACTTTTGCTGTGCAGGACATAAATTTTGCTTTCATAATCCTTTTTTCTCTTTTAAATCACTTAGGAACAGCATTTTGTGGTTCCATGTTCTCAACTTGCACAGAATCCTCTGTTACACCAAATGTTGGGTAATTTTCCTTTGTTTTGAAATATTTATTCATCGATGTATGAACTCATTTACTAGATCTAGAAGCCATATTTCCTTCTGTTGTTACTGTTTTTCCTGATGATTTATTTGTTTATATTTAAAGTCTTTGAAATTTCTTCTTCCTGGAATCTTTCATACTTCAGTCATATCTCCCTTCCCCCCCACCCCATTGTTTTCCTTATTGTTTATTTCTGACTCCATCTGAATATAATAGTAGTTTCATTGGGGTTAGATATCAAAGTATTTCAGCATCCTCCCATACTGGGAAATTCACAGATCACTAATCTAGATTTTTGCTCTAACCTACTTTTGGGTGATCAGAACTGGCTCCATCTGGAAGCTGTGCTCTTCCCTCAGTTTCGATGGGGTGCTGCAGGGTTCCCATATGCACAATATCCTGTCCTGATCACCTGTCCAATTCCTTCTGTTCTTTAGTTCTTTCATCTGGTACTGACAGTTCAGAGCTTTGCAGAATTGGTATATTTGGGTTGCAACTCCCAGTAGGCTTTTGCTTCTGAAGGCTTTGGCCAAACTGGCTGTCAAAGCCTAAGAAAACTTCCATAGCCTGTAGCTGGAGTCTCTATGGTGTTAGAAAGTTGGAGGGGAACCATGGTGTAGGGGTGGGTTTTGATGTAAGCCTGTGTCATGTGTACTTGGGTAACCTTACTGCTGGTAGCATAGTAGGTAGAAGAGGGATATTTAGTAAACTCTGGGTCAGTGAGCATCATGACGTTCCTGGGTTTTTTTAACCTTCTTTTGGATTCTTGTGTCCCAAACCACAAAAAGCCAGTTGAAATTGATTTATCTTTGGCACATCATTTCTGTTTTGGGGAGGTTTGAAAGGTTGTCAGTTTGGAGAAAATTTCTAGTCTGCATCTTGTTGCTCATGAGACCAAGGAACCAGGAGATATATTTTACTTTTTAAAAACTTTTATTTATTTATTTTGGAGGGGGAAGGCAAGGCAATTGGGGTTAACTGACTTGTCCAAGGATACATAGGTAAAGTGTCAAATGTCTGAGGCTAGATTAGAACTCAGGTCCTCCTGACTCCAGGGCTGGTGCTCTATTCACTGCACCAACTGGCTGCTCCCAAGAGATGTATTTTTAACCAAACAAGGGATAGAGACAATTACAAAAGATAAAACAGATAACTTTGATTACAACAAACTGATAAGTTTCTGGACAAACAAAATTAACCACACCAGAGTTAAGAAAAGTAGTTCAATGGGGAAAAAAATCTTGGTATCAAATTTATTTGATAAGGGTTTGGCATCTAAAATGTAGAAACAATTACATATATACATATACAAACATGTGTATTATATACTATCATTATAAGTGTATATATTATACATTATTATATATAACAGGGGCAATTTGGTGGCACAGTGGATAGAATGCTGGCCATGAAGTCAGGAAGACTCATTTTACTGAATTCAAGTTCAGCCTCAAACACTTACTAGCTATGTGACCCTGGGCAAATCACTTAACCCTGTTTGCCTCAGTTCCTCATCTGTAAAATGAGTTAGAGGAAGTTGCAACCACTCTGGTGTCTTTGCTAACAAAACTTCAAATGGGGTCACAAAGACTTGGACATGACTGAAATGATTGAATAACAAATTACATATGTAGCTGAGATAGATATATACATACATACACCTAAAGCCATCCCACAATAGATAAATTGTCAAAGCATATGAACAAACAATTCTTAAAAGAATAAGTGAAAACTATTAATAATCACAGGAAAGAATGCTCCATATCACTAATAATAAGGGAAATGAAAATGCAAAACAATTCTGAAGTTTTATCTCATATCCTCCAAGTTGGCAAAGATGACCAAACTGGAAATAGTCAATATTGGTTGGATTCAGGGAAGATAGGCACACTAGTACAGTTTTGGTAGTGCCATGGATCAGTACAATCACTTTGGAAATCAATTTGAAGATGTGCAAAAAGAATTAACTAAAATATTCATACTTTTTGACCCAGAAATTCCATTACTGGACTTAAACCCCAACAAGGACATTGATAAGAGTAAAGTCTCCAAATATATCAAAATCTCTTTAGCTTCAATTTTTGTTTTAACAAAGACCTGGAAACAAAGTAGCTGTGTATCTTTTGGGGAATGGTTAAACAAATCATGGTGCATGAATGTAATGGAATATTACTTCTTTGTGAAAAATGAAGAATGTGATGAATACAGAGAAACATAGAAGGCTCTATATGATCTAATGCAGAGGTAAGTAAGCAGAGCTAAGAAAACAACAAAGAACTAAGAAAACAATATTCACAATGACTACAACAATGTAAATGGAAAGAGCAGCTATATACACAAATAAAAAAAGTTGCAAAATTACAGAGAACAAGCATGGCTTGAAAGAAGAGATAGGAAAAAACTTCCCCACTTCATCTCTTTGCAGAGGTGAGAGATACACAGGTACTGTACATGGGACATATTTTCAGACTTTTTCAAGGTATTCTTCCCCTCTCTCTCTCTTTTTTTTTTGGTCTTAAAAATGCTATTTGTTATATGAGATAGTTCTCTGGGAAGGAAAGGGAGAAGAATACTGGAGAAAACTAGATTGATGTAAAAACCCAAAATATATCAATAAAGACTTATTTTTAAAAGTATGTATATGTGAAGAACTCTAACTAGTTAAAAGAAGGTTCTTCTTAGAAAGCTTACATATGAATGATTTTGGGTGGTAGCAATCAGTCAATAAACAATTAAATACCTACCATTGTATAAAATAAAAACAAAAACACCTGTGCTAAGGAACGCCAAAAGCAACAATGCCCCTGCCTACAGAAGTTTATAATTTGGTAGCAGAGATAAGAATTCTACACAAATAAGTATAATGTAAAATAGAATAGGTTGGTGATTTTTTTTTTTTGTGGACCTCTCTTTACAAATGCATATTGGCATCTGCTCTGTGGGCATTGAGAGGCTAAATGACTTGTGCAGTTACTCCCCTAAGGTGAATTGAGGATAGTAAGGACAGGACCCCAGTGTAGTTCTTCCTGTTGCCCAACCTGACTCTACATAACCTACATAACATTGCCTCCAGATAAGTGATTATGCCACCTATTAGATGTTATGAACAATCTGGAGAATGAGAGTGAGTGCAGTTCTGATTGGGGATATCAGGAACCATTTCATGGAAGAGATGGTATTTGAGCTAAAGAAAGGATAGGATATTGGGGGAGTGGAGAAGAGATCTGAGATGGACAAATAATTGTGAGCCAAGCGACAGAGGCAGGAAAGAGTGGGATGAGTTCAGTTAGTTGGGTCTAGCCTAGTTTGGCTGGAGATGAGAGTGAATAGAAATGAGTAGTGTGAGACAAATATGGATAAGTAGGGAGGTGCCAGATTATGGAGATGCTTGAAAGTAAGTCTGAGGAACTTGAACAGTATTTGGGAAGTCACCGGGGATTTTGAGAAGTGTATGATGTGATCAGAGCTGTGTATGGGGAATATTACATGGTAAACAAAGTAATGATGTGATCAGAGCTGTGAATGAGGAATATTATTTGGTAAATAAAAGATTTGGAGGTGATGGACTGTCTTCAGAGTCAAGAAGACCTGGGTTCAAGTCCCAGCACTGAGGTACTGAATGACCCTGGGTAGGTCACTTAACTTCTTTTTGCCTCCATGTATTTCTCTAAGGCTGGCATCTACAGGACAGCTGCTGATCTAAATCATTAGATGGTCATTTCATCAAAAGGAGCTCCTGTTATGGGAATGGGAATCTGAAGATCTTCCCTGCCCCTTGGTCCTTTGATAGGCTTAAGTGACTCTGAGAACTTTTCTTGATTTGAAAATATACTCTGCCCCCTAACAGGCTGAATGTGGTCACATGGAGCCTGTGGTGGGAGGCTTGTTTTTCAGGAATGCCTACACCTTGATGCTGTGTGATTGGGCAATGGGTCAAGAGGGTTGTTATATTCCTGAGCCAGGAGAAGGCTATATATACCCTGATGTGAGGTTTTGCTTTGGGGCTTACTTTGGGAAGAGTTGTGTGATTTGGCCAGATGAGACTCTGGGCAGCCATTGATCCCCCCTAGCTTTGAAAACCAAGATCTTGGTGCTTCCCTCTCTGGTAACTAGCTAGGTATGGATGTAATGGTCAGACAGCTGGAAGCCCTGTCTGTTAAATTATGTTATTTTTTGTTGTAACTTCTGTTTGTATACTCTGAAGTTCAGGGTGTTGACTTTTTCCCCTCAACTAGGTAAATGATATATTTTTGATTGATTAAAGTAAGATTGTTGACCCATTTTGAGTTGCTTTCCTCTAGAAAAGCAGATCTAAAAACCTGTGCTAGCAGCTGTCCTGGGTATACTAGGGTGCTTGCTGCTACAGCTCCCTATACTAATGAGATCATAGGTCTAGATCAAAGTATTTTGAAATTTATTTATCTGTGCAAATATGTTCTCCTTAGGAGAATGTCAGCTTCTTGAGAGCAGGGCTATTATATTTTTGTTTTTGTATCTGAAGTTCCCAGAACGTGGCAGACATTTAATCCATTTGTGTCAAATTGAATTAAATGATAAATGATTAGTTTTTTTGGGGGGAAAAATCAGTCCAGCTTTATTTCCTTGTTTTGTAAAGAATGGAAATAGAAGCACTGAAGTGTCCCCTGAATGAATTCTTATAAAGCATGTGCCGTGCCAGGAGCTCTTAGATATTCTACAGACCTAATCTTGCCAAGCTTCCAGTTTCATAGGCCAAAGAATTTAAAATAAAAATTGCAGACACTTTGATCAAACCCATAATTCAGCGCCTATTTGAATGAAAACTCTGCATCTATGCATCACTTTTGGTATTTGAAGAGCACTTGTCTTCTGGCAAACTCTCAGTACTATGGTTTAACCTTGTAAATCTTCCCCACAGCCAGATGGAATGGGCAAAGGGCTTGAGGCATCTCATATTTTAAAATACAGATATAGAGAGTAAGCAAGCACCAAAGGACTGGGAGATGATGGATTTCAGAGTGCATGTAGGGGTAAGATATATGGAGAAATATGGGTTTGGGGCAGGGCAAGGACTGGAATTAGGGTCACCCAGAAGCATAGACTTCCATTTCACAGTATTCTCTAGTAGATGTCCTATTTTAATTCATTAATTCTTATTTAGGTTCTCTGAGTGTAATTTCCTGAGATGGCTAAAATTGAATGCTTGAATATTGTAGGCGCTGAAGAAATAGAATATGATAAGCCAGGGAGCAAAGTGGGGACCCACAATTTACCTAATAAACCTGTGACTAGTGAGGCTGACAGTAGTGTGCCCCCTAAATAAAATTCCAACATCCTTCTATAACCTTCTGGCATTTTAGCTTCTTCATTTGAAAGCTACAAATATCTGTGCCACTTAGATTCTTGGATAAGTTGCCGATATTTGAGATGCAGCATTTATAAAATGCAATATATTTGCCACCAAATGGCAATCTAGTGAGACATTCTTCTCATAATTAATCAGTTCTGTCTGAATGGAGAAAACTACTGTATAGCTAGCTCCGAATCTTTACTTTTTTTTCTTCTCTGAAGTTGACCTCATCCAACTATAGCTCATTAAAGTTTATTAATCTCAAAGCACTTCTTTTCCCCTCCTTCTTTTGATTTTATGGTATTAGGTGTGATATTTTAAAGGTGCTTCCAGATGGTTTTGGCTTCTTTTTTCAAACCTTCTAGCCATTCTCCACATTTCGCAATGTCATAATGGTAAAGGTGGTTAAGTGTGTTTGCCAGCTGGTTTTGCTGCCACACATGTGCATTGGCTTTGGGCACTCACTGTCTCAATTATCCAAGTACATATGATCTCAACATATGTAGAGTAGTTTTCTTTTTTCCTCTTATAGATTCAGGCCAAGTTTACTTAATAGATTTCATCATCTACTTTGGAGTGCTTTATTATTGGGGAGGATAAAGGACAAGCAAGCAATTTTTAATGAGAGAATGCTGCTTTCAGGGTGTGCCTACCTGGGGATCGATGAATGAAATGCTTTAGTCAAAACCTCTATTTGATCCCTATCTTTAAAAATGGCAAGACACTCACACAACCCCAAATGTTTTTAGGGCACATAAAATAAGCTGACCCTTCGATTCAGTCATTCCACTTTCCTTACCCTCACATAGTTCTGGTGTCTGGGAGTCCTTGAACTCATAGATGCTTCATTTACTCAGCTATCAGTTTCCTATGGGGTGCTAGTGGGTTCTTCAAGTCACTTGCATGGATCATGACTTACTCAAAATATTGTGGTTAATTAGGTAGGAAACAGATTCCAGGCCAGTGTAAGGAAGAAAATGAGAAAGGTTTGGCAGCCTTAACATGGCAGAATCACCCATTTTTGTTGAAAAAATAAAATGGAGTCAATGGATTTAATCATGATTGCTGAATCCCTGCTTCCACTTTTAAAATGCTGTATTGGTTATATACACATGGTCTTACTAAAGTGCAGGAGCTAGGATGGTTCAACTATTTATCTGACTTTGTCTTCTTAAGTTTTATAGTTTTTTTGATAATAAAAATACATTATCATGTAAATATTATTTGATTTTCCATCAATTTTTTCTCTTACCAGCTCCAGTTACGGTATCAAAGCTCATGGGTTAGTGTAGTAGGCTTTCTTACCCACAGCTTTTCACTACCTTATGATGTAATTCTCTTCATAATCAGACACCCTCCTCCACAGTGTCTTGAAAATGAATTTTGTATTTTAAATTCCTATTGACCTAGGCTGCCATTTTTCCTCTCTTGTCAAGGAGATAACCTATTTCCTGGTTAAGGCAGTTTAGAAAGTCTTTTGATCTCCTTGTGGTGACTAATAGAAAAGTAATCTGAGTGTTTTTACTCCAACTTGATTTGGAGAAAACAAATTATAAAGTATTCAGAGGGAAGATGGGTAGGTTCCTATAGTCTAGGAGTGTCATAAAGGAAGTCAACTGAAGGAAGGATAAGAGGTGCTTAAAAATGAAATTGTGAAGGCACATAATAAAAAAAAATTCTAGTTGTAGAAGAAAAATGAATTTGTTTGAAGAAACCAATGTATATGTATAGGTAACTTATCAACCAACATAGATTTTAAAAATAAATGTGCAGAAGATGGAAATAAGGAAAAGCAATAAAAATTTATATATATATGTATATATATACACATACATATGTGTGTATATATATGTATATGTGAGAAAGTATGTATGAGAAAGAACATATGTATATATGATGCTCCATCTCTTATCTCTGTGGGCTTTCACTGGCCATGTCCTTTACCTGGGATGCTCTTTCCCCTCACCTTCACCTCTTAGGGTTCCTGGTTTTCTTCAGGACTAGGTTCAAGGGTCCCTTTCTTTAGGAGTCCTTTCTCAGTCCCTCTCCATCTTTCCAGTCCTTGAAAATTCCTATGTAAGGTAACCTCACATGTACTCTGACTGTAGTTCATATAAGTCTTACATGTTGTCTCTTCCATTAGAATAGAAGTTCCTGGAGGGTATGTACTGTCTTTGCCTTTCTTTATATCTCTAGAATTCATTGAAGGGTCTGGAACATAGGAAGCACTTAGTGCTATTTGATTCACTGAGCTAGCACAACTTCTGCACAAGGTCATGCCAGACTAACCTTATTCTCCCCCCGCCTTTTTTTTCTTCACAAAATCAGTAGATTAACTAGTAAATTGGGGCAATGCTGTAGTGATAATTTGCCTAGATTTTAGCAAAGCTTTTGATCAGGTATCACATGTGGTTCTTGAGGAAAAGATGGAAGAAGGTGCAGTATATGAGAATATAGTCAGATAGCTTCAGAACTAATTCAATGACTAGACTAGAAAAGTCATTCTTAATGGTTCTGTTAAATAATTGTTATTAGCATTTTTATCAATGGCTTAGATAAAAGCATAGATGGCATGGTCATCAAATTTATAGATGATACAAAA
The DNA here is from genome assembly GCA_011680675.1 of Gymnobelideus leadbeateri. NCBI lineage: Eukaryota > Metazoa > Chordata > Mammalia > Diprotodontia > Petauridae > Gymnobelideus > Gymnobelideus leadbeateri. The sequence goes on along the minus strand of WOXC01004676.1, from coordinate 647,652 downwards.
CAAGAATGGATAGCTAACACACTGAACAGGAAATGTCTCATATCCATCATCATTGTTGTTCAGTTGTTGTTCAGACTCTGTGTGTTCCTGTGTATCATACTGTCCATGGGGTTTTCTTGGCAAAGATGCTAGAGTGGTTTGCCATTTCCTTCTCCTGTTGATTAAAGCAAACAGGGGTTAAGTGACTTGGCCAGGGTCACACAGTTTGTAAGTGTCTGAGTAAGTGTTCTAGCTCTCTGTCTGCTGAGCCATCTGACTGCCTCTGTACCCATTATCTGGCTCCAAATATTCACTGATTCCTCTTTGTGTCATATTTACTTCCTTTAAAGTCCTGGTCCGGGTTAGGATTCCCCTGCTCCTTTCTTTGCATAGCATGATTATGTGGTAGAAGAGATTCTTGTTCATGTTTGGGTGAGCTGTCCCCCATGCCTAGGATGGTCTTCCTCCTAGTCTTCTTTGCTTCCTTCAAGTTTTAGCTAAAATTTTGCTTCTTCAAGAAGCCTTCCTTAGCCCTCCTTAATTTTAGTGTCTTTCCTCTGGGACTATCCCCAATTTATCCTGTATCTTTTTGTACTTAGCTATTTTCATGTTTTCTCTCCCATTAGACTAAGCTATTTGAGAACAGGGTCTATCCTTTTCCTTTCTTTATAACTATAGGACTTAGCTCGGTGCCTAGCATTCACTAAGGTACTTAATGAAAGCTTAATGACTGACTGACTAGCTGGCTTCTGAAGTTTGTTAAGACCTTGAGATTCTTGTGATTTATGTTCTTTTTCCTCTTTGAATATATCTTTTCACTGTTTCCCTTTTGAGAGTATAGAGATGTTCCTGGAATATTTTTACCTCTTTTCTTAGTAAGAAGATTAACCTTTATACTTCATGCATTTATAGCTACTACTAGTCCTAGGCAGAACACAAATACTGTATCCTCTCTTCTAGTCATCACAAAATTCTTGTCTTCCATACTTTCTTGGAGCATGATTCTCAGTCTTCCATTATTTCTATTTGTAATTCTCATGGTGAAACTAACTGCTCACTGTGCTGGAGGTTCAGCTACTGAGAAATGCTGAGTAAGACCCTGTCTATTTATATCGGCTCTCTCACTTTATTTCTCATGACTTGCTACCTTTTTCTAGATCCTTTCATGGGAGTATATTCTGATGACCGAAATGTATACACATTCCTCTCTTTGTATGGGTATAATTGAGACAGATGTTTATATTTGCTTAGTCTAGTGATAAAAGCATAGAGATGAATGTGACTAGAAAGAATAAAAGTTGCATTGGTAAATGTAGATAAGTTTGGAGGGACAAGTAAAATTTCTCTACTTTAATAATCTTAAAAAAACAACAATAGTGAATTTGACAGGTGAATACTATCTGCAATGCCATTCATGTGATCATTTCAGATGACATAAAGTAACTAAGCAAAAAGCTTTCCTCCCTAAGTACTGTGAACTGGGAATAGGACCTAGTGGGGGAAGAGAAATAAAAGTAATGGAAAATGAGGGACTTTTTTCCTCCAGGGCATAAAACTTCATTCTTCCCTTAGACTGTTTCTTTTCTCATTTTCCTAGGTTATATTTTTATTTAATCCAAACTTTTCTACTGAGTCATGCTGACTTATGTGGGGATATGGGGTATTGCTAGGTAGAATCTAAGAACCAAACACATGCCCTCTTCTGAAAAATCTGTTTCTGGTCACCTGCTTCAGTAATTTGCATCTTGATTTACATGTCCTTTATAAAGACTGTTTTCTCTTTTTGGAAATATCAGTGAACTCAAAGTCTTTTTTGTTTTGGTCTTGAAACACATTTCCCCTACAAGATAAAAGAATATTATCTTGTAATGCTTATCTTATCACATTCTTCTGTTTAATTTTTCTGATCCTCTACTAAATTTTAGTATATTATAGTTAATCTATTAAAATGAGGAAGAGCAGTGAGGTATAGTGGAAAGAGGGATAGACTCAAGAGTTGGAAAACCTAGTTTAGAGTATATGTATATATGTGTGTATGTATGTATATATACTGCCACCAATTAGCTGTCTGATTTTGAGAAAGTCACTTTACTCTCTGACCCATCTGAAAATCAAGAGATTGGGCTAGATGATCTTGGGCTAAAATCCTTACTCTTTTGCTTCTATCCAATATTCTCTGGATACAGTAAAATCTGAGACTGTAAGTATTGGAGACATATTTTCCTTTATCTGAATGAGGACTTATATTAGTATGGATTTTTCTTCTAGTTCTAATTCCAGAAGTAAAAAATTCTCTATCAATAGATATACTGTATTTCCTGAGCATGTTTTGTTGTTGTTGTTGTTGGGGATGGGTGGAGATAAAGTTCATTTTCATGTTACCAGCAATAGAGGCCATTAGAGAAACATAAGTATTTAAGATTTCATGGAGACTTCCAACAATTTATTTTGAAGGTTTTCTTTTGCAGGATTAATGACACATTTATCAGAGCTAAGCATTCCGACTTACGGAAAAAAAAAAATCTTAAAGAGCACCACCTGGTGGTTCCCAGGGGATGCTACCTCTCTGCCTCAAAGGACTAATTGAATGCTATCTAGGCTTGGGTAAAGATTCTTTCCTTACAAATGCTTGGGATGACAATGGCAAAACTGTCATAACAAAAACATTGGTGAAAACATGATAAAATCTTCTTAACTCTCTCTTTCTTTTAAAGGTTTGTAGAAAAAAAAGAGAATGCCTTTATGTTTCAATTATCTGCTATAGTAGAGAGATTTCTAGACTGGGTGTCACATGACTTGGGTTCAAATCCCAGCTCCACTGCTTACAAGTAGTGTGCCCTTGGGCAAGTAGTTTCATTACTATGGACTTCATGTTTCTGATCTGTACAAAGGGGGGAGGGAGAAGGCTGAGATGATCACTAAGTACCCTTCAAGTATGACCTCTTGTAAGGACAAATGATCAACTAATTTTAATCAGGAGTCTGTGTCTGCTCGGATAATTGAGATAATTTTAAAAAATAGTTAATTTTTTTTTTACAAAGTTAAGAGATCTAGTGAGAATTAATCATGGAATATGATATGAAGATATATTTATTTTAAACCATATTTCTATCCAGTTTTCCCAGTGATATTTAATAAAAATTAATCTTTTTACACATTTTTATCATCCTTTTAAAACATTAACTTTTTGTACATATTTAGTTCTAGCTATATTTTCCTGCTGGCTTCTCTGCTTCTTTTCATTTCATTTTTTTTTTTTTTGGTGGTGGTAGGGAGGCAAAGAAGGCCAATTACCAGTAATTTTAATAAATAAATACTACTTTAAAATATGCTTCATGGTCTATCAGGACAAGTTTATTTTCCCTGCTTTCAAATTAATCCTTAGTATTTGTTTTTCCACACAAATTGTGTGTTGAATGGTAAAATTATGACTCTATTAAGGTTAACTCATTAGCATTTTGGTTGGCATTGCATTAAATCTCTGATTTAGAGATTCATCAAATCTCTAATTTAGAGATCATTGACTTTTTTATTATATTCATGTAGGTCATCCATGAATATTGAATTTCTAATGATTTAAATGAGTTTATCAATGCACATTTATAGTTCTTTATGGAGATAACACATGCACATAAATAAGTTAATAGATATCAATACTTTTATAGTAATGAATGGATTTTAAAATGTTTCCTGATTTTTCTTGGTAGACAATAAAAATCCAAATGATTTTTGTGTGTTTATTTTGTATTATGAAATCTTGCTGAACTAATTGATTGTCTTAGCATTTTTTTTTTGATACTGTAGATTTTTAGGCAGTCATCTGTAGATGGCGATGTTTTGACTCATTTCTTATATTAATCTTCTAATTTATCTTTCTTGTCATAATATAATTAATAGTACTCACAAGTGTCAAGAGAGGGCAGCCTTGTTTTGAATCTGTTTTAGTGGAAATGCATTTAATGTTTCTCCATTGCAAATACTATTGGCATGGGGGTTCAGATAAATATTTATTATATTGATGAAAGTAATGAGATTTTTTTTACTACTACTTGATATGATGATATGCATATAAATAAACATTTTCTTAATAATGCATTTTATTATTTTTTGTTGTTGAATGCTTCTTATATTCCTGACATCAATCCTATTTGTTCTTGAATGATTTTAAAAATCTTACAGCTCACTAAAATTTTATTTGTATATTTGCATCTATATCAACTAATGAAATTGGTCTATGGTTTTGTTTTTGAGTGTTGTATTTACCAGGTTTTAGAGTTAAAACCATGTATATATATGTGTGTGTAGAGTTAAAACCATTTATGAAATAAAAAGAATTGGGAGCATGACATTATTTTTCCTTTCATACAAAACAATTTGAGGATATGTGTCTATGTCTCTGTGTGTGTGTGTGTGTGTATGTGTGTGTATGTATACACACAGATTTTATATGTATGTGCAAAAACATATATGTTTTGTTTATTTATAACTCCCAAATCCATGTATCTATACTCACACATTGGTGGGACTGGTGTTAAATTCATTGCTATCTCATTTTTTCTTCTAAAATCTTTCAATTTAAATGCTTTTTTCTAGTTTTGTAAATATTCATTGCAATTTAATAAACACTTATGAAAAGTCTTTTATGTATAAGGCACATTTAACTATTTGTAATATTTCTTGAAGATATTCTTAATATCTTTTACATTAGCCACGATCTCACCATTTTTCTTTAAAATAGAAACAGCCAGGTGGTGCAATGGATAGAGTATTGGCCATCAAGTCTGGAAAGCTGAATTAAAATCTTGTCTCAGACATTATTAGCTGTATGACTATGGGCAAGTCACTTAGCCTCTGTCTGCCTCAGTTTTCTCAACTGTAAAATGAGGATAACGATAGCAACTACCTCCCAGTGTTGTTGTGAGAATCCAATGAGATGGTATTTGTAAAGTGCTTGGTAAATAATAAGTAATTAATAAGTCTTTTTAAAACATTTGGCAAGTTATGATTTTTCACCTTTTAAAAATATTTGTCAGTGGTTTGTTGGTTTTATTGACATTTTAGAAAATTCAGTCCTTGTTCTTAATAAAATTACTTCATTTTTAATTCTCTTTTTTTCCTGTTATTTTAATCTTTACTTTCTGCTTTTGATTCTTAATTTGTCTTACTTTTTGTTTTCTTTAGATGTAAAAAATTCTTATACCCCCTTTTCCTCTCTTGCTAATGTGAAGATTAAATATTTTAAATTTCCCCATAATAACTCTTTTGGTTGTATTCATAGATACTGATATATGGAATTAATGTTCTCATTATATTTAAAATATTCCTTTGCAATGCTTATTTTTTCCTTTCTAACTAAATTATTGAACATTTTTTTTTATCCCTGTGGTCTTATAGCTTTTATTCCTGTTCTCATTTATTTCTTACTTTGCAATGTTGCCTTCTAAAAAACAATATGTATTTCTACCTTTTTGAATTCATTCAGGATTTTCCCAAGAATATGATAAATTTTATGAGTTTTCTGAGCGCTTGAAAAACTGTGTATTCTTTCATTTTTTCTATTTAGTTAGTTCTTTCCATATACTTATTACTTCCAGCTTATTTCTTTGCTAATCAGGTCTTGGAATTAGGAAGGAAGAACACATTCAATTTCTATCTCTAACACACATTCGATTTATCACTTCTTAGTGTTCCAGATAACTTTTTAACAATAAATTAATGGACAAGTTGATTACCTACATTGGTAGAAAGAGTTTTCAGAACAATAAAATCAGAGGTCCTACACACTCAGAAAAACGGAAGAAACATAGTTTTTATCCTGAATTTGTCATAGTCTGATAAGGGAATATTAAAGTCCTTTACTATTAGTAATGGTCATTTTCCAGTGACATCTTCTTCAACCCTGGGAGAACACTTGTCAAGAAGGTGGTCTTTTCTCTCCTCCTCACCTGTTCGAAGGCAATATATAGCACGGGCATGTATTACTTTCTTCTTTTGCTCTTCTTTTTCTCCTTATTTGAGTCAGCCCATCAATAAATAGACATTATGTGCCTTCTATATGGTGAACACTATGCCAGGAGCTGGGGATTCAAAGACATAACAATCCTTGTACTTAGGAAGAGTCTATTTCATTGGGAAAACATGTGCATATAAAAGTAGGCACAAAGTATATCCAAAGTAAAGCCTTCATGTAGGAGGAGTTAATTTATTTGAGCTTTAAAGGAAACTAGTTTCTAAGAGGTGATGGTGGGGAGGGAATGAATTCTAGGTGTAATCCAAGTCCAAAAGCCCACTACTGTGGGGTTCTCTCCTCACTGGTAGAATTCAATGCTCCTTGCCTAGATGATCATTCGATCAATCAATAAACATTTATTAAGACTGTGCCAGGCACTGTGTTAAGTGCTGGGAATGCAAAGAGTCAAAAGATAGTCCCTGACCTCAGGCAACTCACAAACTAATGGGGCAGATGACAAGCCATATAGGATAAATGGGAAATAGTAACAGAGGGAAGGCCCTGGAATTAAGCATGAGGGGCAGAGTGGAGCTGGCAAGACCAGGAGAGAGGAGATTTAGTCTCTCCAATCTCTCCCTCTCAAAGGGGGAGTCTCTTCAGTCTCTGATGTCCAGCTTTGAGAGAGAAGATCCATGATGTCAACCTCTTCCCTTCACATCAATGAAGGGAGAAAAAGAATCTGAGAAGAAGCTAATGTATAAAACTGGAATCATGCCCTTATTGCCAGCTTTCTACACCATAGACTTTGGGAAATTTCTCTTTGGCTGAGATCTGGGTCTCTGTCTTTTGGTTGAGCTGAATTACCCTACTCTCAGTGGTAGAGTCCCTCATTCTGTATTATCTAGGGTATATGTGTGTGTCTACACAATGTGTACACAAACATACATGTTTATATATGTGTATACATATGTATATGTATGTATACTCCTATTTTTACTTTCTTTGATTTTTACATTGCCATCAATTTGGATAAATGGGGTTCTTTGCTATTTAATTTTCTGTTCATTGTGGAATTGTCATTTGGTGGTATAGAAGTCAAGTCTTGGATAGAAAGCTTGAGGACCTCCCTTTTCCATTAAATAATAGTAATGAGGAGTTTAGTTGTTTGAATCTAAAAATTATATCCCCTAGACTAATAACATTTAAGGGAGCAGATAGCTATAATTCTAGCCTGGTACCCCTCTCTCTGAGAAAGGAAGAGGGTCGGAATTAAAATCTCTCATGGAGAAGGTTGGGGAGAAGAAATGCTAGAGATGTAGCTATTTCTGCATCCCTGTGAACCACATATGACACTCCCATGCTGTATGTGGGGGATGGTCATGCTACATAGACATGGCAAATAGCCTGTGCCAAGGAGCCTAAGATAGAATATCATTTGTGAAGGATAGTATATAGGTCAGTTTTCCTGAAGCAGAAACTGTGTGAAGAAAAATAATTGCATAAAAAGTCTAGAAAGGTAGTCTGGAACCAGAGAATGAAGGGTTTTAAATACCAAGCAGAGGAGTTTGAATATTTTATCCTGGAGGCAATAAAGAATGACTAGAGTTTCTTGATAAGGGGAATAACCTAGTCAGATCTGTGCTTTTAAAATATCATTAACTGTGTGAAGTATGAATTGAAGTAGTACCTAGAATTATGGGCAGAGGTGAGTGAGTTCCTCTTGAAAAAATTTTTAAAGGTGCTTTGTCCATCTGTCTCTCTTGAGCTAATTGCCTGCTTTCTGAAATCCTGATTTTTTAACAATATGGCAACCATTCTAATAAATAGTTTTCCCCAGGGAGCAATCTTGGTGTGGACATTGTTTAATATTTTTATAAGGATTTTTTTTCTGCTTACTGGAAATGAGTATTTCTTTTTTTCATAAAATTAAAGTTATATGTAGCCCTTTTACCCCAGATGGCACCAGAGGCAAAGAAGGAAGCCATTGCTCCCCCCTGCCCAAGACAGAAGTCAAGTCCAAGACCTTGAAGGTCAAGAAGGTGGCGTTGAATAGTGTTCATAGCCACAAAAAGAAGAAGATCTGAACAACTCCTACCTTCCGGCAACCCACTAAGAGTTTGAAGGCAGCCCAAATGCCCTTGGAAAAGAAAGTGCCCCTCATAGAAACAAGCTTGATCACTATACCATCATTAAGTTTCCTTTGACCACTGAGTCTGCTATGAAGAAGATTGAAGACAAAAGCACCCTAGTCTTCATTGTGGACATCAAGGCCAACAAGCATCAGATCAAGCAGGCCATAAGGAAGCTTTATGACATTGACATTGCTGAGGTCAACACATTGATTCAGCCTGATGGAGAGAAGGCCTATGTCCCACTTGCTCAAGGCTATGATGCTTTAGATGTTGCCAAGAAAATTGGAATCATCTAAACTATGTCCAGCTATCCCACTCCACATGCAATAAAGAGTTTTCTAGCAAAAAAAAAAAAAAAATTAAAGCTGCATCTCCCAATCACCAAGCATTTTTAAAGTGTCCACTATATACCAGGCACTGTGCTGGGAAAAGAAATATAAAGAATGAAACAATCCCTACTCTCAAGGGGATTATAGTCTTATAGAAGAGACAACATATGCATATATACAGCATAAATATATTGAGAATAAATATCAGTAAATAACAAGTGATTAAACACAAGCAGTTTGAGAAGGAGGGAACTGGCAGCTGGTGGGGGGTCAGGAAAAGCCTCATGAGAAGGCACCTTAAGAGGTGTCCACTTCAATTCCTTGATTTTACAAATAAGGAAGCCAAAGTCTATAAAGGTTAAGTAATTTGCCTATAATTGCATAGGTACACAAGCCCTACTGTTTAGACCAGAGATTCTCAAAGTGTATTAGAGATGGCTAGGTTCTCTGAGATCCTTTCATGGGGCCAACAAGGTCAAAACTACTTTTATAATAATACTAAAATGTTTTAATTTCAAGTAAACATCAATAGGTATTATCCGTATAAATAAATATAAATAAAACATAAATTAAAGAAAGATTATTTATATTACAAAGTCTTAGAAGGGGGTATTCCTTAATTTTTCAGAGTATAAATTGGTCCTGAGACCAAAAAAATTGAGAACTGCTGGTTTAGAATCAAATTGGAAATTTTAGTCAAATTTATTTAAGCAGTTGGCACTGTTTAGACTAGAGGTGTCAAACAGGTAGCCCACAATACTCCCAAGTACGGCCTGAACCAAATTAAAATATAATTGGGAAATATTTGACAAAATAAATAAAAATAAAATAAAACATAGATAATAGTACATTTAAAAACTAAGTCAATTTGTTGCCTGCAGGGATCCTTATGTATGATTTTGTGGTTCCTGTTTCTATTTGAGTTTGACACCACTGGTGCAGACCATTCATAAACTTGAAGGAAATGAGTGTGAGATGATTAATCAAAAACAGGATATGAAATTCAATAAAGACAAATACTGGAATGAATTACAAGTGTCGCCTGCTTTAAGAAAACCCCAGATAGGAAAATTCTATTAATTAAAACAGATAAATTAAAGAAAGATTATTTATATTACAAAGCCTTAACTTTACAAAGTATTAATTATAGTCTTTCCTTAAACGGTGAGCTCTTCCCCTCCTGTCTCTACCACTTAGTGTAATTAAATTATGCTTTTCTTTGCAGAATTTCTATTTGTACCAATTTTAAGGAACATATCTATTGTATAAGATATATAGATAGGTTTTATATATGTATATGTGTCTATACATACATAATATATGTGTATGTATATATATGTGTGTGTGTGTGTGTGTGTGTATGTGTGTGTTCCTTAAAACATATTTATTATATAAGGCATGGTTACAGACACATAAAATGAAAGACAAGTAAGAACGTGGCCAAAAAAGAAATGACTTGGGAATAATCATAGACCAGAAGTTTATTCATTCAACATTTATTGAATGTCTACTATATTTAAGGCAGTGTGGTAAGGGGCATGTAAAGAGAAGTAAGAGATATAGCTTTGCTACATGATATAATGAATATATAATAAAAGAAGCAGAGTTGGGGCGGCTAGGTGGCGCAGTGAATAGAGCGCCGGCCCTGGAATCAGAAGGACCTGAGTTCGGAGCCGGCCTCCGACACTTAATCCGCACAAACAAAAACCTAGCCGTGTAACCTTGGGCAAGTTACTTAACCCCAATTGCCCTAAAGGGGCGGCTAGGTGGCGCAGTGAGTAAGAGCGCCGGCCTCGGAGTTTGGATGACCGAGATCAGATCCGGCCTCAGAAAATGAGCACCCACGCATAAATCAAATGACTAGCCGTGTAACCTTGAGCAAGTTACTTAACCCCAATTGCTTTAAAAAAAAAAAAAGAAGCAGAGTCAATATACTATAGTTGTTGCTAAAGAACCTAAGTCCTACAGATACATAGGACTTATAGTTAGAAGGCACCCTGGAGAATAAATCCTGCCATAGTATGTGCTTTGCTTGCTTCCTGATATGATTACTGAATCTGAGTCCAGGAGCAATAATTATTATTTGTGTGGCTTATAAAGGTTTATAAAGTATATTTCATATACTTTATATATTAATATAAAGTCTATTTTACATTCAATCAACATGGATTTGAACCCCTATAGTAATGTAGTGCAGTGGAAAATAATGACTTTGTAGTCAGAGGGCCTTTCAACTTCCAAGATAATGAAACAAATCTATAAAAAGATGGCCTATATTTGAACTTGAATTTTTAAAGAGATTTAAAGAATGTGAGGAAAGTCTAGAGAAGACCCTCAAAATTATTAAAAAGATGAAAAATTCTGTTGGCATTTTTTAGGTAAGAAAAGACAGAGGTGAAAAGAGTTGTTCAAAATATAATTATTTCAAGGAAGACACTGGCTAATTTTTCCTCTTCCAAAATGGACCAGGTGAGGCTAGGAATATAGCAAGAACATGTTTAGTTCATCATAAGGAAGAACTCCAGAAGACTTGAATCAGCTATCAGAGAGAGAGAGTTATTGAACCCCCATGTGCCCATATCTTTAATAAGATTTTAAATCATCATTCTTTTTCAGAGCCATAACTAGGGTGGGCTGACTGGGACTTTGTCCCAGGGCATATGTAATTTAGAGGAGCCTGTAACAGCCCATATACTTCTTCAGTAGCCATTTAATTTAGCTCCTAGTTACTAAGAATAATTACTTCAAATAGGAAGCTTACCATATGGTAGGGCAGTCCCACTCTAGGTGAACTGCACTCCTGGTGAACTCCTCTTTGTCCTGATTCTGCCCTTCTCCCTCCCCTGGTGGGACTCCCCAGAATGTCCCTGGGCATGACCTCTCCCAACTAAATTTTAAAAATTTAAATGCCTGTATGTGTTGCTTTCTCCAGGTGACAATATTGCTAGTTTTAGGTTTTTTAGGTATCTTCTTATCTGTATATCTATCACATGAGATAGTACATATCAAATGCTTTGTAAACCTGAAAGCCTCGTATAGATGTGAGCTCTCCTTATTATAGGGGACCAACCTCTTGATGTTCTTTCCAATGTCTATTCATTTAGATGTCTGAGTCTGTTTTCATCATGGCCACTGTTTTTATTGCTATGGAAATGATGGTGATGTATATCACAAATTCAAATGTTATGACTTTTCTACATGATTCAGGAGGAGGAAAAGATGAGCTGTAAAGGGGCAAAGTCTCACTCTGATCCAAATACCTTTGCTAATGAGCATGTATGTTAACAAAAAAATATGAAAAACATATGAGAAGTCAATTGACCGGGAGCATGGGATGTATGAGTGAGGCTCTTCAACAGATGTGCCCATGGTGAGCTCAGTAGATAAATCTTAGCACCTTCCATTGGAACATTTCTCAAGCCAAAATCTTTTCTCCTGAAAAATCCAACAGCCCCAGTTTTGCTTTTGTGCAGGAGGTGCATTCATAATTGAAAGGAGGAGATGAATTATCCTTTTCCTCCCTATTCTCCTCAGTCCTCCTCAGGTGAAGATCATAGATTCAGAGCAGGAAGGGCCCTTAGAGACTATGGAATCCAAACCCTTCATTTTATAGACAATTGATCCATAGAGATGTTAAAATTGTCTACCTAGGATCACAGCTATAGCAAGTGACTCAGTTGGGATTTTAACTCTTGTCTTGATTCTCAGTCTAGCACCTTATCTAATACAGCACACTGCCTCCTGGATGATATATCAAAGGATGATTTCAGGCCAGGAGAAGCAGTAAACTGTGATGGACTCCAGCTACTTCTGTGACAGGGAAAAGTCTACAATCCTCCGAGAGGAGATGAGCCCATCTCGGACTGCCTCATGGGAGAAAACTCTTTCAGTTGCACTATGACCTACTCTTCTCCATCCTCCTTCCACTTGTTGAGATGTTCCAATAGAGTTAGATCCCTAAATCTTGGGGGCAGATGGTGAAGGGGCTGGGAGAAGGAATTAACCTCTCCATACCCAATTGCTCCAACACAACTTTCAAAATGAACTACCACTGACTCTGGGTTAGAGCAAAGTTGGCTGGTTTCTCTAGGCTTCCCCACCCTCTGGCCTAGTCTTTGAGGATGTCATGGTGAAAGTAAAGGAAACTTTGTTTAGTCTGTGCCACAGCCCTGAACAGGGTCATAAAAACTCCCCAGGCTGTGACTGACCAAACTTGGAACAGATGACCTCCGCCCGTCACTCTTGCACACCTTCCCTGTCACTTAATTTTTTGTATTTTGTCTCTCCTCCACTCTGGTGGCCTGTAAACACACACGTAGGCGCTCACACACCCACTCCTATTAGCCATCTGGAAGGTGCTCCATTGATGTACATTCTAAAAGTTTGCAGGATAAGTATGTAAAATGAGATAGTGGTTGATGCTTTCAACTTTAGGGCCTGGGGATGTACTGGAGTGACCAAAGAAACAAAGCAAGGTGTTCATCAGACAAGATCTGATCTGACATTTAATTTCATATCCTCCCCAGGAAGCAAAGGGCTACACTTTAAAACATTTCTTGATTTATTTTGTTACTGAAAATGTCAGTAACCATTAGGCTATTTAGAGTGTTTGGCTTATAATTTATGTCTTAATTTGTTGTGATTGAAAGTTTCCCCCAAGTAAAAGTCTGACTCTAACTCAGAAATGGCTTTAGAAATTATTTTTCAAATTTGCACCCAAAAAAAAAGTTTTCTGCTGAGCTGAGAACTTGACTAGAAAGCCAAGATCCCGCTTGGAGCAGGTTTTTATGGCTGAGTTATAAACTCTGAAAATAGGGCTTTATAATGGAAACGTTGACAGACTCCCTACTCTAACAGGGCTAGCGGATGCCCGCTGTAATGTACTGTGTAATTTATAGGAGTCACCTGTTAAGCCATCTGGGAAAGAAAATTTCCCTTCTTTTAAAATGGTAATAACTTGATTAACCTTTTGAACTTCATTATTATTCCAAATGGAGTCCATACACATTGGTCCCTGCTGGGCAGGGGATTGGTATTGACAGATAAAATTGGGGAAATGCTGCAGAGAGGAGTGTACTTCTTACACTGGTGGGGAGCTGAGTTTTCGTGGAGAAAGGCATGGCTTTTGTTTCTACAAGTAGGTGATTTAGATGAATAGGAGTAAAGTAACAGGCTATCTTCCTATGTGAACCAGATTCTTTCTTTGCTCTATCCTAACATACCTTCATGCTTTCTTCTAGGCCTCTTATCTCATGGTATTTCCAGGCAAGATATTGGAAATGAAGATTTGTCTTATTGCTGAGTAAGGATGAAAATTATTATGAAAACTACAATAGACCTGGGATCCCACTGATGTGAAAACTACTCCCTACTGGTACAGATCTCAATTCATTACCCATTGTCATCTTGTTCTATTCTTGTCCAGTCTTCCTGGAAATCCAACATGGGGATTGACTCCAATACAAGGAGGCCTTCCCCTTTATCCCTTGACAGTGGATGCCAGTGGAGCAAGCAGTCTGTCCATTGGTTCTTTCTTGGTCTTGCTACATGAGTGGATACATATATCCATATATCCTGGAAACACACCAGTGTAATCCTTCATTGATAATATGCTACAAGTCTATTTAACATGTGCTTCTCCATTTGTCTTTGGTTGGTCAGTAACTAACTTTTCAGTTACTGTGGTATTCTTTGGCACCAAGATGGTATAGTGGTTAGAGCACTGGGTCTGGAATGAGGGAATACCTGTGTTCCATTCCAACCTCAGATACTTCCCAACTGTATGACTGGGCAAGTCACTTAATGTCTGTCTCAGTTTCCTCAATTATAAAATGGGGATCATAATAGCATCTACTATTACAAAGGTCAACTGATAACATATGTCCAGTGATTAGTACAGTCCCCGGTACATGGTAGGTGCTTAATAAATGCTTATTCCCTTCTCTTCCTGCTCCCATCTCAGCCAAACCATAACAATAGATAGATATTTTTATTAAAAAAAGTAAGACTTCATATCAGGGAGAAGTTCTGGGAAACTTGCTTCTCTTGCTGTTTGGTGATTTGTTAATTTTTTTTCATGCTAGTGATGTAAGAGGTTCTCATTCTAGAGTTCTATTATCTTTCTTCTTTTCTCAGAACATAGAACAGTGCCTATTTTTAATAGGAACTCAGATAAAAAAAATTCTGGAATGAATAAATGAGTGAATGAATGAATTCTTTAATTTATATCATTGTTTGTGTTCCTTTTCAAAAGATTCTTACCATGTCCATTGCACAGTGTCAAGGTTTCTTCCACTCTCTATTAGGCACACTCTGTACCTGTCAAAGTTTCTTCCTCTCTTTATCAGACATACTCTGTACCTGCCTAATATTTTTAAGGCAGTGTGCTAGGCGCTGGGGATATGAGAATGAAAAAAGATACAGTTCCTGTCTTTAAGGAGTGAGTGGTATAATGAAATAATAAGATATGGGGAGAAGGGGAAATTTATTCCCACAGGACTCTGTTTATTGGGAGTATTAACAGGATAGCTAGGTGGGGCAGTGAATAGAGCTCTGGACCTGGAGTCAGAAGATCTGAATTCAAATCCTACTTTAGCTAGACACATTAACTGGGTGAACCTGGGCAAATAATTTCATGCCTCTGTGCCTCAGTTTCCTCATTTATAAAATGGGGATAACAATAGTGCCTACTTCCCAGGGTTCTTATAAGGATAGAAGAAGAACGTCTGTGAAATGTTTTATAAACCTTAAGGCACCAAATGAAAGCCAACTATTAATACTGAACAACTGTACTGTACTTAGGACTCTCTCAAAAAGAGAAGAATCCCTAACTTTCCTCTGTGTCCCTTAAACACATGTGTACTTCATGCCTTAGCAGATGTCTTTCTGATTTTCTGTGGCCAAAATAAATGAATGGTTTACGGCCAACTTGGATGTTGAGCCTCTCAAACTTAGTGGTTGCTTGGAGAACGGGCATGGAATCCATCTCCAGGCCCATAGTGAAAGCCTTTCCAACTTGATAGGATCAGTTGTCCTTCCTTTGTATATCTTTTGAGGAGCCATGGTCCCTTCCACGCTTACGTCAAATCCGGATTTTAGCAGAGAGGGATGAACCATAAACCTCATTTTAGTGATAGTAAGATGAAAGGCTTTTTGGACAATTACTCCCTTGGTGAGTAATTAATTCCTTGCGCAAAAGCATTCCATGGCCCTTTTTGACATTACACATTCCAGTCCTGCTTCCAAAACCTCCCTTTCTTCTATGCCTGTCATGCAATAGTTTCCTCACTTCTGCCTCTTAGAATGTCTGGCTTCCTTTAGGTGCCATCTCCAATGGGAAGCCTTATTGATCTCTTGCTTTTTTTTGTGGGGGGTGCTCTACCCCTCCTCAAATGGTCTTGTATTCACTTATGTAACACTATTAGACTATAGGCTCTCTGAAGGCAGGGATTGTTTTTACTTTTTGTCTTTGCATCCCCAGCTCCTAACACAGCGTCCTGTAAGGCAATGTTATTTTTTAAAATCAGGCCTGTAATCTTATCGGTATAGGGAGCCTCAGAGAGGAAATTCCCTTTATTGATGCAGTTTAACAACTGCTTTGTAATCCATAGTTTCATAGATTTGGCTGGGGACACTGGGAAGTTAAATGATTTGCCCAGGGTCATAGCCATTATGTATGAGATTTGAACACAGATCTTCCTCATTTCCAAGTCAAATATTGATTTATTATGCCATGACTGACTCTTACCTTGTATATACTGTAGTAGGTATTTAATGTATACTTTGTTGAATTTACTTGGCATCATTTGCTTTAAGACCATCATCTTGGATATATACCAAATATTTCTCATCTGTTTTCCCTAACTTCTTTCAAATCTCAGCTCAAGCACCATCTTCTTATACAAGACCTTTCCTGATTTTCCCAATTGTTCAAGCCTCCTCCAAACCCAAAAGATTTTGCATTTTAGATTTACTTACATGTGTACACATTGTTTCCCTCAATAGAATATAAGCTCTTTGAAGGCAGAAATTATTTCATTTTTTATCTTTGTATCCCCCCAGTACTAAGCACAGAGACTGGCATATCATAGGAGCTTATTAAATGCTCATTGATTGACTAATTCCTATTTAACCCAGCCATTTGCTGCTCTTTCTTTCACATGGACCACAGACTTAGATAGACCCTGTGGTCTTTGGTGTTTTGTAGAAATTTTGCTGCTAAGTTGGTTTATAAATTTCTTTAATTAGGAGATTTTATTTATTTATTTAATTTATTTTCCTTTTCTTTCTTTCCCTCTGTATTTTTCTTTTTCCTTTTCTATTTTTTCCCCTTTCTCTCTCTTCATCTTGATTGGGTTTCCCTCTCCCCCTCCCAACAAGATTGTGGCAGTTTCCTTCTTTCCCTCTTGCCTGACTCTTTCTATCTTCTCTATTTTGCCCAGGCTAGAAATAAAGCAGCCATTCATAGATAGGCCTGATCTCAATACTAATCAGCATGGAAGCTTTATCCTGCTCCATTTTTTCAACCTGGGCTAGCTCATTGATTCTTAGATTGGTAACTCCCCCTTCCCCTACCTTGACTAGGGGCTTACCATATTGGAGCCAGACAATGTGGGCACTTGATCAGCTTAATCCTGACTATAGCTCAGAGCTCCTGAACTCAAGCAATCCACCAGTATCAGCCTCCAGCACTGGGGACTATATTGGCTTGTACCACTATGCTTGGCAGGGCATTGTATTTCAAAGCAAATCTTCATGGAAAGGCTTGAGAGTTTATTTCTCTACCTCTCACTGTGCAGAAACAAGCTTGTTAAATGTTGCTTGCCTAGAAGCAGCTTAACAAAGTAGTGGCCTTATTATAGAGCAAGCTATTCCATTAGTAAATTATCACCTGAATTACTTAGAGATCATGGTTGGCTGTTATTGTTTGTCCTTCCTTTCTTGAAGAGGACCATGGTATCAAAAAGGTGATGCCACGTCTTACAAGTGGGTTGGTTTAAGTGAGGGAGGGCTGTGCAAAGTCAACAGCCTCACTTTCTCCTCTAGAGCTATCTGAGTCCAGTGGCAAGGTAGAGATCAGGAAGACTAGAGATGGCATGGCATGCAGTGGGAGACCTTGACCTTTTTAAACTAAGGTCTTTTCCAGGTCTCAATTTGACTAAGGCAATGCCCATTCAGGAATTAAGGCTAGGCAAGAAATGAGGCAAAGAATGGTCCCTTCTACCTAGTAAAAAAAAATCAGTTTAGGAGGTAAGACCCTCAGGGTTTATGGCCAAAAACAATGAAACATAAGGCTAACTAGGTGGGGCTTTGTCTGAGACCTATTTATTGGCCAATCCATGACAGCCAGAGCAAGTTGGGTTTAAGGCATGGTCCTTAAGAAAGAAATCTAGCTCCTAAACCATGCCTTAAACTCAAATCACCAAGGCAAGGCCATCCTGAGCGAAATATTGATCACCTGAAGGGAAACCTCTGCTAAGATCTCTGCATTAAACCAGGGATCCAATTAACAGCAACAAACTTACTATGTGTCAGGCATAGTCGCTGTTATTAGAGATGAAAAGATGAAAATTGTGAGGCAGCACATTGCAGGCCAGGACTGATCAGGATGGTCACTTGTTAGTTTAGGTTCAAGATTGGAATGAAATGAAACATTCATTTAAACATTCATCTAAAAGTTAACAAAAGGAAATTTATTTAGCTTTAACCAGAGAAGGATATTCAATAAAGATGGACATAAAGAGGCATCGACCATATTGATTGTGCTGAACACAGTTCCCCTGCCTCTGATTTGCCAATGGAGGTCTTCTGGTCAAGTTTCACAGAGGAGGTAGAGATCCTTGTGGCTTTTCTGTACTCAGGAGGCCATGAAGCTATGTTAAATTCCCAAAATATTAGTCCTCTGGATAGTTAGTCTCTAGAATGGTCTTTACTTTTTAAGGAAAAGAACTAATCCAACCCACATGGTGATGGGCTCTGTTAATATTCCTTTTGTCATCTTGCCCCTGCCTTTGAAGAGCTCCCAATCTAGTATTGGAGATAAAACAAGCATAATACATGATATCATATGATAAGTGAATAGAAGTACAAATAGTGGTGAGAAAAATCGAGTCTCAATGTGGGGATTAGGAAAAAATAAAGTTTTGTTTTTAAAAAGACAAAACTTTATTTTTTCAATAAGCAAAAATTTGCCTTCTCTCCCTCCTAATTCCTTTCCACCAGCCGTATTGAGAAAGAATGAAAAATAAAAACCTTATTACAAAGATGTATAATTAAGTAAAACCAATTCTTCCATTAACCATTTATTAGGAAACTCTAGATGGAATGATAATAGCCCAATTGCAGGTGGGTATTTATTTAGTTTCAGCAAACCCCATATAGCTTTATTAATTTATTGTAATGGTAGAGGGAAGTAATGATGGAAATGATGATTCTAAAAGGTTAGTAATAATTTATATAAAGTATTTTGCAAACCTTGAAGGATATATAAATAACAGCTGACATTTATATGGTGCTTTAAAGTTTATAAAGCACTTCACATATATTAACTCATTTTATTCTTACTACAACCATGGGAAGTAGGTGCTATTACGATCCCCATTTTGCAGATGAGAAAAATGAGGCACAGGTAGGTTAAGTGACTTGCTCAGGGTCACGCAGCTAGTGTCTAAGGCCGGATTTGAATTCTGGTCTTCTTGACTCCAAATCCTATGTGTTATCTACTTGCAATGCCAAGCAAGAGCAGCTTCCAAGGTTCTGAATACAAGCATAGCAAACTCCATTTATTCAGTGACAGATTAAGGCAAGACATTCACAGAAAATCAAAATACAGCATTCACCATGTGTAACTCAATCATTTAGTAAGTCCTCAATTTAATCACAAAGAACAAAGGTCAAAGTACTCCACCCCTGGGCAGTACATTCATTTAGTCAATCACAAAGTCTTCTCTCTACTCAACTGGAGGTTAGTTTCCAATCATAAAGTACATTTATTTGGTCAGTGGAAAGCATAAAGGCATCCCTAGGTCACAACTAGGTTACAATATCATCACAGCACTCAATACCCAAGGAGAAGTCTTTTCTTCATCTTGACCCAGGCTTGTTCTCAGCAGTTTCTGTTCCTGGGAAGACAAAGCTTAACAAAGACACCATAACATTCATGCACGCTGCTGGCATCCTCTTCAATTCACCTTCTGCCTGTGAAATCAACCTAGGCCCAACAAAGGTCTGAGGCCTCTATCAACAAACGAATCTGACAAAGTAACACCAAAAGAGATAGACAAAATATCAGCACAACAGTCATGCCTCCTCAGTTCTCAGCAGCTCTGGGTGGCAGTTCTTTTTTTTTTTTTTTGGCCTGGACATCTTATGAAACATTTAATTTTAAAAGTGTGATTTTCAGATCCATTCCCTTTCTCCCCTGTCACCCCCTCCCTCTGAGAAGATAAGCAATTCAGTATGTGTTGTACATGTATATCTATGCAAAACATTACCATAGTAGATATATTGTAAAAGACTGCTTATATTTCCCTCCCACCTGTCTCACCTCCCACCTGGTCCATTCCTTACTTTGATCCTGTCCCTCTTTGATAGTGGGTACTTCTAACCTCCCCTCTCCCCAGAATGCCCTCCCCTCCATCATCCCCCCTCTCATCCCCCTTTCCCCTACTCAGGAGAGTGAGTGAGGGTAAGATATTCCATTTAGTATTTATGTGATTCTCTCCTTGAGCCAACTTCAATGAGAATATGCTTTTGCCTTTTTGCCTTCCTGTTCTTCCCCTCCCCTGCAACTACTTCCCTTGCCTCTTCTACATGAGATAGTTTGCCCTACCCTGTCTCTCTCCATCTCCTCTTGCCACTTTCCTCTCTCACCTCTTGACTTCACCCCTTAAGAGTCATCCCCTCCTTGGGGCGGCTAGGTGGCGCAGCGAGTAGAGTGCTGGGCCTGGAGTCAGAAGGACCCGAGCTCGGATCCGGCCCCAGACACCCAACACATGAACAAAAACCCTGGGCAAGTCACCCAACCCCAACTGCCCTCCAAAAAAAAAAAGAATCATCCCTTCCCATCAAATTCAACCTGTGCCCTCTATCCATATATACCTGTGAACATATGCCATGTACCCTTCTTCAATTATTTTCATAATGAGAAATATTTCATCAAACACAGTTATTGTTTTTCCATGTAGGACTGTAAATAGTCAAACTTTGATAAGTTCCTTTTGATTGCTTTTCCTTGATTGCCTTCTCAAGCATCTCTTGCTTCTTGTGTCTGAATGTCAAATTTTCTATTCAACTCTGGTTTTTTCATCAAGAATGCTTGAAAGTCCTCTATTCCACTGAATGACCATATTTTCCCTGAAACAAGATACTCAGTTTTGCTGGGTAGGTGACCCTTGGCTTCAATCCCAGCTCTTTTGCCCTCTGGAATATCATATTCCATGCCCTTCAATCCCTCAGTGTAGCAGCTGCCAGGTCCTGGGCTATTCTGATTGTGTTTCCACAATATTGAAATTGTTTCTTCCTGGCTGCTTGGAGTATTTTCTCCTTGATCTGGGGATTCTGGAACCTGGCTATAATATTCCTGGGAGTTTTCTTTTTGGGATCTTTTTCAGGAGGTGATCTGTGGATTCTTTCAACCTCTATTTTGCCCTCTGGATCTAAAACATCAGGGCAGTTTTCCTTGAGAATTTCTTGAAGGGTGATTTCTAGGTTCTTTCTTTGATCATGGCTTTCAGGTAGTCCAATAATTTTTAAATTATCTCTCCTGGATCTATTTTCCAGGTCAGTGGTCTTTCCCATGAGATATTTCATATTGCCTTCTATTCTTTCATTTGTTTGGATCTGTTTAACAGCATCTTGATTTCTCATAAAGTCATTAGCTTCCATTTGCTGCAGTCTAACTCTGAAGGAATGAATCTCCTCAGTGAGCTTTTGAGATTCTTTTTCCATCTGGCAAATTGGACTTTTTAAGGCATTCTTCTCCTCATTGCCTTTCTGAGCCTCTTTTGCCATTTGAGTTAGTCTATTTTTTAAGGTGTCATTTTCCTCAGTCAGGCTGTTGACTGTCATTTCATACTTTTCTTGCATCTTTTTCATTTCTCTTCCCAAATTTTCCCCCACTTCTCTTATCTGCTTCTTAAGGTCCTCTATGGCCTGTAGCCAGCTTGTATTTTCATTTGGGGCTTTTGGAGCAGGAGGTCTGACCTCACAGTCCTCCTGCTTTGAGCCTCTTTGCCCCTAAAATAGGAGTCCAATGTTGAACTTTTCTGTTTATTTTGTTTCGTTTGCCTAGGCATATTGCCACTTAATTACTTGATTTTGGGGCTTGTTGCCACAGTAGGATTCTGCCACCAGACAGGGGAGCTTCCGCCCAAATGTGGGGTCTTCACAACTTCCTCCAGTTGGGTGGCCTCTGTAAAGCCTCCACCCACTCTGGCAAGTTGGATACCCACCCCAAACTTCCCCCCCAGACCACAGTCCAGATCCAGGCAGTTTAAAGGAAAAGCGATTAACCCCCAGACTGATTGCTGGATTTTCCTACAGTTCGAAGACCAGGAGCTAGAGCCACTACTGATGCTGCAAAATGGCTTCTGTGCAGCTGTTTCTTCAGCAGCTTTTTGCCCCCAGGGGAGGAAGCCATGTGTTCCCCAAATACTGGTCCCAAAGTCCATAGGGCACTAACCTCTCACTTTGTCCTAGGCATATCTGTGCTGATAATTCTGGAATCGCCACAATTGCTGGTATTCTGGGGTTCCACCAGCCAGCTGAAGGCCCGGCCGCCTTGGGGCTAAAACCGAGGACCTGGGCTCGGCTCTGTGGGCTGCGCTGTCGGTTCCCAGCGTGCTGGGCTGCCTGCTCTCAGAGCGCTGCGCTGGCCGCTCCCTGCAGGGCTGCTGGGCTGTCCTCAGCAGGAGGTTAGCTTCTCTGTGCCGTTCTGTGGGTGCTGTGGCTCCAGAAGTTGTTCGGAGCTCCCTTTCACATTGTTTGAAATTTGTGTGGTGCAGAGCACATTGGAAATGCTGTTTCTACTCCGCCATCTTGGCTCTGCCCCCCCCTGGGTAGCAGTTCTTAGAAGTCCTGGGCAGCTCCAAGTGACCCTCAGCAATCCAGGCAGCTTCAGCTAGCAGTTCTCTCTCTCTTTCAGCGACTCTGGCCCCCAGCAATTCTCTCTCCCAGCATCCTCACTCCCAGCAGCTCTCTCTCTCTCTCTTTCTCTCTCTCTCTCTCTCTCTCTCTCTCTCTCTCTCTCTCTCTCTCTCTCTCTCTCTCTCCTTCTTTCTCTCCTGCTCTTTCCCTCTCCCCCCTCCCTCCAAAATGCTGTTCCCAGAAGTTCTTCTGGCCTCTCTGAGATTGGGCTTCTCCCTGTACATGATACCAACTCCTTCCTGTTCAGCCCCCTCTCATCACATCAACACCAAAACCAAGCCAATACAAGGGGATCTATAAATTCCACTACCATTACACCACTGTACCATCTAACTGCTCTTATTATTTTTTATTATTAAATTCTAGCTGTCATTATAATTTTTTACTACAATTATTAAGGTTTTTTAAGATTTACTGGCTATGTTGATTCTTGGACATTTTCAAAGTATTTATTTATTGATAAATACATATTAAATGTCTGCTAGGTGTCTGGTGCTATGCCAGGCACTTGAATTACAAAATAAATAGGAAGCAGTCCATGCCCTCACATCAAGGCTAGATCCTTTGCCTTGAATTAAGTAGGGCCAGTGTGTCTCCAGACACCTGCTTATACAGATGGTTTAGATGCAGCCCTATCTGGGGTGTGGCAATGAGCTGTATAACCTTTCCCATGACTTTCCAGCTTGGGATTGTAGGGTTCTTGCCCCAAGATGGAGCCATTGACTGGGAACTTCCATTAAATAGGGTTATTATTTGCATTCCAACAGCTCCTTCACTAGAGGTCATGCCAGCCCATCATGTACACTCCAATATGTTTTACAGATGTATAAAGGGAGGCACCAAGAAGTTGAGGGGAGAGGTCTGCCAAAGCAACAGTAGGATTCAGTGGCACAGCCAGCAATGGAAAAGTAGAAATTCTGGCTTCCAGTCGTCTTTGCTAATGACTAGACACCACTCCCTCATTAGAACACATTTGGTTTTTATGCCTTAAAGGGCAACAGTGACTTCCACATTTATAGTACTGAAAACAGTCACATTTCTAATACTGAAAGTGACATGGTAGCTGACTGAATACTAGGTCTGTGAGCCAAGGCCTTGGGGCTCTTTCTTGTGGCTATAGCTTCAGGAATATAGTGTCCTTATACTCCCTGCACCCTCCTCATAGGAAGTCCCTATGACAGCATACCCTAAAGTCTGTGTGTACTTCTCTACAGGTAGCTAGAGCAGATACACAATCCCTAACTATCCTACCTAGGGTGCAGCTCTTTCTAAGGTCCCTTGATTTTAGCTACCTGATTCTATCCTGGATCCATTCTAGTTTGCTTTGTAAATTCTCTGCTCTTTCTCTGTCTAAGCTAAACTCATCCTTCCCCCATCCTTCCTAAAGCTCATCCTTCCTAAAGCTCATCCTTCCCCCATCCTCTTTTCTCAATCAGCTAAATTATTTTTAAAAAACCTTTTTTCCCCTTCTTTTTCTCCCCCTTTTCTTCCTTTCCTCCAGTCCATACACCTGGGTCTTCTGCCAAGCTCAAGACTAGCATTTCCAACCACTTAGAAGCATGGGATTTTAGATCTAGAAAGGCTCTTAAAGGTCATTTAATCCAACTCCTTCACTGTACAATTGAAAAAATAAAAGCTTTAAATCAGTGAAGTGATGGGCTCAAGGTCAAACAGAAAGTAAAGGGTCAGAGCAGGGGTCTGACCTTTTGGCTCCAAATCCAAATAGCAAGTCTTCCATTGTGCCATACTGTTCTGACTACATTGCTCTACTTAGATGTCCTAGTTATGCTTTTAAGATCAACATGTTTCAAATAAAACTCATTATCTTTTCCCCTTGAACGTGATTCTTTTCCTAATGTGGTCAATTCTTTCTTCTCTCTCTCTCTCAATGGTGCCATCACTCTCCTAATCCCCCATGTTTATAACCTAGGAGTCCTACTTGACTCCTCCCTCTCTCTTTTTCCCTTCATTCTCAATCAATAGTCAAACCTTGCCAATTTTAAAGCTGAACTCTCTCTTACAACTAATCCCCTTTATGTAATTTCCACAAGAATAGCCTTCATTACATCTCTCTTTAGTGGCTTTCCCCACATTTAGTTTTGTTTCCTTCTAATCCTCCTTATGTCACAATTGTCAGATCAGTCTTTCTATTGTACAAGTATGTATGTCACTTTCTTGTTCAAAAACCATACAAGGGTCTTCATAGCCTACTAAAGAAAGATCAGATTATTTAGCCTGGCATTCAAGGCCCTCACAAATCTTGTAAGAGATGTTCTTGATGACATCATCCAGTGCTATGCTCCCTCATTTACAGTGTGTTCAAGTCAAACTCTTCATGCCCTAAGCACTTATCATGTTGCCTTGCCTCTTTGTCTTTGTTTACACTATTCTCTGTAATGTCCTGTACTAGAATCTTTCTGAAGATAACCTACCTGTCCTTCAAAGACTAGCTCAAATGCTACCTTCTCTCATAAAATCTCTCTTGGCTTCTCTCAAATGGAAGTGATTTTGTCTTCCTCTGATTTTATTGCAGTTTAGCATCTTAACTTTTTCTGGTCTGTATTATATTTATATTTGTAAACCAAAGTTCAAGCCTGGCTCATTTATAGAAGTCTCTTTTAATTGATAGAGAAGATGATGATGACCAGTATGCCTATGTGAGGGATGAATTTCCTAGAAGATCGTTTTCTTGATTTCCTATTTGAGAGAGGATACATATGGACTCTCTTTGGAAAGAAATCCATAGAGAAAGAGAGTAGAATTTGGAAGTCAGACATATAAAGAAAGCCAGCTACCCCTGCTCTCTTCCCCCGCCCCTGCCCCATTTATCTTATTTACATCTTTTCTTCCTAAAGACTTTAGGGAATTTCCCCTTAGAAGAGATTAGGGACTCTTATTTAACTCACTTCTGGTGGGAGAACTCATTTCATTCTGTTTCTTCTCTGATACATTCCAATATGTAGAATGTATCTGATTTCTGTTTGCTGTTTACTAAACCTGAGTTTATTCCCCATTCACTATTTATGATCATCATCTGTGTATTTGATGGGAAGTGGTCAAATCTTAAGAAATAAGCTTAGGATACTCCTTCCCTAAATGGCAAACAAATACAATATCTTTGCCAAGAAAACCCCAAATGAAGTCTCAAAGAGTTGGACACGATTGAAACAACTGAACAATAATTCCTTCCCACTTAATGGAGAACAACCAGGAAATCAGCTTGAAACTAAAAATAATTTCCTCAAGACTAGTAATATTTAGAGGAGCAGATATAATTCTAGTTTAGTAGCCCCTCTTTGAGGACAACTCAGCAGGTAGCCTCTCTAGGCATGAATCAGTATATGGTGGAGATGATTGGGTAAAATGAGAGGGATAGAGGGAGGGAGAGGGGGGAGATTCAGATCCATTCTTCCTTTGAGTCACATTTGGACAATCCAACTGGACATACATAGCCTATGTAGAATATACATGTACCCAAACCTTACACGTTTATGTACATGTCTTACCTTACCCTAATGCTTGAGTCTTAGCCTTTTATTTTTCTACCATGGGCCCATTTGATGAAACCTATGGAATCTTCAGAATAATGTTTTTATATGCATAAAATACATAGGCTTGCAAAAGGAAACGAAGATCAATTAAAATAAAGATATAAATTTTTCCCATCCAGGTTTACAGACCCTTGAAATCTATCCATGGACTGTGTGTGTGTGTGTGTGTGTGTGTGTGTGTGTGTGTGTGTGTAGAGAACCCAGGTTAACACCTCTTTCTTTAATGGGTTGTAAGCTCCTTCAGGGCAGTAATTGTCTTCATTATCCTCATCTCATCCAGTGTCTAGCATAGTGTACACATAGGAAGTACTTATAAATGTTGTGAGGATCAATGAATGAATAAAACACTATTGTTCTCTTGATACCATTTGATTTTTCCTGGGGAAGGCAACGAGACATGCAAAGTTAACTGCTATATTAATTCCTTGACAGATCATTTAGCTGTTCCCTTCTCTCCTACTATACTTTCACATGGTACCTCATCTGGAAATATACATTACCTAGTAAAATATGCCATGGTAATGAATTCTGTCAGGTCTTACAAAGCTGGAAAAATTCTAATATAGATTGAGAAGACTAACCTTTCATCTAGGAGTGGATGAGAGAAGGTATAATTTTCACTTTTTTACAAAGGAGGGTGTGGTGACTGAGGTTAAATGACTTGTCAAAGGCCACAAAGTTAGTTGTAAAATTTTAAAATCTTGATTAGAATTTAGATTTCTCAACTTCCAGTCAAGTGTTTTGAAATTTAAAAGAATTGTTGATAGCTTTTTTATGTACTTCATTTTCATTTCCATCATATCCATCCCTGACACCCTACCTAGCATTCATTGAAAGGCTTTTTTATGAATGAAATCCAACTAACATTTATTAAATACCTACTATGTACCAGGTATTATGCTAGGGATGCAAAGAAAATGTAATCAATCAATCAATAAGTATTTATTAAACATCATCTCTGTGTCAGGCTTTGTGGTAGGTGCTAGTTAAAATACATGAAACAAATCTTATAAGTAGAAAATCTTTCTTAGGGGAGAATGCAACACATAAAAATACACATATATACATATGCATGTATACATATGAGCATGTATATACTGCATGTATACATATGTGTACATCTGTATCCGTGTGTGTGTGAACATCAACTTGAGGAGGAAGAAATGAGTACTAACAATAGGAAATGCTTCCTGTGAAAAGTGGCATTTGCTCTAAGCCTTAGAAGAAACTAGGGATAGATTCCAAGAGTCAGAGGTGAGGGAAAGTGCATTTCAGGTATGGTGGACAATCAGAGAGAAAAAAGAGAGTGAAATAGAAATTCTGCTTTTTGTGGAATTCCAGGAGGTCCTGGGATCTACATAACTGTTTTGCATTTAGTGTCTGAAAAGTGGCCCCCAAAACACAAGTAATTTAAAGGAAGGTATGAATAATATTCCTTGTTTCAAGTTTTCAGTTGCAAGGCAGTGTTTTCCTATGTTGTCCCTACTCCATTCATGAAAAGCATCTCAAGATAACTTAGTTTCCCTCATGACTGTTGACTTGGCTGGGCAGTATGTCTTTTGGTAGCACTAAAGTAACTCCTTGAAACTATTTTGGGTGTTTCTCTTTGAATTTTATCATTTGGATTGGGAAAAAAAATGAAATGGTAGTTGTATTCAATTTCGAAAGTGGTAAAACTGTGAGTAAAATTTTTTTATCCCACGGGAGCATAGTTTAACTATTCTTAGTCCCAGAGAGAGTTTACTCATAGCCTTCACTCTTGTTTCTGTTCTTTTGTTTCAATTTTCTGAAGTGTGCTGAGGGCAGGTGTCTATAGCTGGTAGGGTTGAGTCAATTATAAATTTTGTTTAAAGTGTCTGAGTAATTTGGAGGAAAGTACTTGGCTGGCTTTTTCCATCCTGTCCTTCTGATTTCACTTGTACTCTGGAAACCCTGGCCAGACTGAGTCTGAGTCCTTTGAGCCCAGTGACTTAGTGATTTTACTCGAAGGTGGCAAGTGACAACGTAGCCATGACATAAATGACATGAGAAAACAGTGCTCTTCCCTCTGAGGTATTCAGTATACTAAGCAGATGGCAACGACCTAATCCAGACCCAAGAAGAAACAAGTGAAATCATCCACTCAATTACTTTCATTGGGCAGAGGCAGTCTGGGTCTCTCAGATCTCCAAGGGGGGGAAAATCCCCTTGAAACTGCTGTGCACGCATAATTTCATTACAACAGAGTACCAGTCACCTCTTGTTTTCTTAAACTTGCATTATTGAAAGATTAGCTCCTCTGTTTATGGTTACATTGCCAAGTATCCACAGCAGAACGCTCCCCTCCATTCAGTGTGAATTGAACTGAAATTGACATGGCATTACCCAGGCCCATGGCACTATGAGATCAGATGAATTACTCAATTTGCACCACTTAGGTTAGAAGTTTTTTGAAAGAAGTCAGAATAAATTGACTGGGATTGCTTACATCAGAATACAGAGGAGGTTAAAAATGCAGCCCAGAAAGACTTCATTATAATAAAATGTTGTAATGGCAAATATTTAAATGGCATAGAGATAGGTTGCTGGGCTCATTCAACTGGTGAATGAAGGCAACGTTGGGAAGGGACCAAGGGTGTTACTTCTTTCCTGAAACTTGTATATGGAACTAAAGCACAGCAAAACTATGCATTGAAGGAAGTGCTAGAGAGATGGATTCTGATGAAGGGGTGATGAAATCACTGAGACACACTAATGTTCAGAGAAACCTTCTTCTCTAGTGCAGCCCCAAAAGCATTTTTATAAAACTTTAAATGAAGACCAAAAAAGAAACTCATGCTTTACTATTAGACCCTTGAGGGGAAATTCAGTTAGGGATTGTCTCTATTTTATATCCACCTGGTTCTAATTCAGAGAAAATTTTATGTAGAATATAAGCTCCTTGGGGGAAAGGCTTATTACATTTTTGTTTTTATATGCCCAGTGCCTGGTATAATGCTTGCACATAGTAGTCGCTAAATAAATGCTTATTGAATTATAGAAATGTCTTCTTAGAGTTACTGTTCTCTATTTCTCTTTCCCATTTTGCTCTCTTTTAAAATTTTTCTTCACAAATTTTATTTTTAATTTTTGAAATAAGACAAACATTTCCATAACATAGTAGAATAAAAAATAAAGATGATTGCACATGAAATTGTAAATCTATTATGTATAATTTGCTATTCTTTTAAATTGTTATCCCAATTAAATTACCAAAAATTATTTTACTGAATTTGAAAAAAAACAATAACAAAATTCAGTTGGAAAAGCAAAAAGTCAAGAATATGAAAGGGACTAATGAAAAACATGTAAAGAATCTACTCTTTTTGTGTTTGAGTAGATCTTAATTTGTTCTTCTTTGATATAGGTTCTTATATTGCTACTTTTGTTTCATTCACTCATTTTGAAATGAAAGACTTGAGGGGAGTAATGGACCCAAAGTGCTTTGTTTTCTGACATTGTGACAGATTAAATGACATTAACAATGAAAGACCAAGGAAGACAGGGAGGATTTTATGGTAATGTCAAAGCTCTTTATTTTATTCTCCATGGTGCCTAATATCCAAATTATATTGTGACCTTAGGCTCATTGGTCATGACAATTAAATTATTTGGAGATATTTCATTCAACTATCACTTTAAAAAATTTAAATTTTATTTTATTTTTTGTTCTGAATTTTCTTCTTTCCATCCCTTCTACCCTACCCAATGAGACGGCAAGGAAAACAAAATCCATTACAAATATGTATATCCAAGCAAAGCAAATTTCTTTATTAGCTATGTTCATAAAAAAAAGAAAGAAAAGGAAATATGCTTCAGCCTGTTCACTGAGTTCATCAACTCTCTATCTTGAGATATATAGCATGTTTCATTACAAGTCCTTTGTAATTGTGGTCACTGTGTTGATCAGAGTTCCCAAGTCCTTCAAAGCTATTTGTCTTTACAATATTGTTATTTTGCAAATTGTTCTTGTTTTGCTCACTTCACTTTTTGTTGTTTCATCCGAGTCTTCTCAGGTTTTTTTGAAATCATTTCCTTCGTCATTTCTTATAGCACAGTAAAGTCTCATCATGTTCAGGTGCCATAACTTGTTTGGCTATTGCTCAATTGATGGGGCAACTCTTCCAATTTCCAATTCTTTGCCACCACAGAAAGAACTGCCATAATGATTTTTCTACATAAGTCTTTCCCATTTTTTGTTGCTCTCTTTGGGTTATAGACCTAACATTACTTATTAAACACCTGTTTGTAGAGTACTATACTGGTGTTAGGGGAAATAAAAAATTTAGACCAACTATTACACTTGAATATTGAAAATGCTTCTGATTGGATGGAGACTTCCATGTCTACAAACATGCAAAAAAGAAAGCAACACAACAAATTACGGCTTTACACATCTAGAGAGATGACAGATCCCCTGCCAGCATCTGCTCTTTATTCCTCATCTTTCCCTTCTATCTGCTCTTTATTCCTCATCTTTCCCTTCTATACCTTGCTTTGGCAATGGTTGTGGAACCATCTAGTTTTGGGGAATGTAGAAAGTTTAGTTTAGAAATTATTTATTAGCATGTTCTAGATAATTATTTTATTAATTCAGTAAGCATTTATTAATCATTTACTATGTTTCAGGCACTGTGCTGAAGATACATGGACAAAAACCAAACCATTCCTTTCCTTGGGGAACTTAGAGACAGTACAGTTCTGGGAGTCACTTTTGAGATCACTTAATTTAACTTTATCATTTTTATAAATAAGGAAAGAAACAAGCAAATA
This sequence comes from Gymnobelideus leadbeateri, assembly GCA_011680675.1. NCBI lineage: Eukaryota > Metazoa > Chordata > Mammalia > Diprotodontia > Petauridae > Gymnobelideus > Gymnobelideus leadbeateri. Next base: position 616,775 of record WOXC01004676.1, on the reverse strand, counting down.
TTAAGCACCTACTATGTACCAGGCACTATCTTAAGTGCTTTAAAAATAGTATCTCATTTGGTCCCCACAGAACCCCTGGGAGGTAGGTGCTATTTTTGTACCTATTTTACATATGAGAAAAGCGAGACTGGCAGAAGAGGTTAAGTGACTTGCTCAGGGTAACCCAACTAGTAAGTGTCCGAGGCTGGATAGGAACTCAGATTTTCCTGACTTTAGTCACTTTATCCACTGTACCACCTAGCTAAGGAATTGAAGCACATAGAAAAAGACTTTTATATTGAAACACTAATGCATTGTTGGTGGAGTTGTGAACTGATCCAACCATTTTGGAGAGCAATTTGGAACTACATCCAAAGGGCAATAAAACTGTGCATACCCTTTGATCTAGCAATACTACTACTAGGTCTGTATCCCAAAGAGATCATAAAAAAGGGGAAAGGACCTACATATAAAATATATTTATAGCAGTTCTTTTTGTGGTGGCAAAGAATTGGAAATTGTGGGGATGCCCATCAAGTGGGGAATGGCTGAACAAGTTGTGGTTTATGAATGTAATAGAATACTATTATTCTATAAGAAATAATGAGCAGGCAGATTTCAGAAAAACCTTGGAAATACATGAACTAATGCTGAATGAAGTGAGAAGAACCAGTAGAACATTGTACATGGTAATAGCAACATTGTGCAAAGACCAACTTTGATAAACTTAGCTCTTCTCAGCAGTACAAGGATCTAAGACAATTCCAAAAGACTCGTGATGGAAAATGCTATCCACATCCAGAGAAAAAACTATGGAGTCTGAATGCAAATCAAAGTGTACTATTTTCACTTTTATTTTTGTTTTTCTTTCTTGTGGTTTCCCCCTTCTGTTCTGATTCTTCTTCACAACATGACTAATGGGTAAATGTGTTTAACATGATTGTACGTATATAACCTAAAAAAAAAAAAGAGAGTCTGTAGTATGGGACAGGTACGTAGTGCAGAAGATACAGCACTGGACCTGAAGTCAGGAAGACTTGTCTTTCTAGTTCAAATCTGATCTCAGACACTAACTATGTGATGCTGGGCAATTCATTTAACTCTGTTTGCCTCAGTTTTCTTATCTGAAAAATGAGCTGGAGAAGGATATGGAAAACCACTCCAGTATTTTTGCCAAAAAAGCCCTGAATGAGGTCATGAAGAGTCAGACAATCGAAATGACTAATCATCAAAAAGACTGTAGTGGTCAGGTTTAGTATTCTAGCCTCCAAATTCTGTGTATAACATCTTCTATCAATACACATGTTCTGAGAGGCACTAAAGGACAGCCTCACCCTTACCCCAAGGGACCCTAACTGATGTAGCCATGATGATAACAGCAGCAGTAACAAGTCACATCTATAAAACTTTGTAGTTTTCTGGTGTGCTCATATCCATGACTTAATTTGAGGTATAGGTCAATCACTCCATTTTGAATGAGGCAGCTAGGTAGCCTTTTGGGTTTTTAAAAGTGGTTTTAGAGTGAGGGTTATTCTTAACCTTTTTTTTTCGTGGGTCACAGACCCCTCTGTTAGTCTGGGCAAGCCTATCAACCCCTTTTCAGAATAATGTTTTTAAATTAATAAAATAGAATGTATAGAATTAGAAAAGAAATCAATTATATTGAAATGGGAGTTGTAACGATGTGTTTTTTTTTTCCATCCAAGTTCATGAACTCCCCAACATCTATGCAAGGAGCCTATTGGTCTCAGGTTAATAACCTAGGCCTTAGAGAGTCTCAGACAAATTTTGTTTTCACAGATATAGCCATTTGGCATTTAAAGCTCTTCACAACCTGGCCTGTTCTGACCTTTCCAATTTTATGACATTTCACTCCCACCTGAGCACTCTATGACCCAGCTGTAAGGTCCTACATGCTGTTACTTGCATATGGCACACCATCTCCCATTCCCACACTTTTACACTGGCTGTTCCCCATGCCTAGAATGCTTTCCCTTCCAATCTCTAAAGCTTAGAATCTCTAGTTTCTCTTAAACTCAGCTCAAATACCATTTCTTCTAGGAGGCCTTTCCTGGTTCCTTTGGCTAGTCATGTCATTTTCTTTAAGCTTCCTTTACACCTACTATTTATTTAACATGTGTTTTGTAATTTGTATGAGTTGTCCCTCTCAATGGAATGTAAGTTCCTTGAGGATAGAGACTACCCACTTTTCCCCTCCTCATCTCAGATACTGCATTTTGCTATCTCCTCATTAACTCCTATCTCACATGAAGAAGTGGTCCTTTTCTTCATCAAGGCAAACCCATTTATATGTGCCTTCGATCCCATTTTCCCTAATAGATTATCCTTTCTATCACCCCCCCCCATTATGTCAATAACTTTTAGTATCTCCCCATCTACTGACTCTTTCCTTAAAAACATGTTCATGTCTCCCACAATCCTTAAAAAGATCCTCATGTGATGCAATTATCCTTGCTAGCTAATGCTATGCTAAACATAAACGTTATGGCTAAACATCTTGAGAAAGCTGTTTACATGCAATCTCTCCACTTTGTCTACTCTCACTCATTTTTAAGTCTTCTATAATTTAGTTTCCAACTTCATTATTAAATTGAGATTCTTCTTCTTTTTATTTTTTTTCCCAAAAAGCTGGGACAATTTACTTTTTCTCCTGTGAAGTTTTCATTTTTGGTTTCTTGAAATGTAGCTCTGAAAAGACAGACTTTAAAAAAGCCCACTGTGCTTCAAATGGAGCTACTTGACTAAGCCTTTAAAACCAAATCACTTTGGTTTTCATTGAATGACCCATAATAGTCCCAACCAAAGCCTTGTGGTACATTGTTTAGATTTTGATGATTTAGAATGAGTGCAAATAGCAATTGTTTTCTCTTTTGGTCAGAACCTCTGAGGATCTTCTCTCAGATTGATATCTTTGTGATGGTAAATTGAGTCATTTTTGTCGCAACTCTTACCTAACCCTTAGTCATTGATTTGGCATTGCCTCAGACGAACTGAGACCTGAGAAAGACCTTGATTTAGAAGGTCAGGGTCACCCACTGCCTTCTGAGCCATCACCAGTCATCTTGACCCTTGTCCTGCCACTGGACTCCTATGACTCTGAAGGACAGAGTGAGGCTGATGACTTTGCACAGGTCTGCCTCACTTAAATCCAATTCATGAGCAAGTCAAGATGCCGCCATCATGATATCATTGCTCTTCTTCCAGAATGAAGGATGAATAATGACAACTGAAGCCTCCCTCTCCAAAGTTATCAATGTTATCTCTTAATTGACAAATCTGATGGTCTTTTCTCCATCCTCATTCTTCTTGACCTCTTGGCAACTTTTGACAAAGCTGGATTTTTGTGACACAATTCTTTCCTGGTTATTCTCCTGCCTGTCTGATAGCTCTTTCTTTAGCTTCTTTAATGGGTTTTCAGCCCTGTCATAACTACTAGTCATGGAGTTCCCCCAAGGCTCCATTCTGGGCCCTCCTCTTCCCCTACATAATCCCACTTGGTAATCTCATCAGTTCCTAGGTGTTCAACTGTCATCTCTATGTGAATGATCCCATATCTATTTTTCTAGCCTTGGTATCTCTGCTGAGTTCCAGTCTCGCATCACTCACTTCATTTGGGCTGTCATGAACTCTGCGTTTGACAACTTAGTCTCAACACATCCAAAACAGAAGCCATGATCTTTCTCCACCAAACACTCCCCTCTTCTAAACTTCCTTATTACTGCCAAGGAGATTACCGTCCTCCCAGTCAGCTAGGCCCTCAATCTTAATGCCATCCTAAACTTCTCACTTACCACCAATATCAAAATTGTTATCAAATCTTGTTATTTCTAACTTTATAGACTCTCTCATATGCCCCTCTTCTTCCACCCATGCAATCTTCACCCTAGTTCAGACCCTTATCATCTCTTACCTGGAGTATTGCAATAGCTTTTTAGCTGGTCTTCCTGTTTCCAGTCTCTCCCCACTCCAATTCACCTTCCACTCAACTTCTGGAGTGATTTTCTTAAAGTGTAGGTCTGACCATGGCACCTTCCCACTCCATAAAGATTCCATTTCTAGGATCATCTTATAAAGTCTTCTGTTTGTCATTTAGAGCCCTTCATAACCTGGCCCCTTCTGTCCTCTTCTATCTTGTTATAGTTTACTATCCTCCATGTGCTCTATGATCTGGAGCCACTGTCCTTGGGCTTCTTGAACAAGTCAGTCCATCTCCTGATTCTGCATTTTCATTGACTGTCCCCAATGCTTTGAATGTTCTTTCTCCTCATTTATGCCTTTTAGCTTCTCTGACTTCTGTCAAAGCTCAGTTCAAATGTCACCTTTTTCAGAAAACCTTTCTTGACTATACTCAGATGCTAATACCTTTCCTTTGAGATGACCTTCAACCTACTCTCTCTACATTGTCTGTGTTCAGTTGTATCTGACTCTTGGTGACCCTATTTGGGATTTTCTTGACAGATATTGGAGTGGTTTGAAATTTCCTTCTCCAGCTCATTTTACAGATGGGGAAAGTGAGGCAGGGTTAAGTGACTTCCCATAGCTAATAAGTATCTAAGGCCTGATTTGAACTTGAGTCTTCTTGACTCCAGGGCTAGTGCTCTATCCAATGCACCACCCAGCTGCCACAATTTCTTTTTCTTTTAAAAATGTAAATAGCTGGAGATAGTAGGTGGAAAATAGTACCTACAGAAATGGGCCTGGAGTTAGGAAGTTATGTTGTTCAATTGTGTCTGGTTCTTTGTGACTCCATTTGGGGTTTTTTGGGTAAAGATACTGGAGTGGTTTGCCATTTCCTTCTCTAGCTCATTTTACAGATGAGGAAACTGAGGCAAACAAGATAAAGTGATCTTCCCTAGGTCACACAGCTAGTAAGTGTCAGAGGTCAGATTTAAATTCAGGTCTTCCTGATTCCAGGCCCAGCGCTCTAGCCACTGAACCAGTTTCCTTCCTCCACAGAATCAGTAAGACCCGAATTCAAATCTGGTCTCAGACACTTATATGTAAGTAAGACGCTGGACAAATCACTTAACTTCTGTCTTTCTCAGTTTACTAGACAATAAAGTGGGACTCATATTAGCATCTGTCTCCCAAGTACTTGTGAGGATTAAATGAGATAATATTTATAAAGTATATGGGATAGTGCTTGGCACATAATAGACATGATAAATGCTTATTCCTTTCTTTTCTATGTGGAAAATTCAAATAGATGAGAGATTCTTTACCTATGAAGAATTTCTTCAGATATTTCTGTTTGTGAATGACATCTCTCATAGCAGAGTCCTGGATTCCAGAGATCTTCCCCAAGAGAACCAGGGTGATACACAAGATATCTACTCAGTCATCCATACTGCAAAAACCAAGTGTGTAACAAATGAATATTGCCCAGATTAAAATATGCTTCAGGGTGACCAGTAAGTCAGTACACTGATACACATATCTCAGGCACTGCAGAGTGGCAGTAGTTGGACCCAGAATTGAATAGGCAGAAGACAGTAGGCTGGATTATTTCCAATGATTCCAGGTTGCTCTCTCCGATAAAATCTTATCTGCTTTAACACTGGTGTTCTCCCAATAATGATAGATTGGTGGAATTCTTTGAAGAATTAAAATTATAAGTTAACAAGAGGCAATGAAAAGATAAATAATGGCTATAAAGTTGGTTGGAGACCATTAGCAATGACAATTTATGTATAGATATGACATTAAAATGGCATCACCAAGGCTTTGCATGATCAGAAAAGGAAGTGGACTGGTCATAAAGGTAAAGTGTTCATAACAGATGGATACCATAAATGCCACATTAGTTGTACAGAATTTTAAAAGGACCAGAAGACTTCACCATCGGGTTCAGTAGGTCCTCTGTGAAAATTGTTGCAAGACATAGCCAAAACTCTTCCAGGATGAAAAGACCTGGATGGGTTGCATTTTTATAGTGGTAGGAGTACCTACATCATTAGAGCATAGATCCCTTGAAATAAGTTCATAGGTGACATTGTATGGAACTACTTTTCTCAAAACGATTCAGTGGCACAGAGTGGAGAATGAGTCTGTCCACTGCTTCCTTTGCCAATGAAGAAAGCACCCAATACAGGAATTATTTCTACATTGATATGAAGCCCAAAATCATGGAGTCACAAGTTTATAGAATGTTAGATTTGGAAAAGACTTTAGTGATCTTCCCATCCAACCCTGAGTATCCATATACTCACAAACAACCTAAATCACAGTGGAACTACAATAGTCACATGGTCACAATGACCAGGTGAATGGTAAGTAATGCTCCAGTATTTCCCATACTTAGTTCCTTTTAGTGTAGCCAGGGGAAAATGATAGGATGTTAGGAAGGAAACTTGAAATGTTGTCAGAATTAATCAGCAGAGAGTGGTTGAGATGTCATAACGAGGTAATACTGATTTTACATGGCATGAGAAGAGATTAGGCTACTCACCATAGACTGCTTCATTGTAAATTATGTAATAGACCTTGTAGAAATGCCAAGATAGTAGAGGCCTGCTTGTAATGCTGAGCTCCGAGTAATGCTTGACTTAAAACACGGTTTACTTTTTTTCGTTAGAAAGTTAAATGGAAGCAAATACAGTCCGGCAGGTAGCAATTACCTAATATCTTTGCCTGGAGAGATATTTTTCAAAATGGGACTTTTCTTACTGATCCTGCAGAGGAAATGAGGTTTATTTATGGTGTCAGAGGAGAACAAGGCATTGATAGTTGGAGATTTTACATGACTTCATGTTTTGAGAAAGTCATTTGTTTACAAATCAGATTCAATCAAACCAAAAAGTATTTAATGAAATCCAGATTTGGAAGTCACCTGAGAGATTTTTCACCCAAATTTTAGGCTGGAGGAAGCAATTAAGATAAAATGTATACCTCGATGTAAAAATGATATGGACTATAAGCCATTATACACAATTGATGCTAATCTCAGAGTTGGGTAACCCTGTAGTTTAGGGAAATAAAGGAATTATTTAAATACACTTTTTCTTTAATTTACTGGAATTGTATGTTAATCAGACCTTCAACCATTATTTTTTGAACAAATGATTATGCTTTGAACAAATGGTTATAAAATAATGTAAATTATGCCTTTATAAGTTTTTCTTTCTAGGGAATCCTAAAGTATAGGTAAAACTTCGTCATATTTAAGTCTTTAGATAGGACAAAGTAGACATAAGCATTGTTTTATGTCAACAAGAGCAGCACATATGAGCTTGCTATTAGTTTTATTATCTTATATTTTATCATGGTGTTTATCCTTTCATGAATTGAAAACATTTTATTATTGCAGAATCACAGAATCTCTGAATTGAATGGTACCTCAGACACCATTCATGCCTCACCTTACTTGAAGAAGACTATTACTTTTTAAAAATGGTATTGGTCTTTTTACATCAGCCACATTTACCAATATATCCCTCAACTGTCTCTCACTCAGAAAACCATCCCTTATAAAAAAAAGCAAAAAAGCAAAAGTAATATTTCAACAAAACTAACCAACACTTTGTGAAAGTCTGAGATCATATGTAGTATTCCATGCTTATAGCCCCCTACCTGGAAGAAAGGGGGAGGGGGAAATGCCTTCTCTTATCTCTTTCTGGCATTGGTCATTATAATTTCATGATATTGAGTTTTGTTTTGTTATTGTTCTTTTTGTTTACATTTTGTAGTCATTGTGTGTATTGTTTTTGTGGTCCTGCTTACTTCACTCATATCAGTTCATCTGTTTCTCCATTCTTTTTTTCCTGTTTCATCATATTCATAATTTCTCATAGCTCATTCATGCCATAGAATTTTTTTATTCATTTCCCAATCAATGGGCATCTAGTTTCTAGTTCTTTGCTACAACAAAAAAAGTGTTGCTATAAATATTTTAGCATATATGGGGACTTTATTTTTATTGTCGACTTCCTTGGAGTATAAAGCCTAGCAGTAAAATCTCTGTATTAAAGGTTGGGGCCATATTAATGACTTTCTTCTCATAATTCTAAATTATTTTCCATAATAGACAGATCAATACACAACTACACAAACAGTGCTTTGTTATTGACAACTTTTTACAATCACACCAACATTTACTATTCCCTTTTATCATCTTTTCTGGTTTGCTGGATGTGAGTTGAAAATACAGCTTAAAAAATTCATTTATCTTATTATCAATGATTTGGGGCATTCTTTCTTTTCACTGAGCTTTTGACATTCTTTTTCATCTGGCAAATTTGGCTTTTTAAGGGATTTTTTTTTCTCATAGCTTTTTTGAGCCTCTTTTGCCATTAGTCTATTTTTAAGGTGTTATTTTCTTCTGTCAGGTTGTTGACTCTTATTTCATAATTTTCTTGCATCGTTCTCATTTCTCTTCCCAATTTTTCCTCCACTTCTCTTATTTGGTTTTCAAAATCCTTTTTAAGCTCTTCTATGGCCTGTAACCAGCTCATATTTTTCTTGGAAGCTTTTGATGCAGGATTTCTGACTTCACTGTCTTCCTCCTGTTCCATGCTTTGATCCTTTTTTTCCCCAAAATAGGAGTCTAATGTCAGATTCCTCTGTTTATTTTGCTTCCTTTGCTTGCTCATGTTGCCACTCAATTACTTGACTTTTGAGTTTTTTGCCACAGTAGAACTCTGCTACCAAGAAGGAGAACTTTATCCCAATTGCTGGAGTTTTCTCAGCTGCTGGAGCTATTAGTTGGGTGCCCTCTCTGAAGCCTTCACATGCTCTCTGGCAAACTGGTCACACACCCCAGGACCTCCACCCTAGACAGTGATCCAGATCCAAGCAGGTTAAAGCAAGAGCGATTATCCCTCATACTGGTTGCTTGATTCCCCTACAATCTGCGGGCCTGGGGCTCTGAAGCAGCCATGTGGTAGTGGCTGCATGCCTGTGGAGCCTCAACTGCTTCTCGCCCTGGGGGCAAAGCCAGACTGCACTCCCAAATTCTCTGTTCCCACAAAGTCTGTGCTGTCCACTCACTTTGTCCTTGGCATCTATGGGTTTATAATTCTGGAAACTGCCATAGCTACTGAAGTCCCTCCAGCTGGTGGCTGGTTGTGGCTTCCCTGAGGCTAAAACCTCTGGCTTATGTGGGGCTGGTCTCCCCAGAGCACTGAGCTGGCCCCTTCCTGCTGGCCTGCTGGGCTGTCTTCAGTGGGAGGTTAGCTTCTCTCTGTCATTTTGTGGGTTCTGTGGCTTCAAAGTTTGTTTAGAGTCATTTTTTACATGAATTGGAGGAGGTGGAAGCCAGAGCTGGACAGAAGTCCTGTTTCAACTCCACCATCTTGACTCCGCCCTACCGGGGCATTATGGTGGTAATAGTTGGCAATGATTTTTTTTTTTGACTGTTCATATTCTTTAACCTCATATCTTTTGGGGAATGACTTTTGTTCTTTTATATTTCTCATAGTTGCCTATAAAAATTTCTTATATCAAATGCTTATCAGAAATATTTGATACATTTTATTGTTTTAAGCTTTTCAATTTCATTAATAAAAACTATAAATCGATCAACCATTATTTGATAATTACCCTCTATGGGTTAAGTACTAAGCTAAGTGCTGGGGATATAAGTTCAAAAGAACTGTTTCTACTCACAAAGATCTTATATTCTAGTGAGAATTCTACAAGTACTTATGTAAATACATATTACATAAATATAAAGCAAATAAATATAAATATATACAAACTGGTTATATATAAGGTAGTGTGAGAGGGAGAATAGAAAGGCATCCCTTTCCTGGGATGCCCAGGCAAGCTTCCATACTAAGGAAGGTGGTGCTTAAACCATGTCTTACAGAAAGAAGGGAAGGGTATAAGCATTTATATAGCACCCACTAAGTACCAGGCACTGTGCTAAATGTTTATAAATATTGTCTCTGAGTCATTGCCCAATTAATAAAGGGTCAAACGACACAAAAGGCAGTTTTTAGATAAAGAAATCAAAACAATTTATAAACATATGAAAAATGTTCTAAAATATTATTGATTTGAGAAATGCAAATCATTTTTATACCTATCAAATTGGCTAAAATGATTGAAGAAGAAAGCAGCAAATATTGGAGGGAAAGTGGAAAAATTGGGTCCCTAATTCTTTGTTGGTGGAATTGTGAATTGATCTAACAGTTTTAGAGAGCAATCTGGAATTATGCCCAAAGAGTTATTAAACTGCTTATACCAGGGATGGGGAACCTGTGGCCTCTAGGCCACATGTGGCACTCCAGATCTTCAAGTGTGGCCCTTTGACTGAATCCAAACTTCACAGAACAAATCCACTTAACAAAAGGATTTGTTGTGCAAAACTTGGACTCAGTTAAAAGGCTGCTCCCAAGGACCTAGAAGACCACATGTGGCTGTGAGGCTGCAGGTTCCCCACTCCTGGCTTGTACCCTTTCAGCCTGCAAGACCAATATTAAGTCTGTTTCCCAAGATGATTAGGGACAAAGGGAAAGAACCTATATGTTCTAAAATATTTTTATCAGCTCTCTTTGTGGTGGCAAAGAACTGGAAATGACCAAACAAGTTGTGGTATGTGATTGTAATGGAATACTACTGAGCCATAAGGAATGATGAGCTCAATGATCTTAGGAAAACATGGATAGACTTGCATGAAATAATGAAGAGTGAAATGAGCAGAGCCAAGAGAACATTGTATACAGTAATAGCAGTATTGTTTTAAGAACAACTTTGAGCAAATAAGTGCTTTTGACTATTATAAATATTCACATTACCTACAAAGGACATATGAAGGAAGGAACTATTTGTATCCAGAGAAAGAACTTACAAATAGAAGTATGTATAGAATTATTTTACATGTACTTGTGTGTATACATACATATACTATATATACACACATAATTTATATATACACACACATTTTTATCTAACGGTAGCTATCTCTAGGGTGGGGAGGGAAGAAAAAAGGAAAAACAATCAATTTACATGATACCTTTATTATATATTTAAAAGGATAGCAATAGATTCACCATTTTATGTGCAATCATCTCTTTTTTTGTATTATGTAATAGAAATGACTGTTTTATCCCATAAATTAAAAATAAAATAAATAAAAGTTAAAAAATGTGTCCCGTACCATTTGGAGATTCATAACAACCCTGGAAGGTAAATAACTCTTATTATCCCCATTGTACAGTTAAGGAAACTGAGGCAAACAGAGGTTAAGTGCCTTGCCCAATTTCACACTGCTAGTAAGTATCTGAGGCCAGATTTGAACTTAGGTCTTCCCGGCTCTAGGCCTAGTGCTCTGTCCACTCTGTCACCAGTTACTTCTCTCTGGAGGAGAGGCAGAGGTAAGGAGGAAATGCATTTCAGGCAGGTGAGATAGCCAGTGAAAAAGCATTTTTAGGGGCAGCTAGGTGGCACAGTGAATAGAGCACTGGCCCTGGAGTGAGGAGGACCTAGGTTCAGATCCAGCCTCAGATACTTAACACACACACACACACACACACACACACACACACACACACACACACACACACACAACCTAGCCCTGTAACCTTGGGTAAGTCACTTACCCCCAATTGCTCTCCAAAAAGCAAATAACAAAAACAACAAAAAAAGCACTTTTGAAATTGTCCTCTATCACATTTTTGGTTAAGAATTAACCTTTAGCCACAGGTATGAAAAATACCCAATTTGGTTGTCCTCTAATTTTTTATTAATTTCTGGTCATATATCTGTTTTCAATTATTGTTGTATATTGTATATTGTTTGTCTAAAACTAATTTTGGCCATCGTGCTTTCCAATTTTTCACCTAAATCTTGTCAACAGGGAATTTATTTGCAGGTAATTTGATTTCGAGTTGGTCATAAACTGATTTATTACTAGTTCAGTTATTTCTCTTTCCTTTTTCTCTGTTCTGTTGATCTACTTTTCTATTTTCAAAGAGTGCCAATTACTTTTGATAATTACCTTAGAATATCATTTGAGATCTCCATCTTCCCTCCTCCCCAACTAAAATTTCACTTGATATCTGAAATATTTTGTGCCTCTAAATGGATTGTTATTATTTTGTGTGGCTTTCTAAACTATATCTTTGGTATTTTGATGTAGCACTAAATCTGTAAATTAATTTAATAGCATGGCCACTTGCTATGTATTTAGATCTTTATTTCTTTAAGGAGCATTTTGTAGTAGGGCTTATAACAAAACTGTATTCTACTAGATTGACTCACAGATAGATATTTTATGATTTTGTGGTTATTTTGAATGAGATTTTCCTTTTTATTATTGCTCCCTAGATTTTGTTATTGTTATAGAAAGATATTTTTGATATTTATGGCTTTCTTTTGTAGCCTACTATTTTGCTAAAGCTATTCATTTCTCAACTACTAACTTTGCTGATATGTAGGAATTTCTAAACATTATGTCATCAGTAATTACAGTTTTTTCTCCTGTTTGCATACCTTTATACCTTTAATTTCTTTCCCTTGTCTTATTGCTAGTGCTAGCAAATCTAGAACTATATCAAATAATAACAAAGAAAGGGGACATGTTTGCTTCATTCATGTATTTATTGGAAGAACTTCCAGTGTTTCCCCATTGAATGTAATGCTTGCTTTTGGATTAGGTATCTATTTTTTTATTGTATTTAAAATTAATCCTATGCCCATATTTTATGTGTTTTTTTAAATCATAAATGAGTATTTAATTTTGTTAGAAGCTTTTTGTATATATATTGATATAATTACATGGGTTTGGATTTGATTTAGCATGATTATTAATTATATAACACCATATAATAGATAATTATTTAATATTATCAATAATGAATAATTATTAAGTTTTCCCAATGTTGAACCATGCTTGCATTCCTCATATAATTCCAACTTAATATTTTTTCTTGTCTCCTTACCTTCAATTTCTAATGTTTAATGTCTTTTTACTGTACCTTTTTCTAGGAAGTAAGTCTTTGCTTTGTTGTTGTGATAAGGCCAGCATTTCCCTGATGCAACTTCTTTACATGGGGAGGCTTTATTTAAAGGAAGATAAAATTGCCCCTGGGGCCTTATTGGCCTCAGCTTCCCTGACTCAGCTTCCCTCCACTCCCACAAAGCCAACATGGAATAACCCCAGGAAAAGGTTGTCCTTAGGGCTTGAATGGCCCTGGCTTCCCTGACATATATCACGATGCTTTTTTGAACTACTGAGCAGATATATCTAGGTGGAGATGACGGGGACCAAGTCCATAGAAGTTAAGTACCACTATGTCCTTATTTCATATTCTTACTGTGTTAGGACAAAGTAAACTTCGTTATTAAGTGGTCAAAGATTTACAAATGATTCGTTTCATCCTAGCTTTGAACCTAAACTAAGAGTACTGGCCTCTAACAATTCTCTTCAGTAATTCTCTTTCTTGAGAATCTATGCTAAAATTTTATTATCTGACTCGTAGGTTATATTCTTACTTATTCTTTTTTTTTTAATTTCACTGTGCTATTAATTGTGTTAAAGCTGAAGTATTGTGTTTCATACCTCTTTTTCTATTCAATTTCTTTTTTATTGATTGTCTTTATAGATTTTGCTCAATTACCCCCCTTCTTTGCTGTGTTTCACTTATTGTCTTAAAAATTCATGAAGAAAGCAGTGGAAAGAAGCAGTGTTGTATGGGAGAAATTACTTTATGCCCTAAGTTATGTGTTTCAATCTTCTTCCCTCCCTCTTCCCCTCTCTGGGTTCATGTCTATCTCATCTTTCTGAATGCTAACTGACCCAAGAAACTTATAATCCATTCTCTAGGGCCAAGATGCTACCTACGGAAGTGTAGCATTTCTCCAGAGAAGGGAAACCACCTGATGCACCAGCTCCTCCACCTCCAGATTAAATTTATCATGAGGTCCTCAATTCCTATTGCAGGTACACACATCTTTCCTCATGGTAACATGCTTAAGTGGAAATCAATCCTCAGTTCATTTTAGTCCACTACACTCAATACTTCCCTGTTCAATGCCAATGATTCATATAATGCAGTCTCATGCCAATACCTCATGATTACCTTTTTTGAGAGAAGAATTAGAAAGTGATAGACATATTAAACACTGAGTAACATCACAAAAGATGAAACTGATTATATTTTAACCAAAAACAATTTATCTTGTTATATATAATAGGCATTTAATAAACATTTGATTTCAGCTTAATGTTTGAATTCTGCTTATATATAATTTTTTATTGTTTACCCTCACTGATGCCATCCACTTATTCCTTTACTTAGACTAGAGTGTAAAGTTAAATCTGAAAGAACCAGAGAAATCTCCACCTAATTATAATAATGACCCAGGGCATTTTTATACCTGGCTCCAGTTCTGCTTTCTTTTCACCTGATTGTATACTAAAGGTGGGCATCAGGGAACAAAGTGGGGGGGGATGGTGAGCTGGTCTTCTAGGGCATGAACTGAAAATCATCTGACTGGATGATTTAGCTGTAGACACATTAATCAAGGAAGAGAGCTGACTCCAAAAGGAAGACTCAGCATAGCTCAAAGGATTAGGAAACAAAAATGCTAATAAGCTTCAGTATTTAGAGTCATGTGGAGGAAATTGTTTTATTATCTCATAGGGTAGGCAGTTGAGTCCCTGGAATTTCCCTGATTATCTTGAGGAGATCACCCTTTCTAAGTCAAAATGTGTTTATGGAAGTTGGGGTCTGAGTGGAGAAAGACAGATGATCGGTGATTAACACATGGCCTGAGCCTTTGGAGGCCCAAAACTCCAGTTTGACCAAAGCTAGAGTGTGTCAATTACATTGTTACCCTAAGAAAATGCTGATGGATTGAGAACATTTCTAATCCCCACCGATTAAGGTAAATCCCCCTTTGCCAGACGAACTAATGAGATAATCGTTCAAATCCAAAGGCTGCCATCATCTCAATTGGCCTCATATTGTTTTCAACATATCAGTGAACCACAAGACGGCTGCCTTCCTTTTCGTGTCTAACTTTTTTATATGTTTGAAAATGTTGATGTTATACAGCTGTGAAATTGGGTAATCTGCATTTATGTAACCCTTGTTACTTGAATGTGAAGGAAGAGAAGGCTCCATTTTGCCAAAAAAACCTCGACTAGCTTAAGCCTGATGAAATAATACCTCTCTATTAACACCACCTGTGCTATGAGAAACTTCATCCTAGCAGCCCAGAGGTTAAGCATACAGTGTGGAGAGTTTTCAGTGAACTGTAATTCATTGTGATTCTTTTTTTCAGCATAGGCTCACTTATGAACTAGTTAATCATCCTACATTTTCAATAAACTGTCTGGGAGAAGATACACTAACAAATTCAAGCCACTACATATTGATTTCTTTTGTGGCTTATTGCCAATCAATGTATGACAGAAATTTTAACTGGACACTTTAAATGGAAAGTAGGGTGTGTGGCTTAGGAGACTGTAGACCCCAGGCCAGAGTCAATGCTTTCTGGTGAACATATTCCAAGCTCACTTCCTGGGCATACATTATTTTCTCAGATCTCTAGCAATTTTCTTAATTGCATATTTTCTTCACTGCTGGGAAAAGGAAGAAGAACATTGATTTCTGCAGTTGGTCAACTAGCATTTAAGTACTAATTATATCCTATGTACTAAGCACTGAAGATACAAAGAAAGGCAAAAACCCCAAACCAAACCAACCAAAAACCTAGCCCCTCTGCTCAAGGAGCTCAAATTGGGGAAATAATATGCAAACAAATATGCACAAATAAGATATATACAGATACTAGCTGTGTGACCTTGGGCAAGACACTTAACCCTGCTTGCCTCAGTTTCTTCATCTGTAAAATGAGTGGGAGAAGGAAATGGTAAATTGCTCCAGTATCTTTGCCAAGAAAAACCCCAAATGGGGTCACAAAGTGTTGGACATGACTGAAATGACTGAACAACAACAAATATTTGCATATATGTCTAGAGTCAGTTGATATGTATATAGTGATGCCACATCTGGGACCTGGGATGGAAAGAATGACAAGTGTTAATGGCAGTCCAAAGAAATTGCATATGATAACTGAGAGGGAGAAGTTACTATTAGGATAAGCAAGGCATGGTTAAAGCAGGAAATCAAGGATACAAATCAAGGGCTAAAAGTAGAGTGGGAAAATTTAACATTCAGTTTCATCAATAATCCACAAAAGTCAAGCACATAAAAGCCCCTTGAGAGTAGGGATTGTTTTATTCTTTATATTTAGATCCTTAGTATCTAGCACAATTCTTGAGACATATTAAGTACTTAGTAGGTGGTTGTTTGACTGATCAGTCAGGAGAGGCCCACCACGTGAATCCAGGTACTCATGTAGGTTGAAGTTCCAATGTCCAGAGAAGTTAAGAGACCCTAGAGCCATACACCTAGAGCTGGATGTGACCTTATGGGTTATGGGTCACCTTGGAGGTCATCAAACCCATCTCCATCATTTTACTGCTAAGTGGCCCACTCAAGGTACAGGAGGTGGCAAAGCTGGGGTTCCCATAACTCTAAATTCAGTGATCTTTTCACTGAAGCACAAACGCACTCTTCAGACCTAAATACAGCAAGAAATATGGTGGATTTATTTGAATAAATGAGCTGTTTAGTTGTGTCTGACTCTTTGTGACCCCATTTGGGATTTTCTCAGCAAAGATACTGCAGTGATTTGCCATTTCCTTCTCCAGCTCATTTTACAGATAAGAAGCGGAGGCAAACAGAGAAATGATTTGCCCAAGGTCACACAGCTTGTAAGTCTAAGGTCAGATTTGAACTTTGAAAGATGAGTCTTGACTTCAG